>JARQTI010000563.1:1111664-1181107 GCA_030142655.1 Trachelus tabidus | reverse complement strand
AGAAATCGAGAACGTTAACTAGATCGGTAACCGGAGCCGCCTTGGGACCGTGATTCGAAAAATCACGTCACAATATACAAAGCTATGTTCTCAAGCCTTTAGGATCTTTCGCGTTCTTATGCATTCACATGCAACCAGCGTGAAAGACGTTCGACGATAAAGAGGCGTCATTCGTTTCCTATTGATTCAGGGAAAATTTTCGATCGGTGTCATTCTCGATCGATAAGGACTTGAATTTTCTGTGTTTTGTGAATTTAAGGTAGTCGAGGTTAACGTTCGGAAGACACGCATCTTTCCAGTACTTATTCTTTCTTTTTTCTTTTATTCTCTCGTTCCCGTGTCCCCGCAATCCCGATATGTCAGTTTTCATAGACGCGAATCGACTGTCGCTGCCAGTGGGCTGCGTCAGCGTAACAGGTATATCTTATAACAACCTTGTTTTTACTTAAATCGCTATATATTTGTTACCAGTCGTAATACTTGTATTCACCGAGACGAAGTAGAGAGACGAAGGTGACGAAAGGTGAAAGAAAAAGAGGAAATCGAAAAAAAACTGAATAAGTGGAAAAAATAAACGAGGAATTATTACCTAATGAAATTAGATATGATACGAGATTCCTGATTTTGTAAACGGTTAACGAATTACAGAGCAACAATAAAGATGATCTATGGTGTTTTTACATGACATTTACTGCCTGCTAAACCGACCTACCTACGTTTACGCCGAGTCCCAAGAGTTTTCAGAGCGAAAGACGAAGGACTCTCTCCCACGAGAGGGAGGAAGGTTAAGAGAGTCTGGACACGTGAGATTGCAGTCAGCGAGAGAGAGAGAGAGAGAGAGAGAGATAGATAGATAGAGCAATGACGGAGAGCGAAAAACAAGGATTTCGTGAGAACGAATGAAAATCCCAGTAGAAACATAGAAAAAAAAAATCCTGAAAAGAGTCGGTAAGGCTCCGTTCGTTCGCGCTTCATTTATGGACCAAATCCTCGAGCTGTTCATCCGGATTTATTGCGACGCCGATACCTGAAGAAATCATGGGCAGGAATAATTTTTACAGAAAACTGCAATCCCACGTAATAAAATGACACGTGACACGCATAATTGGACCGTTGAATATCCACCCATCCAAAAACTGTCCACTGTCAAATATTCTTAGCCAAAAGTAACACGTGCGCAAGATCAATGAAAATCGCTAGAAGATCATTCGTTACTTTTCGCTAAGGAACCATTGACAATGGGAAATTTCCCTACTGGCAGGTGGGCGCGATACCTGACGTCAATTATGAGTATTAAACATTTCCATTTTCATTTAAATCGTAAAGGACCATCAATTTGCGTCAGAAGGGTGTTTGCTTATTTCCAAGGGTGTGTCCTCCAGGGCCATTGAAGTCTGGGTGCGGAGCCCCGTCAATGAGTCGCTTTTCCTCCCTCCCCTCTCGTCCCAGCTATCCCCTTTCTCTTCCTCGTCTACCTCCCTCCCTCCCTCCCACTCCCCCCTCCCTCCTGTTCCTGTCACCCCCCCCCCCTTCGCCACATTCTTCTACGGTCCAAAACTTCTCAGAGATCGTTCTCCAACTTGAAATAGAGGCGCACTCCCCCCTCGTTTCATCCCTTCCCTGTCAGCCCCCTCGAAACCCTCCTTAGAACCCTCTCTTCTCTCCCCGATGCCCCCTCCTCTCACACACCGCTCCCCCCTTCATCCCCTCCTTATCACCCGGCACGGCAGTCTTCCTCGCGTAGCTCGCGTAACAGTATTTCCATCTCGCTTCCCCATTTTATTCGTACTCCCTTCTGACCGGGAGTCGGGAGTGAAGTCCTTGAAGGGATTGATCGGAAGCGACGTTCACTGGCGGACAGAAGCCAACAGTGAATCCTTCGGGCTCCCCCTAGTCCTGCTCTTGGAGGTCCTTCACATCGGCAGGACCCTCCGACCCCAGAAATGCACCTGAGGATTCGATTTGATTAGCTGCCAACACTACGATCTTCAGCCGTGTGAACTTGGCTTCACGTAATGGACATTCGAGATATCGATGTCGAGTCCAATCCGATCTCGTGTTATCCTCAAAGATCGTTCATTCGGTTAGGTACGTAATTGCGAGTGCCAATATTTTGGCTAGGAGTTTTCGCAATTAGCTTAAGGCTTTAAGGCTCTTCCTTTGCTTCCGTCTAGGAGGAGTTTACTCGGCACTCGCGAATGAGTCGGCTGTAGCTAAAGAGGAAGTTGCCAGAGGAAAATAGGCCATTGCTCGCGTATATCGTCACTAGTCCTCGACGACACTCGGTGCATGCGACAAAGGTCTGGAATCGATTTTCATATCAACGTAATCTCCTATCTCATTATTAATACTGATTTCGTGACACTTTTCTTATCTATCCTTGTTCGCATTTCTATAGCCATTTTTGTCAGTCCCTTAAAGCCACCTTGACGCTACGAAAATTTATCTGTCTCATCGATTTATTGTCAACCTCTGTGACATCGGTGGGAGATTCTTGCGATGGCTCTAGAGTCGACCTAAATCGGAGAAAGAAAGGTAAATAGTACCTGGGAGTGCACGTAGCAAGGCGAGGACTGTGGTCTGGGGGCCTGCGGCTGGCGGAGCTGTAATAATTATGATTTTCAAGCAGGTCAGTCGTGCAAGGGTTGATGGTCCGACTCCTATCAGCAGGAGGTTTACTAGTGTCGGAACAACTTTGACCTGAATCGTTCGTATTGGCTCCCAGCGGTTGACCGCTATCAATCCTTGGCGAGCAGCACTGTCTGTGTCATGCACCCCATTCACCCCATTCACCCCATGCACCCCATTCACCCCACGCACCCCATGCACTGCATAAATCTCATTCATCCCGTATGCATCCCCCATGTATCTCTATGCACAGGAACTTCCACCCTTTGTATTCTCCATCAACCTCCTGATAAGGTTGCTGCCTCGAACTACGTTTGCACTGATTCTTATTGCGTGACGCCTGATTTTCACTTGCCCAATACGAGCTTCGTGGGTCGGGCCCAATTCACATAAATCGTTATGCCTTCGAATCTGAAAAATTTTATGCAACATTTTATAGACAATTACTGTTGCGTCGCTGTTATCTACTTCGTATTATTGTCAGCGGACACGTGATGACTGCAGAGCACTTTGCTAGATTGCCACTGTTACGTTGGTGTCTGGGATTTTTGTATTATTTATTAATTTTTTTTTTTTTGGTATCGTAGCCTTTCTTTACCAGATCTTTTGGGAATTTTTAAATATTTTACTTTTTCAAATTGATGCGCAACACTCGCCATGTCGAAATATTGATTCGTGACTATGGAAGTTGCGGAGGGGTCACGTTCGCTGCCTCTCGAACGAGATATCCGTCGAGGCGAGTCGGGTTATCGATCTGGATTTTCTAGGGTGCTCCAGTTCTGATGGGAAATACGCGTTTCGCGTGGCTTCGATCTCCTCCTGATCCAACGTGGAATTTTATTCTTTTTTTTTCTTCCACGAATTTTTACAAATTGCCTATCGACTCATTTTCAATTTGCCGAAGCAGATGTTGCCGACGTTTTTTTTTCTTCTTTGTAAACGTCTGGTCAGGGCATATACTAAGTTCCAGGTAATATTTTTCATTTCCGAGTTATTATGGACTCTCTTCCGGCTTCTAACAATTGGCTCGCTACTACTATTAGCTAATTCGTTTTTCGATCAAACGGAAGATAGAAAATTTCAGCTAGGTTTAGGTACGACTAATTTCCGTAAGTGGAATAACACTTGGCTTCCAAGTGAATACCAAGCCAGTTTTTCATGGTCGAGTCGATATCCGGGAAGTTGGCGTAAATTTATGAGGACGCCGTCATTCACCGTCTTACTTGAATCTATCAAGATATCGGGAATACCTGAAGAAAGTTTGCCGTATCAATCATCCCGTTGGCGTTGACTCAAAGAACAGAAGTTTCACGGTTCGTTACTTTACGATAGTCTGACGTAAACATTGTAAACTGACAATTTTGAGACTTGTAAAATTAAAAAAAAAAATCACATCCGGTGTCTAATTATGAATGATCAAAGTGTTCCCAGATAAAAAATGTGCCTGGTAAGCTGTAAGATTTACCTCGAAAGATCAAATCTTCAGCCTCGGCTAAAAAATTTGGCACGATTTCGGATAATTGAATCGGCAGTAAATTGCAAGCACATTTTTTATCCCGTCGCAACCAATTATTAACGTCTCTTGAAATCCGTCTTCGGCGCGGGGGTGGGTCGGGGGAGGAAGTGACTGGCTAAAATCTGGTATTGTTGCAAAATTCAGAAGCACGCGTGGGCGCAGTGCCAGAGCAATTCAACTGCAATAATATTTGCATAAACTGAATTCACGGTATCTACCGTATAAATCGGAGGGGGCGCGACCCTTGGGCATATTTCCTTCCTCCGATCGGAATATCAGTTAAGGCCTGGAATTTTCATAAGAGTCTACGATTGACAGGAGACACCCGGTGAATAGGGGAGTGCAGAATGAATAAGAGAAATAATCGTAAGAGGATGGATGCTAGGAGGACAGTAAACGGTGGATAAAGCAGAATAATGGCTCCGGCAGCTCGTATCCGAGTCGTTTCGTCTAGTGCAAATTTTACGAAGCAAACCCACCTAAGACCATCCATAACAGTCCTGGGGCCACCCACAACCACCCACAACCACCAACAATCCCACCTACATACATAGTTACCAACCTTCTCCCTTGCATCCTCATAGATATTTATCAAAAGCTTTTTGATGCTACTTGGGATACGTAGTTTCCTCTAGATAAGCATTTTCATTTTATCAGCCTCCCTCCCCCCCCCACCTACTACTTTTTTCACACCAATAAGAAATAAGATTCCCAAGTCTCCTTAATCTACCTCAGGGAGTCGAGAGTCATTGAAAAGACGCAGGAACCTTTCAGCTTTCCCAGTTCTTTTTTTTGCAAAGCGGCGACTGCCAAGAAACAAGTAAGATGGAATAACCTGGTATGGCTGTATCTATAGGAAGGGCGCTGCCACACACAATGACAGGGACCGGCGTTGCTTTTCTCTGGCGCACGCGATGGCGAAAGTGTTTAATGCGAAACAGGGTCAGCAGCCTGGGTCATTTCTTTAATTACATGGAACGGCGCCCATGGGCGGCTAAAACGAGCTTACTAACCCGGGAAACTGTATTTTTACGGTTCTGTTTCCGACGCGAGTTCATTGGAGTCCATATAAAGCAGCTGAGAAACTCCATTGGGCAGAACTCAAGAAATTTATAAAGCTCACGTATTCCGAGCAAAAGTGTTAAATTCGAGGAAGAAACTTTGGGGGATCTTGGAAAAACAAATTCAGCGTCCAATTTATGTCTCTTTCGTGAAGAAGATTCAAGGAAGGATCCGTTTAATGCTCGGTGGCGCAACTGGCGCACAACTGGCACAGAACCTTCGCCCGGGCAGACAATTTGTCACCAGTTGGGAACTCGCAATGTACAAAGACATCGAATGTCTCTTCACCTCCATTCGTTCGAGTATACTCGGCAATTCCTTTGTTTAGGCGGCACTGACGTCCACCGTTCCTCCCCCACTCCCGCTCCTGTCACGTCAAGACACACGAGACATGAACTATCGTTGAATGAGTCGTCCGAAGGATCCTCCTTTTCCCCTTGACCCCTCCGTCCCTTCGCCCACCTCCTACCGATTCCTTTTGCCTCAGGCCAAATTCTTCAAAGTTACGCCAGTGCCAGTTCGAAGCTTTTAATGCGGCAGCGAAAATCAAAGTAAATTCGTCCATTACGCCGGCTGAAAAATCAAAGCTCTGGTATTTACTCGCTATTCGACTGTAGATTATTAGTTGACCAGTTTACGCTGACTCGGCGACTCGTCGAGGTAGATTTTTAGAAATTTTTCGGATGCCAGGACGAGTTCTTCGAAAGCTCATATCTAAAGTGGTGACCAAGGGGTTGCCGTGAAAGACGAGTATGGGAAGCCAGAAGAAAACTGGGAAAACTTTTGAGAGTTCCAGCCCGAGTCGATACAAGACGGACTGCTGTATTTTCGCATCCCGTAAAACATTAGTCTTCACGAGCTTGCGAATATACTTAAAAATGGATCTAAGCTTATTTTCCTAATTTATCGAAGCTTTCGAACTGAACTTTTTTCATAGTCTCGCCAGGCAACAGTCGAGCACGGCGAGTCAGGTGATCGCGGACGCGACCTCCAAGTATCCCCAAGTACGTCTCGTTCGATGAAGCTCCGTTAAGCTCGGCAAACTTTTCGCGCTTGTACTTTTAGCACCCACGAGCTCTCGAGCTTCCACGTGCTTCCCAACAAGACACGAGGCACTTCTTCTTAATCATGTTTCAGACGAACAGCCAATATCACCCGCAGGCTAGTTCAAAAACCATTTCCTTCTTTTGTTCTGCATGGGAAAAGTCCCATTTTACCTTCTTATCAAGCTACAAAATGAAGCATCGGGTCGCGACCCTCCGACCCACCCGGTCGGACACGCATCTTCCCGACCCCAACACGCACGTCAGATGGAAGCATCGCGATGTGGGTGTGCTTAACTTATTTTTAGCCACTGGCTAACCAACTATTTTACTTGACAAAACTTATTCGCCTTTTTATAATTACCATTCGCCATTCACCATTAGTCAACGCCGTTTGAGCGAGGTTAATCGTCAACTTACGAATAACCAAAATAAATTAGTCCTTTTTCGCAATGGGCACGTCGAAACTTACAGGCAGGACACGAAACAAGAGGCCATTCACTTATATACCCGTGTCGGGTATATCGTTACGCAATTTTATTCCTTTAGTAAATTATCAGCAACAAATTGTACTACTGTCAAAATTTACATCAGAACCAGTCTTCTTATGGATTCGGTATTTATTGTTCTCCGTGTTAATTCGAAATGGTGAAATTGGACCGGGGTCGAGTGGACAACTGTACAATGGGTAAATCGACGTAATCGTTGATCTGGCGAGCAAGCAAAAGGGAGGAAAGTAAGAATCGGAATAAAGGCAGGAATAGTCAGGAGTACTTGGGTAAGGACGGGGACTCGAAGTTGCCCCTGGGATGAGGTTGACAGGAGTGTCGTGGGGCTGTGCCTCGGAGTGGTATATCGACCCGTGATGTATATACATATATACATACACGTACCTCTGTCTATGGATTGTATATATATATATATATATACCTAAAGCGCTATCTACCCCTCTCTATGTCCAACTCCTACAGGCACTGCTGGAGAGATCGAGGGTACAACCCAGAGCACCGTTATACCACTGTAATTCGATGCAAATACGATCTCATCCATCGGTGGACCCGTCCTCCCCAGAATCACACTTTCCAGACCTGACCTGACCTCATCGCAACCCCTCTCATTTCACTTTCCGACACCGCACGATGGTTCATCCTTACACCAAGGCTACCCTCAAAGTCATTTTGCGTGAAACGATAAAGCCAATTTTTTTTAATTTCACGAAACATGGGTAATAAGTGACAGGCGTAACCGATGGGTAATACGTTACACCACGTGCGAAATGGAATATCCGGCTTTGTCACGATATCGAAACTCAGCCGGGATCGATACTAGTCGCTGTGAAGAACGTTGAAAGAAATTTCGTAACCAAAAGCAAGCGGAACGTAATATGCGATTAAGGGATAAGAGCAGGACTTTTGATAGCTATCCGAATGAAGAGTATCGGTGGAGTGGATAGGATGGGTGTTAGCGTATCTTTATGAATTTTCATGAAAAGACGTGGGAAACGTTAGCGGACGACCTGATAAGGGAATCTGCGTGTGGGATTAGATAAAAAAAAAAGTGAAAGGAAAAAGTTTTCATATATTTCGCGCGATTCCATCGAGCATCTCCTTATCGATATACGATCCTTAGAACTGCGCGTGAGACGAATGACAAGTATTTTGCAAAAAAAGTATTTACTCTGTGCGAGGATAGATATTAAACGTCAATCACGAGCTTATTGAATAATCGGACTTCTGAATTGTATTATTGAATGCAATTGTGGGAGAACATGACATTTCCGATTAACAATACATTTCCTCTGGGTCTTAATTGCAGAGGCGCGTGACAACTAGATCATGGGCGGTAGCGGGGGTGGGGAGGGTGAAGAGGTGACACCGGGAAAGAGAATTGTAAATGGTTTCTGTGTTCTCACGCTTGCTAAATTATTAAATTTTATTAAGGCACGCAGCTGACGAATACGGGTAATAATTGCAGATGCACAAAAATGTGTATGATTACCTGTGTAAATCAAGTTCCGAAGGAGCGATTACGGTAGATAATAAGATTGAAGAAAAAATTAAGAAATATAGGGAGACGGGGACACTGATATATATGTGACTCCATATTGCAAAATCACGCACGCACTTTGCATAAGATGCGGATGGTATATGCAAAATTCACGTGGGAATTTCCGTGGAAGAGCTGCGGGTCGTCGCAGATAATGAATGCGGGATTCAGGGGGCGATGAAGAATAAAGAAAAGAAAAAAAAAAGTAGAAGCGATAGGAGAGACAGAGAGGGTTTATGTACGTATAGCGTATAGGAGAAACATACGAACCTTATCATGCGCGTGAGCCCGATTTGCATTTGCGTCAGGGGTAGTATAACGCAGGGGTTGATGGTGTCCTAATGACCCTGCGAAAGGGGAACCGTGACGAAAGTATCAAACCGGGACGATCGATCGATCCTCGCTCTAAATGCGACTTCTTTTCAGGGAACATTCGATTGAGTCTCTACAGAGGAGCTTCTCCTTATGTGCTTTGTGCTCTCTTTACGCTTCTTACGTTTCCGGTCTGTCGTCGGCAGCTGGTGCCGGGAATAAGAATATAGAGTCTTGATATGGGAATAAGATATGTGGAAAAAATTGTTAAAGAAAGAATAAACTGGTCGAGGAAAAAGTATGCTAATAAAACATTAGAGCGATTATGTTCTAATGGTTTTTATTGGACAGCGCGCATTGTCCTCGTTGACGCAATGTTTCTGTTGTAATCGCAATCGACACGTTTGACAACTGGACTACGAAGATCCGAAGAGACTTGTTTTTTTTTTTATGACAATAGATCATATTTATTTTGATGATATAACAACAGAGACTTACAATACGATAATTACTTAAGTCGCATTGGGTCGAATCGATTATTCCTAGTTATATAAACATGTATTATGAGATATGAGTATTGAACGGTACATCTCGTGCAGCTTATGTTCCATTAGTTTCTTCGTTAATATTGGGATTGCGGGAAACGTCGCTTCTTAAATGCTACATTTTCCTTGTCGATATTTTCCTTGATGTATCAAGATGTACGATAGGTATTTCACAGGCAGCCGAATGAATAATCGATGCTCCTTTTTCTTGCTTCTCTTATTTCTCCTGTTTTATCCTTTTTTTTTTTTTTTATTTAATTCATTGAGATTCTTCTCGTGCACTTTCGCCCTGCAACTCGTCGCGATCGCAGAGTTTAATATTAAGCGATCTTAAACGTATTTAAACTTTAATGGCTAATATATAATTACACGTGTGGACCGTGCTGGCAGCTCGAATTCGCACGATTGAAATCCTTAACTGACGCAGAATCCGTGGAAATGTTTTTTATTAATTAATTATACCCTCGTTCGATATATCGTTAATGATTCGTTAACTATGGCGGTTGCCTAGAGCGCTAACCCCCATATTACAGGAATACGGTACTTTCCGCACTTTGATTTCAGCGGCACGAAATGGCCTACGGCGATGCACCCAATGGAGCTGACGTGGCAAATACAATTAATGAGCTTCGCTATTACCGAGTTATTGCGAATCAGTCGAAAATTCGATTAAACTATTTTTTTTCCTCTTTCATCCACAAATTCTAGCAGTCCATACACGTTACATGAATATATGCGAACGGGACGTTTACAAGAAAACTATGACGGAAAAGGGGTTGGACAGAGGGGTGTGGAAGGAGGGCTGTTGCGCCGACGTATCCAATGGTGCGTATTTCGCAGTTAGTATTTTACAATTAATTATCCTAAATCGACTTAACACTCCGGGCATGGGTGTCCGCGAAAATGCATCATCGTGAAAGATGACATTTATTTCTAGTCGATCAATGCTGGGCGAAATTATATAATTAAATATTTATACAATATTATTTACAACAGTTAAGTACTCGCATAGAAACCTATTGACACGATATACTCCCTTGATTGATCTATAATTTTCATTTTTTTCCATACAAAAGATTATTCGATTTAAGATCGGGGCGACCTGTCACGATACCAGCAATTATTTCTCCATTGTCTTCGAATTAATTTATTGTTTTTGCATCAATACTCCTTTTTTTTCATCATTTGTATTTTGAATGAGGCGATCTAGGTGCTGGTGATGAAGATACATTATGGATGGAGAAGCTGGTAGCGTGACGGTACACTCCCCCTTTCTAAGAATATCAGGCACTCCGCTGAAAATACTTCAACAAGAATAGAAATATCATTTCATTAATTTGATCTTAATTATCTTTGGTACAGTATTAGCCCATTCGCCCTCCTTGACTTTTCTTGGTGAACGAGTTCAGACCGAGAAGCTAGTCAGGCTACGTCGTTATCACGGCTGGTTGACAAGAAGCAAGAGGCGAAGCTAGCGAATACGATAGAAGAAATAGTATGTAAGAAATAAAAAGACAAAACGGAAGACGTTGAGAAAAATGAAGTTAGGCTCAAGAGAAATGTGAGACAAGGCGAAAGAATAATAAAAAAAAATTATATTCTTGCCACTGGGATCTTTCACTATTGCGTCAGGAGCTCTACAGCCTACACTTGGCAATTCAGTTGCACTCGCGACAAGAACCTTAATTAACCAGACCAATTAAAACGCGGCAGTGGAACGAATATTTTCCTTGAGAATTTAATCAAAAAGAACTTTTAGGTGTGAAGTTTAGCGAAGATGATTCAGCTGGTCGCTTCGCAATGTCTCTTATTGATTTTCATTAGAATCGAATTTAATATTTGCGAAACGTTCATCAGTCGATTTGCTGCTAATTTGTTTTTTATATTTTTTTCCTTTTTTTTTATTATGCGTATTCTCAGTATTTTTACTTGTAACTAGTGTTATGGTTTACGTAGAGGTGGACGAGTGTTTTAATTGTTTGCGGTTAAATTGCTCGTATCGCGTTCCTGGCAGATTGGCGGCCGACAGTGAAGTCCGAGAAATTTCAAGAAATTTGTTCTTGCTCAGGTCGCGATACCAACGTGAACCCGAAAATAAAAAGAATCCAAGGAAAGAGGTAAGAAATAGTAGTGAAAAAAAATAAAAAAAATAGAATAGAGGAAAAAATCAAAATTGCGGATTTCCCGACATTTACCCGCCTTGCGAGTTGGTATACTCGTATAACATTAATTAATGGCACAATGTCAAGTCTCAGCTGCGTTCTTTGATCTCTCATGCACTGCCACACTCTTCCATATTATCCACAATTAATTCGCATATTCCTATGTACATAGATTTCGATATATAAGAAAGAGTCTCGCGATTTTTCATTGGAATTTCATAATTTAATTAAAAACAAGTTCATCCTTTAGCCAGCGCAACACTCACTTCGGCGAAACGAATGGATCACAGCGTCTCCTCTTTAAAGCTCAGACTCTTTAAATCCGTGATCCCTTATCACGACTCTTCCATCATTTCTTAAACAGGAAGAGTATACACGGATTATAAATGGAAGGGAATCCGACAGAAGCTCTGAAAATCTTATGAATCCTCATAAGCTTAAGGAGACGAGTAAAAAGAAAAAGGGTCCAAAGCCATACGAAGGATAAGGGTAAATAACCAATGGTCAGGTAACACCACGTGGAAGTTAAGAAAGGGGGAGAAAAGAATGACAGCTAATTGAACAATTAAGAGGAATTAATGGGTTTGACATGGGGAGCGGCGCCATGAACCATCCTCTATTTACAGTGACCGAAAAATTCTCTCAAGTGAGACGCATGAGCTCCGCTTAGAAACAGTACTTCCGGGTGCTGACTTCCGTCACTGGACTAAGGGAGGGAGGTCGTCCCTCGCGCGGGACAACCCCTTCGTCTTGTCAGCCATAATAGTAGCTCTTGTTGGTGAGGCTCCTGGGATTCTCAGAGCGTAGAATCGTATGCAGACTATCCGTCCCGACCATGTGGTTGCCCAAGTCGACACGGACCCCAGGATTCAGGGTGTGATGGATTTGATGAGTCGGATGACTCGGATGAGTTTGATGACTGCCATGAATAGAGGACGGCGACAGTGGCATACGAGCATCCCCGTAGTAACGTTCACCGTGAAGTCGCTCTGCCAATTGCGTTTCCGGTAGCCTTATGCGAAAATCGAACAACGAATGGAGTTAATTTATAAAATTCTTAACTTCAGACCCAAGAGCCTGGGGTAATGCGGAAATTCATATAAGGATTACCTGTCCTGCATCGATACAGGTGCTGGAGTGGTTAGATCGATATCGGCATCGATTTCCGATATGTCGTCGGTAAAACCATTTGGCAGTGGCTCGTTATTTGCGTGAAATTTTGCATCCCTCTTTGCCCGATGACGACTCACCAGGAGACGTCCGATCACTACGCCCAAGAAGAGGAGGATCCCGGCGGTCGAAGACACGATGATGTACAGATAGAATTTCTCCTGGTTCTCTATATGATCACGGATAATTGTAAGTCAATTTTTAATGATATATTATTTCGGGAATTTTTTTTGTAAAATTTTCGATATATTTTTATGCTATTCAAAAATAACGCTGATAAGGCTGCGAGCGAAGAATGGACTTTCTCAAGGGTATCTTTTTATTTTCTTATTGTACGGGCGATGCGATTGCCTCATCTCTTTTACTCGACGTGCAACCCTTCCGAAAGACTTTCTTTTGCTTTTTGTTTAATTTTTTAATTTTATTTTTATCAAAGCCACTCGGTAACGATCCAATCCAATGCAGGGTGAATGGAGTGTCTTGAGTATTGCACGTAATGTCAATTCAAATTTATTTAGATAAGCTGTACGAAGAAAAAATGGACAAGAGGACAATGATTTCTAATGTAAAAAAATCTACGGCAAAAAGTTCAGTCACATGCACAACTACGTTCTACTGCATACACTTTGGATACAGTATATGGATATACGGGAGGATATGGATGATAATCATTATGCACGGTTGGGAAATTGAAATTCGAAATGCGCAAATGCAAAACAGCGTTCTGACAGATGCAGCATTGATGCGTGGTAGGAGGGAGAAATTGGTATTGTAAAAGGAAAACTAAAAAAGTGAAATTATAAGAAAAAATTTTATGTTTGGTATTTACCAATCAGAGGATGAGGTATGACTCTAGGGGTTGTACTTGGAAAATTCATCCGCCAATTTATACAGTATTATTACTGTATACGAGGTCCGCAGACGAGAATTCGATGAATTTTCATCGCAGGGATGCGAATGTGTTGACTTGGTCATATACATAAATTAAATTTCGCTCTGAACGCTGCCGAATCGTACGTTACGCCAAGTCTGTGGTTTTAATCTCCCAAATTGGGTGCTCTCGCATTCCTGCGAGCATATTTTACCCCAATTTCGTTTTTTACACATACTTTTTAAACAAATCAAATTTCACATCTTTACATCGAAAGAATTTCGCAATAATCAATACTATCGTCAGTGGAGAATTTGCAGACTCTTTCGTCATCCGTGTCGTCGGTACATGGGAAAATTGAAACTTTAACAGTTTTTGGATAAACAAAATTTGGACAATTACCGTCAGTACGACTGTCAGCGTGAGTCGATAATTCACATCCTTTCCTGTTCCAGGAATCTACCCCATGTGGATATGGATGCACTAAGGGTTGCCTCGGTTGGTAAAGTAACCGTCATTCCGTTTACCGTTATCGTCGGTCGGTTAGAAAGAACTTTACCACTAAAGGCTGATTCGTATGGCAATGTACTTACTTGATATGAAGGAGTAGGCATTGATCCACTCATTGAGATATCCGACAACGACACGATCCTCCTCTGGGAAGGCGTAGACAACTGTCGTACAGTTTGTCGGCGGCGGAGTGCTTAGTTCGGCTTTATTATTACCCCCTGTGTCGCCCAACATCATCCCTGTTGTATCCTCGGTCGGCGCACGTAAACGTTTCTGCACTTTACCTTCCTTACCGATCGAACTTAACTTGTATCGCGTCTCCACTAGCGGCGAAAAATGCAAAAGAAATAACTTGTCACTTGGCTGCCGTTCAAAATAGTAGAAACTGAAAAACTCATTTTCAAGGTGTAACAAATATACGTGTCTTCACACAAGCGCTCTGGTTAAGGTGGCTCTGAATGGATTAACGGACACGAATATATACAAGGTCTATACCGTCTATACCATGGAAACGAATAAATGTACAACTTCTTACGTCGGTAAGAAAGAAAACAAGAAAATGTTCTGGTGTTATAAAGTACATAAGCAATCCTCTTTAACACTTGATATACCGAAGATTTTTGTTAAGGGCAAATTTACGTTAAAAACAGTCAAGTTGACTGGTGACGGTAGTTTCAGTGTTAATTAAGCACAGGGAGAATACCTATAGGATTGTGCATGAATATTCGATATTATTTTTTTTAAATAGACAAATGAATTTTGCCCTTCGTGTAAAAAAACTATAAATGAATGATGCGTGAGGCGATGTGCGAGTGAAATATGGGAGACAAATAAAATTTTATCGTCAGCCAGAAAGCCAGAATTACTCGAGTTATTCATGAGAGACGACAAAGCACCAGTTGTGCAGTGGATAGAAGCGCGCCTTTATGGACGAAGACGTAAAAAGGGAAAAGGAAAAGAGTGACACGGAGAGCACAGAGACACTATGAAAAGTTAATGTATCTGCCGGCTCGCAGTCGATAGTTTCGCTCGATGCCAGTCAGCCAGACAATTCCCACGAAAATATCGAAAACTTCGATTCACTTACGCGAGACTGTTTTCCCTGAGCACTGGTGCTGAGCCAACTTCTATTGTCGTACCGAAGATGATTATGCACGTGTAAACGAAAGAGAAGCGTTTTAGTATCTTAAGAAGAAGAAGAAGAAGCGAAATGGAAGCTGCCTTATCTCTGACGTCGGATTACACGTGACACGTGGACCATTCTGGTACGGCTTTTCGTATCTCTAGGATGCTGTAAACACTCGATGATATACACTGCCCTACGTACTCAGGTAGGTTTAGACCAAGTCGTTACGCAATATGACCTTAAGGTGTTCCTATTCACTGTTATCTCTCGGGAATTGACGTTTCTCGTAATTTACGAATTTTCAAAATTCTCAAGAGTCATAACGATCTATCAGACGAATTTGAATATTGAGATCGTAATGGTAGAATGTCAATGTAAATGCATTGATCCTAAACTAATATTTCTTCTTCCTTTTTCATCTCGTTATTCAAGCGTACCAACACGCGTGGCTCGCGTATCGCGATGGACACGGAAGGTGATGTATCTATAGTTATACGTAAAACAGGAGTCGATATGTAAATCCAAAACGTAGTGTTGGTATATTTCCCCAGGGAATAATCGCGTATATTCAAATTTATGCGAAAGTACTTTCTCGACGATCGACAACTCGTACGTACCTACGCTTCGAACGAAAAAAAAAAAAAAAAAAGAAAGAAGGAAAACTTCACGCAGGTACATGATTCCATTGGAAAGGTAGACTCGGAATTCCTACTGGACGAACAGAGACTATAACTTTTAATCTTTTTACCTTTCTTCTTGCAATTCGCAGTAGCTCTTTCCGCAGATCTCCTTTCCTCGAATTCTCAACATTTTTTCAAACTTTTTAAATTCTAGGAATACCACCCCCCCCCCTTCCTCCCCTCACCCTCGTCCATTCCAATCCCCATGCGCGAATCCCCTTTTACTTTATTAGAGCCGTGCGTGCTGTGTGCTGTTTCGCTAATTTCCCGTGAAACTGATTTCCGGGGAGAACCGGTGCAGCGAGCTTCGGTCTTTTAATTTAGCTAAAATACCGAAGTTAAATTTATTCCCCCAAAGCAGGAAAAAGATGCTGCCGGCTTTCGTTACCGAGATTAATACATTTTATACTTTAAAATTTCTGCACTTCCTCCTCGTTCAAATTCAACATCGCTTGGACGCATTTTCATGAGGCGCCCCCCTCCTTCTCCCTCCGACCCCCTTTTTACACAACCTCTCAATTCCCCTCGTCACAGCTGATATCCACTAAAATTCATCCCTACCTACGGTCCATTCATTTCCAAACGTTTCTTCCCTGCTGTCACATCCTACCCCCCTATATACACACGCCACGTAGAACGGAATTTATGAAACGCGCGATAGTCGCGTTGAAAACGACTGTCAAACCAATTGCGTAAGACGGCAAAGTGATCCCTTCCGACTGACGACTCTCTTACTGAGTTATTTACAGCATCTCTCAAAGGATCCTACTCATCTCTCATTCGGTGTGTGTATACCTATACCGTGTATATACCGACTTGCATATATTTTCCTCTTTCTCCCTCCGCAGCATCCGCCCAGCGCTCCTTTCCATCTGACAATCAGCAGGATAATACTTTCTTAAGAATGACTCTTTGCCCTCTCTACGTCAGTTAGAAACTCAAAGAACAATAACTACGGGAACCGACTACTCCCAGCGTGTAAAGGCTGTTTCCATTGCTCCGTAGACTTTCCCATTAGGCTTCGTTTGCATGAGAATAATCACGGCACCCTCCCGAGCCATGAATGTTCATTACAAAATTTCATTCTTTCAACGAACTCACTCAAACACGTAACCCAGCGTCGCGACGTCTCGCGTCACTCTGACTAATATTAATTTATAGGTTCATTTTGAAAATTTTTCATCTCTTTTTCAAAACAGACCAATAATAACGTACGATTTGTATATAAGATAAGGATGGGATAGGATGACGTGAAGGATTTCAAACTTGCAGAGTGTAAAATTACGTGCTATTTAGGGGTCGTTCCTGACAACCCTTTTTGGAGTTCCGTAGTTCGATGCTAATTACCATGTTTACAGTTTCGTGCTTTATGATTACCCAACGAAGGACTACAGCTTTACAGATTCACAGTGCTACAGGTTACGGTAACGGAATCTCATCAGCAGTTACATCACACGAAGAGACTCGGTCGAGTCTCGTGCCAAGTCAATCAGCTGTCTAGGGGACGGATCCCCGGAGTCTCTTTACTCGAGTTAACTTATATAGCCCCAAAATACACTTACGTGTAAAGAAAGCTGTGCCAAGTGCAGGAGTCTTGTAAATTCCTCTAATAAAAAGTACTGATATCCTATTATTAATGGCACGTAGGAGTCTCAGTACTCGGGACTTTTTTTCGTCAATCCCCAAAACACGTCGTCCGGTGGACCTCCGAGGGCTCGTAGCTCCTTCGTGGGGAGGTAGGACCACCCCACGGAAATGGCCGAGGAGGGGCCCATTTCCCTAAATTCTTTCCTTCCTTCTTCATTCTTTTTCCAACTTTGAAGCTCCTTTTCCTCCGTTATCTTCAACGTTTTCCTTCTTCGATCGTCAAAAGTCTCGCAGCTGGAGCTACAACTTTCACCTACAGTCCACTCGCACGGCACATCAGAGCTTATCAATTATTCTCAAAATATGTATTACTCATTTTGAATTTGCATTTGCGATACATCGACATTTCAGAAGAATAAACCTTCAAGGAATTTCATTCAAATGCTTTGGTACATTTGGCTTTCCGACCATCAGGTTAAATCACTGGTAGCAACCCGAGTACGATTTACCTTCGTGTATACAGTATATTCTACGTATCAGTACCGGGCAGCGCAGATTGCAGGGGCATGTCCAGTCTCTACGTCACTTCAATACTTTTTCTTAGAGAAATTCACAGCGCACTCCTGTACCTGGCACTGGCTTTTTACACGCAAGTGTCGTTCGGGGGGTTCAATTTACTACGGTGGATTCGATAATGCATCCAATGCATTACCCAGCTCGATATGCGATATGCAAGAATACGGATGCATAATTAAAACTACTTTGACGATTAAGAGTCACAATTACTACGGAATGCATGCTGTGTGGATAATAGTGCTATTAGGCAAATAATTATCGCCACGAATAAACAGGCAAACATGAAAACAAGCAAGCAACGTGCACTTTTAATTGAAAAAACTGGAGCCACCTGCACCGACACACCTTGACTTTTCCACGTCGATCGATAAATTGGCTCCTGTTGAAACAGAATATTTATAAAATACACTTGCAACCCAGGTGTACCGCGTAGACTTAATTGTGAATTAATTAGCGTCGCGACGTCCCGGGACTTTTAGGATTTTCATCGAAAAGGATCAATCCTTGCTAACGAGATTTGTATTAAAAAATTCTTTAATAAACAATTCAACACCCTCGGAGTCTCTACGCCTCTACTCCACCGCAACCAGGCCCTTTCTATCCCCCCACCAACCCCTATACCACTTCTTCGTTTTTTTTACTATCCTTAGAAATTTTTGCCGATTCTCACGATTCTCTGAATCGTACCTAACGAGTCATAAGTTTTCTTGCAATTTTATGAGAGACTGATAATTCCATGGGAAGAAACTTAAGTATTACGGGTATTTTTGAAATAACAAACTCCTCGTCCATACGTGTCTATGTCCGTGACGATCCGAGAAGCGGAAAGTCTTTATGTGAATTTCGAATATTTGGAAAATTTACGTTCTGGTGTCAGCGGAAACAGTGGAAAATGAAAGAGCCGGTAGTGGCGCTGCAGTGCTGTAAAGCATTTACAAAGTATGGACGTTCTCTATAGATATTTATTAGAGACAACTATTGTTTTCGAAACCGAGCCAAGTCGCCGCTTCGACTTAATGCTTTCCCTTGGAGATCAATCCATGCCGGATGGGCGTGTGCGGAAACGCAGAAGACTTTCAAAGTGCAGAACGAAAGTTCAGTTTCTGGCGTCGTTTATGCGACTGGGAGAAACCGAAAAATTATGATCGGACGAGGATCGAAGGAATCGAGTGAAAAGGGTGACTGGGGAGACTTTATAGAAATTCGTCGTTAATGGTACGAAAGGACATATACGTCTATAGACTTTTATATATAGATATATAAATACATCGAAGAAACGGCACCAAACTCCAAGTTGGAATATCCGGGAATCTCATATCGAGAAAAGCAGTAACCGTTCTTCTCCGTAGCAACCATTACATTTAATTAGCTCTTCGTTTTGATTAAATCCATTTGCTCGTAAATAAAGCAAAACTTTCTGGAACCATAGCGTCGACCATCCCCTATCGGTTAGTTGACTTAATCCTCTAACCCAAGACTTTGCTCACTTGCTTTTAAACGAATAAATTTACCAACGGAATCTTAAGGCTCATTTCCATAACCCGGCCGAACAAACTGATTATACACGAACGCGCAATTAACCCAGCCGAGAACCCAAAGGCTCGATATAAAAAAAAGGTATCAATATTTTTTGCATCCCTCCCCATCTCCTACAACTGCTCCGAAATCTCGGCAGCTCAATTACTCCGTTCCGAATGAACTTTTCGTTTCGACACAAAAGAATGGGCAAACTTTACGAGCAATTCGCCCATTCGACTCGTGTCCCAACTCGGTCCGTTAATAACTGCAATAACGCAGCCACGTTGAGCTCCGCTGCTATATGCTAACCCATCATTTCACTGGTACAAAGAGAAGAGTCCTATAAGCTCAAATCCTCCTGGCGTCTCTCCTATTATCAAAGTAAAATAAACTTTACTCCTATTAAAGTAGCACACCCGCGTAGTATGGAATTATTTAATTCCCCCAAAGAGTCCATTAACGTCCGACCCTCTCCTACCCGATGAGGATATCCTATTACGCGCGCTGCGCCACCACCTTGGAGCCACAACGAATTCATTAGAGCTCTGGCCCATTTGACAACAGTACCGGAAACGAAAACCAAAGCCCCGCCGTTCGAAAGCTGGCAAACTTGCTGAAATCCTGGTTAACTAGAAATTCCTATTCGCGAGCCGTTCGAGCAGCAACCTTACGTACGATACGAAACCTTCCCGGCTACTTGACTCGCGAATTTCAACGTTTCGCAAATCCGACCCAAGGTTCCAATTGCTCCATTGATTACAAGGCTGATAACGAAGTGGATTCTGCGTCCCAACCTCAAGAGAGAGCACTTCCGGTGAACATTGACAGTGATTAATATTCTTGCCGCGGGTTCACAAATTTTCATTCAATTATATTGTCAATGGTCGATGCTCGATGTTATGCAATCAGCGTTAATAGCCAATCAAAGATCAAAGCGCCTATGAGAATGAGAGAGGGAAGTGTCGGGAGAGACTGAAGTGCGTGTTGGGCTGTCGAATTGACAAATGACTGTTCGATGGACGGACATCGACCATAAACCAATATTTAAGGTTCATTGAGATCTATCGATACGTTGGATCGATAATTATTTGAAGATATTGAGAATGATTGGCGAAGATAGAATCAACCGCCGATTCTTCTTCGAGCAGCCGACGCTGCTCCGCGAGCATGGACCACTGGACGAGCCTGAACTAGGCAGACGGGGCAAACGGGGCAGAAGGGAGCAGACTGTAGCTGCTGCTGGTCGACCGACTACAGGATTGGTTCCCGGTCTCCGCGCTATTGGAAACTAATATCAAAACCCGGCGACACGTCGCCGCATTTTGGACGCTGTAATCGTTGGGTTGGGTGTTGGTGCGGCTTGGCAAAATGGAGTCCGAGGTTGGTCTGGCTTGTTGGTTTCGGTAGGTGTTCTGGGGTACGGGTTGACATTTAACTTTTGGAAAATACATAAGTACATAAATATTCAAAGCTTTTGTAAAATATTTGAAAGAGGCGGGTACGGGGAGGGGGACCGTTGGTCGTTCGCGTTTTGTACTTCTTCTCTGAGTTTTCGATTTATGTAACCCCGTGATAGTCAACTGTGTCAGTGCAGATCGAGTGGCACGTACTTTAACGGGTAATAAAGTGAGCAACAGTACCTAGAAGTAAAGCCAGTACGTGAAGCGGAGAGAGAGAGAGAGAGAGAAAAGAATAGCGAGAAAGAGAGAGAGAGGAAAACGAGCAATAAATCGGTAACTTGACTTCTATACTTACCACCGTTATTTGTTCTGGCTTTCGGCGGCGAGGAACTGACTGTGGGACTACTCCTGGAGGCGTTGTCCCGCGGCTGGGGCTGAGGCCCCTCGAGATTGGGACTCGGACTGAATTCGGCCCGGAAATCCGTCCTGTCGAATCCCTCCTCAAAATCGTCGACTACGTCCAGCTCGTCGGGTTCCAACGGACCTTTGTACTGCTCGCGCAGAACTTCGCTGGGAACTGCCACGACAAATAGCGCTTAGACGTGTAGGGCGTAAAAGTAGAGCGGAGTTCAAAATAACTTATTTGAATAGTGACTACATTTTTTGGTTTTATATTTAAAAAATTTTTTTCTTAAGCTAACTACCACCAGCGACTTTATTATTACTATTGACATAACCACGTGTTTCCAGAGCACATGGGATCGTACACGAGGTTATGTCAATGTTTACCTCAAATCTCCCTTACGTTATATTCGTTATGTCAATGTCGTAATTTTCAGTCTGCTACTTACACAGTCCGAATAATTAAAGAATATTTGACCACTCGCAACTGTTATGTACGCATAACTTGTAGACACGTGAATAAGCAATCCAGAAGCATCCTCTGTGCAATTACCAAACCAGTTTGTTCGATTTATCCAGGAATTCGGAGAGTTACGGTATCCCAGTTAATAATTGTAATTTAACAGCAATTTCCCATACTCGATACAATGGAGTATTACGAGAATATGTATTTGCCCCTTTGGCAAGATTCAGGCGGAGACTTACGGGAAGGAGGAAGAGCCGGGGCAAGCTCTGCGGGTGAAGAGGTGAAGGGGGGGGGGGGGAGAACACACGCTACTCTCGAGGTACATTATCGCATTCATTGGATAATATGCAACGTGGTATCTCGCGTTAGTACAGCAGCTAACAAAAGCCCAGAAATGCCGAAGCCTCTACGTGTTAACCTACGTGGTACAGAATCCCGAACAAATTAGAGCGAGCATCAAAAGCTCAATTATGGCTTTGGCACGACGAACGTAGGCAGCCAGCGGGTAAAGTTCCTTTTACGAAAAGAGGCCAGAGTGCAGAATAGACTGAGCAGGGGGGTAGTAGAAAGAAAAGAAGGAAAAAGGAATACGACTGCGAGTAATCCAGTCCAGGTGAACAAAGCACGCTGGGTCGGTATGTATATTTCCTTTTTTTTTATTAAAAAATATATTTCTTTAATAAAGTAACCAAATAACGTGAAACCAGAGCGATCGAGCGATACGTACCGAAATTTTGAAGGCAATGCCGGCCGCTGCTATCTCGCGAAAACGAATTTACGAATGCAGCTACGGAATACAGGTTTGTGGGGTTGCAAAAAAATTACCTAACTCGCTGGATTTTATGTACGAACGTTGAACAAAAAATGGACCGATAGTTTTTTTTTTATTGGAAATGCGGATATTCGGAGGAAACGAAGCGCCCTGGAAATTTACTTATTTTTCGAGTCAACGGGTGACGTGGATTTTTTTTATTCGCATTCATCCGCTATTTTCACGGGATTTAATAGATGTCGATAGGTTATTATCGTTGGATCTATTTAGATCTAGATCCACGTGCACTTTTCTTTGAACTTGGTCGTATTTTGTCCTACGCACATCCACAGGCTATACCTTTGACTTTCGATCGGTAAATTTTGAGAAAGCTGCTCGACGAGGGGTCGCTAATGTAATTCCGAAGTAGACGAATGATTTAAATTTTAATTCGTGGTTGACGATTGCAAGTAATACAATAAGACCGTTTGACTTTCTTATTGATTCCAATGGCGAAGCCCACGGGGGCGTAGAAAAGGCGTTTAGGAAACAGAAAGAGGTTTACTTCCTTCCCCTCCAAGTAACCCTCTTTCAAACCCGTAAAAGGAGTTTCCTCCCAAGGTCCTTGGGCTTTAACTTGCAAATGTCAGCTCGCATTTACGTAATACCATTGTTGTTCCCCCTTCTAAAGTCGTTGCTGCTAACTTCTTGAGAACATTTTTGAGTACCCCACTTTTTAGTTCGTTGATTATCATGCTGTAGGATTTTTTTTCAAATTTTTTATATATTAATTAGATTCAACGTACTTCCGAAGATTTACGTAGCTCGTGCGTAATATTTATTTTAAAAAATTTAGTGGCAATTATGGGAAATTTGTTAATGGAACGTAACGTTCAAATATTCAAAAACAATAACTGTACTTCCGTTTTTGCAATATCTCCGATTTATCGGTCAGTCGACGTTAGAAACTCCGACCCGTCACGTGGTTCGCGAATTCTACACGCGAATCGGCGCTCGATCGAACGAATAGTTATTTCCCTGGCACCGAAGAAATTTAAAAAAAACTCTAGCAGCCGATTCGTCGACGAGCAATCAAAGCATCTTCGAAAAATAAAACAGGTTTGCATACCCGTCCGGCCTTATGACGAATGCAAACGGAAGTCGGGCACGCTGCCAGCACGGTGCAGCATCTACGAGAATTGACAATGAGAAAAAATAAACTCTATAAAAAAAAGTCCAAAAAAAACTCATTCCTCAAACGCAATTAGAATCGTTTATTTCAGAATATTTTTTTTTACGAACCTACTAAGAATCATTAACCGAACGAGCCCTGGAAGAAGAGAAAAAACCCAGGAATATTATTGTAAGGCTGTCTGGATCCGTGTGAACTTAATTAAATTCCAAATGTCAAACTAGAGTCGAGGAGAGACAACTGAAAGATGTCTCGAAATTGCAAAAATTAAATCGTCGCAGCTTGGTTGTATACCGTGAAAAGCCATTGGCGTAGGCTTCTGGGTAGTAAAGCGTCCTCTAACGGGGTTGCCTTGTGGAAGGGACCCAACCAACCCAAGTAAAGCAGCAAGGGCTCGGGGACGTTATAATTGTTCCCCAAAGTCCTATCAGGAAGAGATATCGACATGGTCCTTGGCAAGGAGAGCGAGACAGCCGTCCTAAATTTCATAGCCGACCGTCAGGATACGGG
Organism: Trachelus tabidus; assembly: GCA_030142655.1. Classification (NCBI taxonomy): domain Eukaryota; kingdom Metazoa; phylum Arthropoda; class Insecta; order Hymenoptera; family Cephidae; genus Trachelus; species Trachelus tabidus. Next base: position 1,157,034 of record JARQTI010000563.1, on the reverse strand, counting down.
CTGGTTATAACGGGATTCATCCGGATACGTCAGACCCTCCTCGTTAATAAGGCTGTTTTACACGAAAGAGACCGATCCCATTGACAAAGATTAGCCGCCTTCAGTTTATTACGTCAAACACGCGTTCCGTATATACGCAACATACGTGACTCATACCAGAACGAATTTTCATTGAAAATCGGGACAAAGTCAGTCAGAAAATTAATCTCACGCCATTTGATCCTGTTTGAAATTTTTTTTGAAAAACCAAAATAAAAATCGCAATTTCAATCGTTATTTCGTATACGCGCGTCATACGCGTTTCCCATTTCGGTAAACAGCAATGGGAATAACACGAGAAGAGGTACAGAAGCAGAGATTGATTTGATTTGGATAATCAATATGTACGGTTGACAGACCGTCTGCTTGTACAGAGCAATCAGTCCCTTCCCTCCCTCCCCCCGCTACATTGACTAAATTCATCCAATTATCCCAACCAGGATATCTCATTGGAATCCAAGGATGCTTCAGAATACGTTACAGGACTAAATTACTCAGTTTCCATAATAGTTGATTTTTTTCACTTGTCAACCCGATACTTCACACTTTCCCCCTTTGAAGTTTCCGTTTGATGATGCGAACCGCGAAAAAATGGGAAAAAGACTAAAAAAAGAACAAAATTTTTTTGTATCCTTTTACAGTAAAAACTTGTTGGCTACTTCGACTGGCAAAGTTCGTGCGTGGCTATGTATACCTATACAGGCATATGTGTCCCGCTTGGTATGTACCAGACCGCGACGACTGCAGGTTGGTGTGACCATATGTGTCCTTCATCTCCTTACAACGTGTGCTACCAGGGTGGCGCTGTGAAACGGTGGAACGACAGTCCATAGTATGTGGTCCATAGTGTGTAGGTAGCTACAGCATCCGGAACGGATTGCGCTATCGATTTGCAGTTTCACGAGTACTTTGGGACAAGTAGCAAAAGCAGGTTGGAAACGGTGCGAAGAGGGGGGCGGGGGCGAAGGGGGGAGAGGAGGTCCCGCTCGACGTACAGGACCCACTCTGACAAATGGCTTTGGGAATTTATCGGTTGCTGCGTCAAGCAAATCTTCCACATTTGTCCCTTCATTAAGAAAATCTTACTCCTGAAGGATAACGTATGAAAGATTGCAAATAGCTACGTGGGAGATGTTTATTTTGAATTTGTAACTTTTTTTTTTGTTACGAATGCATGAATATAGGAGAGCGACGGGTCGCGAGGACGAAGGACGTATTGTGGAAGATTTTATTTTTGGAAGATAATCCTTCGACTTTCTAATTTACAGAGATGGGTTTATGTTTGAATAAATTTGGGGGTCCAAGATTTTTGGAGAAAAATTGAAAAGACGAATGACGGAATTTGGGGAGGGCATCGAATTCTGAGAGAAATGTTTGGAAAGTTGCGTAAGGGATTCCAGGGGTCCAGACGGAATTTGAACTTTTGGGTAACGAGACGTTATTAATGCGTAACTTAGGAGTCCAGTTTCCTTGAGTCAAGTTGTCTGAAACAATTAGGACCTGAGTCACGCTCGCGAGGTGTTCGAAGATTTCATGTAGGCAATTTGCTGGAAAAGTTATGGGATCTGGGCTATTTTCATTATGGCTGACACAACGTAATTTTCGAAATGACCGTGTAGCTTCATATTGGCCAAGATTGGCTGGGGAAAAAGTTTTCATAATATCTAGGTCATTCATGTCGGGTCAACTGGAACACAAGGACGTTCTCTACTTCCTCGATGCATATACTATACATATAAGATCGGCTACTGCGTCGCGACGCTTTAACTTTGCTCATTGACTCTGTCGACGTCAATTTCAGCATTCCAGCCTACGAGCAAAGTCTTTCAAATTGCCGATCGCATATTCATATTTAGGATCAACCTATCGAAGCGTGTGACGGATGTCAAAAACAAATGCAACGTAGACGACGGGACAGGCGAAGGAAACTGATGAATACACGCAAGGTATGTAGGATATTCGAGGAAATTTTGAAATAAAATAAAAATTCTGCTAATCCAAAAATGTGAGATTCCTTGGTCAAAATCGGCAAAGCGTCCTAGGAAAAGTGTAAATAGTGCCTTTATACTTGTCAGGTGGACGTATGGAGTACGGGACAAACAGAGCAAATAAAAATGGCAAGATACGTTCGCGAAAGTAGCGCAAAGCGAGAGGCGACCCTCGACTCGAACTCAAAATTGCCTCCAGTGAAAGCAGCCACGTTTGCTCAGCCATAAGATATAGGGACTTTTAACGAGTCGCTGAACTCGTGCTAATACAGACACGAGAAGGGTGGCAGCACGTATAAGTAAATTTCTCTAGTTAGATATTACAAATACGTTTAATTACGCGTGTCCCACGTGTAAAGGGTCGCCTCTGGTTACTTTGATCGAACCTTCGTTCGGATTGTCCAGCCGTGCGCGTGGAATCGTGCCGATGCACACGACCCCTGGAGCTCATCTGCTTTTCAATAACACGCTGTACTGGATATAGACAGTCAACGCAAAGAATTCGCGAATCGGTTAAAGTGGCTCCATTCGAGGGATGCTGCGTGCAAGATGTCAAGAGGCTCTCGGAAATACCATAGAATAATTCTGCGAGTCTGTGAACTGCTTTCAGTTTAGCCCGGACACGAACCTCTTCGGTTGGTGTTTTCAATGTACTTTTAAAAATATCCTATCCGCACCAGCGGCGCTGCTGGTGCGAAATGCAAAAGGTGTGAAATGGAAAAATTACACTTCAATGTTAATCCTGTTAATTTTCAGTGCTCTCCGGACCGTCGAGTTCACGCGGCTAAACGCAATGGACGAGCACAGAGCGCGCGTGTGCACGCGAATGGCACCTGCCTGCATTATAAGGGTTGGATAATGGGACACGGCTAATGGTTTCATCCAGAATACGGAATACCCAGCCGTCTGTGTAACTTGGAAAAGAGAATTCACTCTCATTGTCACTGGACACTGTTAGCGGGGAAATTATTTCCGAGCCAGAGGCAGAAGAGATAGCGACCGCGCAATTATTACAAGAGCGCTTTTCAAACATTCCGTTTGCTGCGTTAAATAATCCATATAGTCGTACACAGCCTTTTCTCTGCTATTCTCTCTTTATTTTTCGCGTCCTTTCAAAGACAAATAAAGAAAGAAAGGAAGCTTTTCTATCACACTCTTTCCTTTACCCCTCTTCCGTCAACCTCTCACCCACCAAGCCCAAGATCCACGGAGGAAACGGACTGAAAATTAAACAAAAATAATTTCCTAATCGTTTCACAAAGAATCGTAAAAAAAGAAAAGCAGACGCGCAATCGGTAGCCAGCAAATCGTTAAGCCTCCGGCTGTAGTTTAGCCGAAACTACGTTGGCGCACGGACGATCAAATCCATCGAATTTTCGAACGCTTTACAGAGCGACCACGATTGTAACGAATTTCTTGTCTGTTCCTACTGAAAAATTGGCAACGCGGTTCGTTCACTCGTATGTATCTCGTTTACGTCGAAACACGTTCGTGCATTGGTTCGACTTCGGTACTCTGTGGCCTTTAGCGAAAAGAGAATTCAATTCCCACGTCAACACTGGAGAATTTATCGCGGGGGTCTGTATGAATACGAAACTCGGCCTGGACCACAGCAGCATTCGCGGCGAAGCTTCCGCCACTTTTTAGCGTCTCGCGGTCCCGGACGGCTTTTCCTTTTATTCTCACCTCCCGCCTCGTCCCACCTTCTCGCCCTTCCTTCCTTCCTTCTTCCTCCATCTCCACCTTCCTCCCACACCTTTCCTCTTTCCTTCTCTCTTTTTCTCTTTGTCTGTTTATCCCGTCATATTTCTCCGGGTATTTTCACACCACCCTTTTCACGACGTTTTTCCCCATAGGCGGAACCGCTTTTCCATAAATTTCCAAAAGGGGTTGCATTGATCGCGGTAGACAGAAAATGGCATCTTTCGGATAATCTCGCGGTAACACGGACGTACTACAAAGCGTCTACGATCTCACTTGTCCTTTTTCATTTCTCATAACTCATGATATTCTCTCTCTCTCTCTCTCTCTCTTGCTCTCACACCATTTTACACCTTAACCCCTTTCTTAACCAATATCCTCACATGATTTTCCGAGATCAGAGCGCATACCCCAATGCCGGATATTCTTCCCCTAAGTAATACCAATGATTGTCATTATTATTCCCGTTAAAATAACGCAGCATCCTGGACCGAGATCCACGCTCCTTTCTAACGACTTCGACCACGTGAAATATTGTAGAAAAATTAATAACGGAAAAAAAGAAGAATAATTAAAAAACCGCCCGAGAAGTTTGGACTTTGGCAACACGCAATTAAACGGAAGCTGGTACGTCCCCGTTGCGTCAGTGAGGATCGATCAATCTTGAGTCCACTAGGTCGAATATCCAATTAGAACTTGTCGATAAGTTCCTGACGACTTTCCGCAAGGTACTGGCCGATCGACAACTAGGCAAGCAAATCAGGTACGTGCGAGCTGTGTACGTAGGATGTACGAGAGGTACAAAAAAAAAGATGATAAATTAAGTCCCGAAGAAGTTTAAGTGGGGAGGAAGGACCCCCTTGGATTCCCCTGAGTCGCCAGACCGCGACTAGGGATCTGGCTGATCTTGCTGGGGTCTTCGATATTCAATGGTATTACAGTCAAAGGAAAAGTTCATAGCATATTAATAGTCTACAGCGCGTGGAAGCGGAAGTGACAGTTCGATTCGTTCGATTCGAGGGGTAGGAAGTTGATCGGGGATGGCATAAAGAAAAAAAAAAAAAAGTTGCGTATCGCTGAGGACGCTAAAATATGCAAACGTACTTTGCGTCCGCAGGTCTCAAATATTCAAAGTACCACGTGCGCCGGCAGCGACCTACAAAATTTCACTCGACAAAATATACAAAAAACTGATACGTCATAATTTGGATTTGCGAGAGGATAATCAAAAACGTTTATCACCATCGCGTGTTGGTTGTCTGATCCGAAATAGAAACGCACAGGAACCGCGAACCGTAATTCATGGGTGTTTCATTGTTCCGCGCGTTCCTAGAAAACAACTCGAATGTAAATAACGTTATTAATCATTCCGAACTCGGACGGCGGAACGCAATAGGTTCGCGGATACGTAAGGAGCGGGAAGAATAACAAGTCGCGAGGAACGAAGAGCGACGAGGACTTGCAGGTCTTCGGGAGGAGCGCCGAGAACCCTCTTTTGGCCCAGGAACATTTAAAGGCTTTGACCCTTTTCCAACAGTGAAAACGTTCGTAGCATCAAACATTTTTCACGAAATCGAAGGGAATTGGATTTCTACTTTACTCCGAGTCAGTTCGCTCGAACGAATTCGTGATCGGAGTGTCCGAAGAGTTTTTTTAAGGAAAAAAAAAAAGAAATCTGTTTAAGACCATTTTCTACCTTCCCGAGTATTTTTCAATCTTAGCTCCATTTTTCTTTCAATCCTATCGAATCCTTCCGTTTAACGTAGCCGACAGCAAATTCCACCTATCGCGGAAATGCAAGTGACGTACAGGCTGTCCAGAAAGTCGCTTGAGAATTACCAGGCTGAGTCTGTTGGCTTATAAAAAATAAGCGCGAAGCTGCTCTGCAGTCCAACTGGATTCTCGATTTGGCTTTGACTCGTGCTTGGCAGTCGAAAGCGTCGAGAGGTGAAAGGAGAGAGAGAGAGGAAGGATACAGGAGGAGGGGGGAGGGGAAGAGGAAGGAAGGGGGAGAAGTAACTACGACTGTGGATTCGCTAACGAATTTCAATTTACGCGAGAAGCAACGATGCCTTGGGGGATTTCCAATTGCTTGAGACATCCTACGGAACACACGAAACGCACGCGCCTCCTATGATTTGCAATGGGACGTAGGAAGTCGCGCTTAGGACACGTAAAGCCAATGGATGGGAGAAATACATGATCCGGAAATACCTTAGCCGCCGCAGGAATCTCTTGGGACAATTAATGTACATAGGGAGGTTCGTGCCAATAGCAAAGGGGATGCTGGAGATGTCGAGGGATCATTTTCACAGGAAGCTTCACCCTGTACGGAATGTTTGATGATAAATTATGGAATTTTTATATCTCTCGATCTTCAAGCACACACGTAGCTTCTTCTCGCATTCGAAACACGTAACACGAACGCACGCACGTTTGAGAATAAAATGTGTCAAGCTCATTTTCATGGATGAGCAGTGACGTCATAGGCACATTCACTCGCTTCCAGCGACTTCAGCCCGATCCGGGAAGGGCAAAGTTTCCCCATATGTCCAAAGTGCCTCTGCTGTTTCTACGAGCACAGCCAATTCTCGCCTTAGTTTCCCCTTTGCCGAGAATCTCTTTCCAGAGTTTCGAAAAGGCTGGTCCTAACGAAAAGAGCTTTTTCCTAGTGTTTTCCGTGCAAACAAATAATTATGGCATCCCCCAGCTCAGCGACTCCGTAACTTTCCTCGACAGATTCTCAGGCAAGCTGGTGCTTATCGGCACTCGAGCTTTTCCACTAAATCCTATCAGAAAACGCAAACAATCTCGGACGGCCACTACTGGATGCTGGATGGACCACAACTGGGTCAACGAGCAAAGCTAAACCTATACCTCTACGATCTCGAAAGCTCGAATTACGCAGGTATATCGACGATGCGCTCTGTGCGTTTTGAATCCCATTGACGCCTGTAACGATTCCTCGTTAGATTTATAGATAAATTTTGAATCGCGATCTGTAGAAAATTCCTGAAGGGTTATTTATTTGAATAACGACGATTGACTTTCGAAGTGCACGCGATGCTGTTACTGGATCAGTGAGAGACGGAACGTCGCGACGCATCCTGACGTATCCCACGACTTATCATTTTGAATTTTTTTTTTTCCTCTGCCATGTCAAAACTGTGAATATCGTTTTTTCCTCGCTGACTTTGTCGACGGTAAAAACTAATTTGTCTTGCGTTATATCTCGACTCCTCATCAGCTCATCGCTATAAGCTGTTCGTGCGGATCCAATTAGACTTTGAGGGTAGTCGATGATTATTCCAGGTCAGTTCCCCAGTGTCTGCTGAAAGCTTAGTGGATGATGTGAGTGCGCCCGGAGCTTTGTGTTGAATCCAGCGGGAGCTTCGCTTCGAGAAAGTGACGTCACGTATCGTTCACAGTATCGCTCTTGTGGTTACAGTTACGTTCGAAGCAAGATCAGGATAATAAGCAGCGATAAGTAACAAAGAGTTATGAGCGCAGACGACAGCCGTGTCTTAAGGGATAATAATAACATTTTCCTCGTTTCATCATTAATGAAATTTCAGAAAAGTATCTTTCGATATATTGGATTTTGGGGTACTTCGTTAATCGAATATTTGAGTTTTTAGTTTTATAATAGTGGTATCCCCACCTAAGTACCCAAGATATTCGGGCGTCGTATCGACGAGTCAGTCTGTAGAGATCTCGGCTCGACGTCTCATCGAGATAACAATAAACGGCAGTTTGTTTCCCTACGCGTGGGTGTTCGGCTATCACCCTGCCTCCTCCGATGCCTTAATCAATGGATTTTTAATACTAATTTAAAAAAAATAATTTTCAACACTCACCACAGGTGTAGATGACTTTGAGGTACATCCTGCTTTCGGGCTTGCAGGGATCACCGAAGGTTGTACTGTTGGCAGCCACCAAGCAGTGTCTTTTCCCATGACACATGTTCATCACGGTCTCCGTCGCGTAGCTCACTGTGCAGGCTGCGAGAAAGATTAAATAATTTTTTTTTTTCATTCGGAGGGAAAATGTCAGCTGGTGATGCTAATAGAAGGAACAGCGGAAGCAAAGATACGAGAAGTAAGGGCGAAACAGTTCTGAGAGTTCTCTTGGGTCAAATAAGAACAATTGCAATTGAATGTTCCTTCGCCGCTTACACTTCTGACTGTCGTGGGTGTCGTTCGATCAGCCATTATTGAACAAAAAATTATTAAACCCCTAGAAATTTTTCTCTGAACGTTGAATCGAATTTTTACCAAGAAACGAAGTCAACCTGAGAATAAAAAGATCCCTATACAAAAAATAATATCCTAAAACGTACCATCTATATATAGCTTTCAGTAAATTTGAAAATGTCATATATTGAAAAGGATGTTCTTACTTGATCGAAGAAAAAGGATAATTACGGACTAAAATGTATTTCTGTGTATAAAAAAACAGACATGCTGGTCGTTCGAATCGTGAATCGAATTGGTTAGCCATTATGGATGTTTTTTTGATTGGCCATAATCTTCGAAGCACTTGAGATATCGGAATTACCCGGTAGTACTTTTTACTAAGTTTACAGGATGTCTTTTGTTATCAGGTTCTTGCGCTTTCAGAGTCGATAAAAGTAAAAAGCGCGAAGAAATAGAAAAGAGTGGTACGGCAGGCACTCTTTTCTCTTTTCACATATGTACGGCACATAGGAACAGTGCGAATTCGCTTTGTCTCGTTTCATAGAAACGGAGATACTCACTTTCCTCCATGACTCCGTGAGGTTGAGGACATTGAACGGATTCGTATTCCGTTCTTCCAAAGGATGCACTGTATATAGCCACTCTCTGTCCAGGATAACATTTAAGATTGATAGAGTCGTTCTCGCAAGCGATCTTGCTCCGAAATTCAGCTAAAACACAAAAAAAAAATACATTTTTACGTACACTTTTGAATATTCGCATCCGCATTAAATTTTATGAATATTTTTCCCATTTCTTTTTTTCACCATTTCCCATTTTGGTCCTGCCATTCGACTTTTTATTGCATTCAACGAATTTTCTTTGGCTCGAAGCAAAAATCAATATTTTTTATAAACAGAAACGCAAATCAATTATTTTATCGCTATTCTTTGTAATCAAATGAATCGTAGTCATTTTTCATGAATGGAATTACCGATGTTGCTAACGATCAATGTACCACTCGATACTTTGCTTTAACACGCCAATACGTGGTACACCCGGTATAGTCACGCTGTCAGATAAACCATATGTACCTGCAGTCCTTTTCCGAGCTTTTAGAATTTTCAACAGTCCACCCTTGTTAAATTACACAATCCAAATTCCATTCACTACAGCTGCTCCAATCGCCATTCCCTTGTCCAATTCGAATTTCCAAGGACGCAAAAATGCATGCCCAATTTTTTTATACGACTTCTCGCCTAATCCCAACAGCAGTGTCACGGTAACAGCGACCATCAACTTTTCTTACGGGCAACTTCTGGCCCGTGTCGACTTAACAGGACAGAGAAATTAAAAAGAAAAAATTGTATAAAAATGTACGTACACAAATATAGGTATAGAGTGTTGCTCGAATGGATCACTCGATGATTAAAAAATTCAATTTTCCTTTGTTGTACGCAAATGGCCGCGAGCGTAGAGAGCAATTTGCGATGCAAAAAAAAAAGTGATGGATCGCCATGAAAATTACGTGAATGGATTGTGCAGAAAAAATGTATCGATTCTTCGATCGAAAAGGAAATCGATACAAGGCACAGACTAACGAGCAAATGCCACTGGCATACTAAATTACCGTTGAATTTCAGCCCCGAAATTTCACAGTAACGAAATAAAACTGAAAATGGCAACAATACAAAATTCCCGCAGCTCAGCCCATCCTCGTAAACTTTAAACCGATCGCAGTCGTTCCCTTCGATTCGATAGCCGACCGCTTCTTACTGTCTGCGCGCAACTTCACTCCGAACTTGATACAGCCAGTGTATTTATGCTCGAGACAAAGCGTTATGGACCCGTGGGCTTTATTGAGCTTCGGATTTATGACACTCGGAGCTTTCCAACTTCCGCCTGGCGAACTGCGTCCTCTCCCACCACCACACTACCTCTACTCTGCGTTATGCCCAGTGACTTAATAAAGAAGCATAGGTTCCTCGTTCTTCCACGTGGCGCTGGCAAAGTCGTACAAGAAGAACTTTCGATTGTTCTTTCAGTCTCTGCCAATACCCCGATAGAATCGTGTCTCATCGAACGGACAAAAGAGCAAAGGAACAAGACGCGAGAAGTCCGCCGAAAGTTTTATAGCGGTTCGAAGTTAATTGACGAGAAAGGAATAACTTATTGGCGAATCTTCTAAGAATGACGATGGAGTCCACGCTCCTCCCAATGACGTAACCAGCATTTAATCGACCCACTTATCTCAAAGTCAATAGACGTCAAACACTTTTGACCTTTCATCCCCCCTCCGACATGCCTCCCCTATCTTCCTTGACTCAACCCCTTTTCTTACTTTCCTTTTGACTACACCCACCCCCCCCCCCTTTCCCTGATTTCTCTTTTCAAGCAAAAGGCCATTCCCGAGATCACAGCATCCCAGAGGAGCGGAACCTTCTCGATTACCACCTTGGTTACCTCCAAGGGAGTAATCGACAGGAGGACCTCCCTACGTCAAAATGGCTGAGGTGGCTGAGCCTTCGTTATCTCGATTGCCAGTTGTAATTAAACGGCCGAGAGAGACGTTACACTTGGGTACGATGAGGCCACAGTGGTAGCCGGCAGGATCCAGGTGTGATACGTCAGAGTGACGATTACATAGCACGTGTCACGTAACATGCCAAACCCAGCCGACGCTTCGAGCTCAGGCGTCTCCCCGCCGCAAATACATTGGCCACATGTGTCACTTATTGTCCTGGCTGAGTGCAGGAGGAGCGAGAGAGACAACGATTGCGCGTGCGAATCTCACTGGCCTGGCAGCAGTACGGACGTGCCTGATCCAACCTATTAATTCTTCGGACGCGCATTCGCGAACCGTGACCTGTCAGTCGTTTGCCGAAAGGCTCAAATTCGGAGCGAACGGCACACGAGAGCTTACAGTGGCTGACGATACGCGGCGTTCTGCTCGGGATTATTTTTTGATAAAAAGAAATTTTTTTCTATAAAACTTGTATGGTATGGGTCACGTCATGGGGCAAATAAGTAATTGCCGTGAAACATGGCACGAAACTTGGTACAGGAGACCGCAACTTCCTTGACTCGAGTTGTCTCGCTGAGCTACGTCTTTACTTTAGTCTTCGAGTTGCGCAAGTAGTTATTATACCTGCAACCATAATTTCCATGCTTCTCGTGTTCGCCTGACGTTTTGACTGCAGCTATAATTTTCGTCTTTTACCGTAATAGGGAAAAGTAATTATCGTTTGGCTTTACTACGATGGTAACGAGAGTTGGAAGATGTTGATAGTTTTTGAAGAACTTTTTTTTTTATCATCGATCATTGGTTTCCCATGTGACGTGTAACGCCAAGGGATGACGTACCAAAAATTGAAGAGAAATTACGGACAGCTGTCACTGTCGTAGGAAGCACTGAATTTCGATGAAATAAATAAACGAGAATTGTACGTCAATTAAATTCGCTCTTGCGAACTATAATTTGCATTAAATTCGCGATGAACAAAAAGAAAATGAAAAAGCAGCGCGTTTTGGTGCTTCCGTGCGATCCCGTTAAGGTTGCAATTGGTACCTTTATTTCCAGGCACACTCATCGATGCTGTGCTTGGGTGGAGTGAATGGGGGGTGAAGGGGGGGTAACACACAATCGAACCGACAGATAGGCAATAATTTGCCGGGTCATGACCTTTTTACCGTTACAGCTCGTATCGTTGGCCGGGAAACAATAAGAAAGAAAATTGCAAATGGCCGAAGGATAGATTTTCAAACCGAAGCACGTTGCCAAACTTTTCCAATGTTTCTTCGAGGGTTGGAAAGCCAAGGGGTAGTGGATGCTCGGTCAGTGGGTATAAGGGAGGTTTTGGTTACCGAGGGTGAAAAAAAAATTCATCTTATCGAGAGTTCGACGCGTCAAATTTTTTCGGCCTTATCCTAGATACATAGTTTACACACTGATACTCACATGGACGACATTTGTAGGCGACCTCGATGTATTTGGGTTGTCCTGGACAAGGATCACCCTGGAAGGTGTTCGGGCTGGTGTTGAACTTGCACTGCCTCTTCTTCTGGCAGACCTCGACCACCGTCTGCAACAGTGAGTACTAACGCGTCATTCAGACCACCTGCTCACATTAGGGTCCATTTCTATGTTACTTTTTATGGATCGGGAATAGGACCGAGGATCAGTTTTCAATGTCGACTGTCGATTTCTTCATCTGATTCTGACTTTTCTAAACTGTCTAATCGTCGGCCGATTAATACACCGAGGATTTACTGTGGCAGGAGGGGAGCAACGCTGATTAGGAAGTTCCTAAGGAATTTTGATATTTTTGGTGTATTTCAAAATCAAAATTGCATTTGCGAAATTGACTCGTCATTTTGATACTCGCTCGAACCAGAGATTCGAGCCTCGTAAACAGCTACTCTGCATACGTACGTGTCCATCGGAGCCAATGCTGGTCGATCGGTGCTTGCGAATAAACCCTGTGACCAGCTTGCGGAATTTCTCTGATTATTCAGAATGAGATTCCCTTGGAATCAGCACTCGAACGGGTCCACAACTCATCTCCTGCTCGAGGACGCAGATACCTCATCCCTGAACCGACACACACACACACATTCGATTCCGTCTATGCAACTTCGAAAGAATCGAAATTGCCCAACTTTTTTGTGTCAAGGTACCAAAACAAATGATTGCAGATATTTTCTGCGATTTTGAAACTGAAAAAGTTTTACGTCGGTTAGAGATAATTCGACGGGGGCAGGTTGGGGTGACTTCGGATTAGTCAATTGTCAATTTTTCAAACCCGAAAACTTTGAGGAATAACCCGATGGATCTCAAGAGGAGAAACTTTGGCGATTTTTATGGGGCTTACATGATCGGCCGTTTTCTTGAAAAATTTCTTGAATCGAATTGACACTCGTGAACCTTGACCCGCTCGACGTGACAACGAGGACAAAAGATTTATTCGGATGAGTGTCGAATTATGCGAATTTGGGATTTCGCGACTGAGGTTACAAACTCAAACAGAAAAGACAAATGAGAAAGGCAAGTATTTTCGCGACAAAATTTTAATGACGCCAAAATATACAGGGGTAGACAGATGTATAGGCCTGAGTCAATATTTAAGAAAGACGCCAAGCGTAAACGGTCTTAATGATAAAATAACAAAGTGTACGAGGAGTGAACGGGGAGAGTCGTCCAGCGTCTTTCATCCGATCATCATCGAAATGAGAAACCTTCCAAAAAGTTGGTATAGGCTTACACCATTTTCGGTTTGCGAAACCTCGATTGGCCATTCCCACTGAGAATCCCGAGAACCCTGGAATTTCGCGAATTGCGAATTTACAAGATAAACAGTGAACGAGTGAAGATTTTCCTCCCTTGTTATACATGGAATACTTCAACCTTTTCTCTGCTTTTCTCAAATCCCTTGTCAATTACACAGTTTGACTTTCAAAAGGATTTCGCAGGGACAGCAAGTCTCCAAAATGTTAACGTAGCTCAAATTTCACGAGATAATTTATTTGGTCTTTTTACATAACGAATTCCGTCTGTAGGTTAATTTTTTTATTTTATACGAAATTTTTTATTTCATTAAATTCTCTGCTAATGCGAAAGTACGGAATTTTAGTGATTTTGTGTCGAGTTTGCAAATTTCGAATATCCCGGAAACACTAGCGTGACGTGTCCTCAAAAAAAAACCCCATTGAAAAAAAACGCATAGAAATAAATTCGCGGGAATAAATTGACGTTGCTCCTTCGCTGTGAATATAGCCAAAGTATCTATTGCTGTACCGAGTTGCATGAATTTCAAATACGAAAAGACTTACGTGTTTCAATAAAACCTACAGCAATCGAAAATTCCTTCGTATCGTGTTCACTTTTGTGAGAAATACAACTACGATCGTACTGCCGGGCAATAGATATTTTAAAAGGAAAAAAAAGAAACCACGCGGTGTGCCATACGATATTTTGACCGAGTGAAAAATTCAACTTACAAAAAGGTTTGAGATATTCAAATGACTGAACACCGATGTTCCGTTTAAATTTTTCCAAAAAAAAATTTGTATTTATTATGATTTACGAATTTCGCGAATTTGAGGAAAAATCATTTTGAAAATCCTCACGTTTTGCCGTTTTTTTTTTTAAATTAACAGCGCTGCAGTTGTCAGACACAAATTACGTTCCTAATAACCATGGGTTAGTGTAGGTACGAAGCAGCACGTCACTTCCGTGAACTTACGTAAGTCCACCTAATCCCCAATATCATTGATCGTCGGATCACTTTAAATTTGACCTTTTTGATCTAAGAAGAAGATTATCTCCGTAATGGGGAATTTGCATTCGATCCTATCAGACCGAACGATCCTCGTACTTTGCTTGTTTTTCTCTCAATTTTAGAGTCTGCGGCTGTTCTTTCATTTTTCTTTATTTTAACTTGTCGCTTTGTTGCTTCACTTTTCTTCCCTTCGTACCTCAAAGCGCGAACGTATCCCTTTTGAAAAGAAGATCGCGTCGGTAAAAAGATTTCCTATACAAGAAGACGAAATAATAACGCTGTATCCGATTTACGTGAAAGCCAGCGTGCTCTAATGGAGATAAAGTACTTTGCGAGAGTAATCACTTGATAGTAGCTACAGTTATCGTTACGTAAACGAGCACAGCGCCCTTAAACCCTATTTCCAAAAACTTCAGCTACCGACTCTACCTTTTTTCTCCATTTCCAAAATTCCTTCTACTTCCAGTCCGACGGTAATCAGATCTACAAACTAAAAGAATCAATTTGATATTCAAAAAAAAGTAAGACTGTCAATGAGTACAAAAGTTCACACAAGATCGAGGCAATAATCAAAATTTCCCAAAAAAATTTTAACGCAAAACATTTGTTTTTTTTTGAAAAATTACAAGAATAAAAATAAAGATTCCAGACAACAATTACGCAAGCAATATTAGTGGATAACATTTATCTCCCTCGTTATATCTTTTGTAGCACGTATCCTCGAGGTAAGATCATCTAACCCTGTCAGTGAGACTATAACGGGTGGGGGCACATTGCTGATAAGGAAATAAGGGTACGTGGACGATACGAGAGAGGTGCCAAGGGATAAGGACTGTTGTGAGTTAAAAAAAGCAACTGACAAAAAAATAAAGGAATTACTGAATTTTTGTAAGCACTGGAAGCACAGAGGATCACACAGCCACAATAGCCCTTTCACGAGCATCGAAACGTGAAATATGAAATCAATAAAAGAAAGTTAGCTTCCCTCCTCGACGGATGCCCCGAGATTCCTATTGTGGCAAACAGCTAACATATTACGGGAAAGAAAGCAAAATGCGGAAGAGTATTTTCTAATTTTCAAAAGCTCCATTGAAAACTAGCTGCCCGGTATACCGATGGACAAAACTATACACTGGTTCATGGCCCAGATACATTCCAAAGCAAAAATATTGACTGTACGTCATACCCAAGTCCCACCAGTACTCAATCATAAGACATTCAGGCATTATCGGGTGAAAATAATTTTTCTACCACGCACCCACTGTACATGACCAAAAGAAAAAGCCTCTGATAATTGGCCTTAAGGAAGATCCTCTGTGTCTTGGAATGTCTTTATCGTGGAAAGGAGGGGGCCGGGGAAAGGGGGAGGCTTGTATTACCAAGCATACCAATAGCTTATTGAAGGATTCTCGACAAAGGTAAAATGCCGACATTCCGCGGTAGTTCAATCAAGCACGGAAATAGTTTCCCAAGCACGGGAAAAGAGAAAATTGCAAGATATTTAAGAAATTTTGAAAAATTTTATAAAATTTGTACCAGGGTTGGGTGTACGAGGTAAAGTATGTAGTTTAGGGTATGCTGGAGAAAAAAAATTGAAATATAGCATAACAAAGAAATAAAGGAGGATCGAAGAAGCTGAGACGATAATTCAGGGCAGTTTGAGCTGAATTTGACCGCGACGATAAATCCCAGTAAAGGCGAGTCGCCATAGCTGTAAAAAGTTCCTCCGACGAATAATGGGACCTGACCCGAAAAGTCTCCTGAGCGTGTCTGGAGCCTAGAGAGGCAAAGAAATTTCAAGCTCGTTTTGTGAGAATGAGGGGAAAAAATAAGTACGGGCGAACCTTTCGAAAATGGTATAGTGCGATATCTGAGAATCGTGGAGAAATTTATGAGATAAAAATATTTTTCGATTAGCTTCGCCCTCTGCCCTTTGACTTTTTACTTTCTTTTTCTCTCTCTTCACCCTATGGTACACTTGACTACTCGGAGGCCAATTTCATGGAGCACTTCCGATTTGGTTTGTGGTACCGACTGCTGTGGATTAATTAACGAAATTAATCATTTCTCAAATACTCTGTGAATTTTAAATTCGACGAACGATGATATGACGAATCGAGGAATTAATAATAGAAAATAATGAAACCAACTTTGAATCCGTATATCGAAACGCGCGTTTATACATATTTTTTCCACGGTCATTCGCGTGGGAAATTTTTGGTGCCGTTATCTCAAATTTATAAGGGTTGAAAATCTATATGGGTTTTCTTGGGACTCTACCGAGGGTTCTGTCTCGATCCTCGTTCAATTCAATTGATAGCAGGGTCAACAAAGGGAAATCTTTTTGTTTTCGAATATCGAAACCGAGAATTTGAACAATTCTGAAACGATCCCATTCCTATATATATCCACTGGCAAAGATTTCCTGGTGGAAACAAGTGTCGAGACTATCAGGACGATCGATCCTGTAGATCTATACGATCCAACTACACTATAAGGATAGTATAGAATATGTTCACCGATAACCTCACAAAGATAGCATCCCCATCTGGCTCACCTCCGATATCGCCGTATACAACAGTACCAACATCGAAGAAAACATCGTCGTCATTAAAATATTGATAAGAATTTTACGGACAAATTGACTTGAGCGAACCCAACTGATACGTACCTGCAATGCGTTTGGCCAAAAGCAAGTGCGATTCGCCTGTTTCTCATCGATCGTTGGATACGGCGTAGCGCATTTTCCAGCACTGGCTGCATCCGAACTTCCGTAACGGGCGACAGTCACGGAAATAGTCGTACCAAGCGGACACTTCAGCATCATTGTCTCCTCGTCGCAAGCAGCCCGCTGATAAGTCTTCAAAGTGCCTGATAAAAGGGCTATATCGATTAGCCAGGACCATATCGGATGGATACGATAAAGCAAGAGTCAAGAAGTCCGTTACGTAGGACGAAAATAAATGAAAAAAAAAAAGAATTAAAATAGACGAATGCAGGATAAAATTGCACGAGTATGCGAAAGATAGAGTGCGAGTAACGACGTTAAATGATAACGAGAAAGAAGGCGTGATAAGGGATATAACGAAAGTGCATGGATAACGCGAAACAACGTTCAGCGTTGCATTGGATATCGTTAAATAAGAAAGTAGTTATACCGTCACCAGTTATCGTTAATGTTACCATCACCATTACCATCACCAGCACCATCGGCGTTGACACGAGGTCGTAATTGTTAACATCGGCCAGAGGAACACGGAGAGTCGTCGCGTTCCGTGATAATGACATGAAAAATAAAAGTGAAAGATAACGTTAGCATGGACCGTAGTAAAATATTGTAGGGAACTTGTTAAACCGTTACAATTGAAAATATTTTCAGTTATTTAAATACCAGCGGATTCTCTGTACGAGATACTTGAGGGACGCCAGGACTTATCTTTATCGGTGAAATTTCAATTTCAATGACGCAATCTGTACTTCGGTTGGTTTATATAATCGAGAGAGCACTTTTCTTCGCGTACAATTTTCCCCCGTGTAACGCGAAGACTTTGGCCAACTCGTAACTTGAGGCGGACGACTCGTGGTAATTCCTTATTGCGCTGCTCCGCTCGTGATAACGAACTCTATTATTTCCGATTGCAATGAAAGACTCGGGAAGAAATATAGATGCGAGGAAGATGGGATAAAGTTGAATGTGGAATTAGGTTGCAGCAGTAGGTCACTGGGAGAGTCAAATGAGGATAAAGCTAAGGCGGATAGAGCTAGTGACGAACGGAGCTACCTTCCGAATCCTAAAAGTATTTTGCGTTTTCAAAGGACGGAATTCGCTGTAAACGACTTTTACTGTGACGAAGTAAAGGTTCCGTGTTTGGGCAATTTTTGGATATTCGTGATTAAACGAAAAAAAAATTTACTCTGCCAACAGGTACAAAACGTACTTATTGGAGCAGTTCTTGACTAGAACTTCGGCTTGGAGAATTTGACTTTTCTTTTTATACAGATAAATTACACGCTGCTACTTTACACCCAACGCGTAATGGCCGACACTCTTGTTTCGCTTGAAGAATATGATCGGAGATTTTTCTTTTTTTTTTTATCACTCCATATCTTATCTTCGCGAGATTGAACGGGTGCGCGTCCTTAGAACGATTTATCAATGTCGGGTTCGAATTTTATTATATATATAGTTCGATAGCAATGTCAGGGAGCAAAGTATCGATCTTTCGATCTGTTGCTGATCCGAAAGTCAGAATTTTATTATCGCGAATCTCATGGAAATATCTTATATCAACTACTGATCACTTGAGCATCTTCTTTGTTGTCGGTAAGTCATAACATGCTCGAGAATCCAAGACAGTCAAGACACCAAATACGCTTGACTGCTTGTGCGAACTATCAAAGAGATTCCCAACGGAAATTACAAGTACGGTGCAAGGCTGTGCGCAGTGCATTTCCTCGGGTGCATCGCTTCGGTGCATCGGTGCAACCATTCAAAATCGTAGGAAGTTGGATACATAAAAATTCATCTGAAAGCTAGGAAAGTCAAAAAAAGATCCGCGCCAGGACAAATAGCAAAGTTGAGTAAAAAAAATTAGTTAATAATTTTCAAAAATATTTTAACGTCCTGTACACTTAGTGAGCTTAGGTCTTGTATACACATATGTAATCTCGAGTTGAAAGGTAGCAATAGGGTCGGATGATGAACTACCTATACATTCCTAAGGGTCAATGTCGATCACGTGCCCTAATTGATCTCAAATTCTAAGACGGGGTTCACGAAAGGTTGCGATCCTAGTCCAGATCGAAATTGAAATTTTGGCAAACACAATTAATACCGACTTAATCGAAAGGTACAGGAAATCGGTACAAGAGTTAATTTATCTTGACCGAAGATAAATAGAGATTTTTGGTTCCCTCGTGTTTCCCATTCGTTTTCCTACAATCTCAATGCATTTCCATTTGGCACGTACTTCCTATGTGAATGCACGCGAACGAACCAATCTTCGTATAAACATTGAATGAATAGAGCTCTTTGAAAAATTTCTCATAAAAGTTATTCTCGCTCGTACGGAGAATTCAAAGTGCACGTCTCTCCCGCGTATTTACGTAACAGCCACGCTCGATGAACTCCAACGGAGCGATCGGTGAAACGATTAACGGAACGATATCACGAATTTATCGTTGTCAACCTTTGATGGGTCGTGCGCATGCGCCAAACAGCTTACCCGAAAGTTACCGGCAGTTTCCAAAAAATACGTGACGTACGGGCCGGGCTTAAATAATCCGTCGCTGATTTTACGCAAGAGAAAATAGATATAGCTCAAATTGAATTCAAAAATTGGTATTTTTCAAAAACATTTCGACATTCGGTACGAGCAATTAATTTTACAACAACAAAATAAATTGTCCCTTTTGTATGCAAATATTTCGCTCCGTGACTGTTTCGAGCATTTTCCCAATTCCGAATTCTATTTGCAGATCAAGTACAGTCGACAACACAAGTTCATATGTGAAAACCTATAACGAAACGTAAATTCTCACATGTTTTTCTTTTTTTTCTTCCATCTCTCTCGCACACGCTGTAAACTTTCGATGCACAAGGAGACCTTAACGGGTTAGCCGGCTGCATAAATTAGCCCAGTTTTCCACTTGCCTTGTAAATGCAACATAGCGTAATAACTAAACGTTATTATAGGTGCTACGTGAAACCGTGAAAACGCTACTTTTGTAACGTAGCGCAGAACATTAAGCACGTAGCGTACAAAAGTGCCCTTAAAATGTTCAGACTCGAGTTTCCATTTTTTTTTTTCACGATGAGCGTAACAATATTTTTCTGCTTGTGAAAGAGAAAAAGCAAGAAGATACGTCTTTCCTGGCTCGGAGCATCGAGTTACTACGAACAGTCTATAGGTACGGTAAAAAAAGAAATTTAATCAATTTTTTTAACTCAAATTTCTGACAATTTTCTGTATCCAAGATAACACGAACGCTTATCGACAGAACTCGTGTTTATCCCGTTAGCCACACCCGGGTCTCCTGTTGCGCAAAGGGAAATAAACTAGAGTTAATCACACCCTTTCGAAAAAAAAAAAAAAAAACCTAAGGTACCCTCTCACGGGTTGGCCTGTTTTACGTTTCTATGTGTTTCCACGTCTTTCATCCTGTGTAAACACATAAGCAACTTATCATCCCCGCATATATCTATATATACATATAGAGCAGCCCACACGTGCCAAGGGATGAACTTTCCTGTATGAGTTTAACGTTAACACATGTCGCTCCTGAGAATTCAGTAAACTGCCAGTTTTTGACAAGGGCATTATTATGAATTATTCATCCCTAGACAAAACCGCCCTTTGATAAATGCAGACGCACCCTGTTATAGGAATCAACTTTTTCTTACGTCAATCAATTATTGTTGTTATCATAAAATTACAAAAGCTGCTTGCTCGTGAATTGCCAACAATGTTTGTGTACACAACATTTTGAGTACATTTAAATTAACCCTCTGATCGTATCCAATTTTGTAATGTATGTATACGAGGCTGATACAGGTTACAGTGTGACTCCCTTCAAAGGGTCAGGAAGTTAGGTCAAAGTTTAAATGTCAAAGTGAAACTCCCTTAATCATAGGTCGAGGCTGTATACACATGCTAACAGCCAATTCATTGCTGCTCGAAGGGAAGTCCTTTGGTGTCCTCGATTTGATACAGTTGGCGATGCAAAATGATTAAAAAAAAGAAGCTGTCATAGAGAAGGATAAAGGAGATACTTGAAGTATGAAATATCGGATTGATTTGACATGCGCGTATCACATGGCACTGGCGTCAGGAGTTATAAGATATGTAATCAGGTTAGTCTGCGGTTATCGTGCTCATTTGCAAAGTCCCTGCTTGTCTCTTAGGTATTAAGTAACGAGGCAGCTGCCACTCGTGTCTCTTGGTCGTTTCTGGCCAAACTGGCTACAGCAGTAAAATGTGAATAAGACGCGCATCGGCTGTCTGGGTATTTTGACGAGCGAGCGTAACCTCGAGTGAAGGATGTTTCCATTAATTAGCTAAACTAAATAAATTCAATAGCGCGTAAAGTTCGAGTTTGAAATTTCGCGATTGAAACTAGGCTAACTTTTGTTTCGAATGGGTAAAAGCAAAATTGCGTAGATGCCATAAGCAGTACTGTTTGCCGTCTAAGCGGCCAGTGTTAAAGGTGAAACTCGGTGAAATCTCTTTAACAAAGTAAATTAACTTAAATTACGTAAAGGCATTCCAGATTGACGTTCACCCGGCAGCTGGACAAAGGTCGTCTCAGGGGAGGTGGGGCTAATTAAATTGTTTTTAAAGCACGTAATTTTGGCGAATGCGTCTATGAATATTAATTCTGATAAATTAGTTTCGTAAGCAATTTTGCGTGAAAATATTGCGTGGGGGGTTGCGAAGCGTCGCGACGACCTGGCCCCATTGAGGGTTGAACGGACGCCCCTGGCAATTCCGTCTGAATAATTCAGTGCTTGAATTTTTCACGCTGTCTTACCGAAAATTGAGGACCGGAATCGTATTAAGAATTTTTTTTCAGACCCTTGGGTGCGTCTGCCACTCTTCTTCGTGAACGTCACGGGGACCCGTGTTATCTGGAGGACTGGGAGATAACGGTCAACGACGACTGTAGCTTCAACCCTATAGAGATCCATACGCTTTCTTTTCCCCCCTATTCGACTGTTTCCACTATTCCTGTATCCGTCTGCTGGGGGGTCGAGGTTCACTCTAACCCTTGTAAAACGAGTATTCCGATGACGGACGAGCTACAGATAAAGGATTACGGGTGAAACTTGGTCACCCGCTGTAACCTTCGGAGCAGGAAGAATAAACTCTGACAGCGATGATTTATACGAGCATGATTCACTTGGCTTTTATTCTATTTTCAAAAATCTCGTGGTAAAGGTCTCAAGTTGCGCGCGCACATCCTGTCGAATGACTCCCACGAAGTGTATAAACGAGGAGCGATGCCTATAGCGGTGATACGTGAGTGAGTGAGAGAGAGAGAGAAACTTCAAATACAGTAAACTGACATCCAAAATAGGGCAAAAGAAGACAAAAGCGATCTTAGCCAATTATACTATAATCAATCTTAAAGATGTGTACCATATATATGAGCGAGGAGGTGAGAATCTAAAGAATCCCCAATGTGAAGTACAGCTTGCAATGTCATTGGGTCCGCCCACCCCAAACTTCTACTGGGAATAAAATTTGGTAAACGAGTAATCCAATAAACCGCCTGACAGTTACATTCCACGTGGGTTCTCCCTCTAAGATTAACTGGATTAGCCAATCTCCCCCACTCTGAATTTAAGTACACGACACACCACTGTGGCTACACGGCTGCACTGCAGGCTGCCGAACAATCTACCTATGTGCACGTTCGACCAGCTGTAGAGCCGTAGAGTCTATACGCTGTAGCTTCACAACTACCATACAACCTACAGCAGCACTCTTGACACTCTTGACACTCCTGAAGCTCCTGACGTTGCCGAATGGGCTTATGGCGCTGACGGCGCTGATGTCGCTGATGTCGCCCGCCAGAGTCACGTAAATATAGAAACGTCATTCCAGAAGAAGATCGTAAACGGCACCGATACGCTCGACCAATTAGTTCCGTCGTTCGCGTCCATTTACTCCCCCTACCCCCACCCACCCTCGTCGAGCAGCACACGCTTCTGCTCAGACCATACATTATTTTCTTCGCTCCTACGAGAAATCCTATTTTTCGGTCGAGTCTGTCAAGCTTATTTACGTCTCCAGGAAAATTTTCAACGGTGCGTTAAGACTGACGTTTTGCCCCTTTTTTTTCTTTAATTCTTACCGAGCCACGCGGTTGACTTTCTAGCAGGGAGAAGCACTTGGTGGATACACAGGGAGAGATTTTAGTGAACAAGAAGAAAATCGTCTACTCGGCAAGAAAAGAGCGGAGGGGCTGAGCTGGTGAAATCGTAGAACCTACAAGTTGGCTGATGTATCGTGGATAATTTCAAAGAGACTTTGTCGTGGGGGACAGCTTTTTTTTTCATGTGTAAACGTCATCGGCAGCTGTTCCCGTTTCGAGAGTCAGTCACCGGAGATGGTTAGGAGGAAAGGTCCTAGGTGAAATTGACGTGGTAGAGGTATCGAGGAATTTTTTTTGGAAAATGGGAAATTCCGGTATGGGATATATTCTGGATATTAGAAAGAGAGAGACAGAAAGAAAAAGAGAGAGAGAGGACTTTCGTCCCATCGAACAGTCCCCGAGACTTTATTGGCGTTTCGCTCTCACAGCCTCTGGATCCTATTAGCAAGTTCCTGTTTCTGACACTTTGTACTGGAGACGCCTGCAGACTTTTAAAGTTAACCAATTCGATCCGACACCAAATTTCACTTAAGATTAACAGGCGCATATTCAGCTGGGCTGTAAGTGTATTTATCAGAGATAAGAAACGCCATCTTTTTCTCGCGACGATACTCTGCGACGTCATAAAAATGACGTAGACCATTTCCAGGGCACTGGCCGTTCGGAATCTTTCGCAAAACTTTCTTCCATCTCTATACTCAAACTTCGCTTTCTTGTGAAGAAGAAAAAAAAAAGTCCCGCTGAAGCATCCAATATATTTTTTCTAAGTATCCAACCATCATAAAAATAGTTCCGACCACAACTGCTAGGCGAGTCGATCCTAAACGAAAGATTCTCGGGACGCTCTTCGTGCCGCCGTAGCTCTCTCGTGAATTGATTGTTGCTCTTTCTTTAAGTCCCCGAGGAATACGAGGATGCCGGATAAGAATAGAGAGTGCCAAAAGCATTTTGATATTTGCTCGAGGAAAGATTGGTGGGAATAAAGTTTCTTTGAAAAGCGACAAACCGTCGTCAAGAATCGGTCGCTCGAATGGAAATGGGGTATGGGAATGTTAAATCGGAGTAGAAATGGGAATGGAGGAGACCCGGAGCGACGGTGAGAGGTTCGGATGACCGAAATAGCTGCGCTTACGAATCTGCTGATGGGGTACTTATGCACCCCGCTCTGATAAATGTGCAGGTTAAATTGGAGCGACGCTCGTCCAGGCTAAAGAATGCCCCATCGATTATGCAGCTGTCGGACGGGAGTAGCTGCGCTGCAGTTAATACCAAGTTTAACGAGTACGAAATTCCGTTCATACGTTTTCAGCCCTTGCGGATTATATGCAATTTCTTTCTTTAAGGTAGGGGATTACTTTTTCAAAGTTACGTCGTTGCTTAAACTTTCTCGTAAAGCAGGTCACGAGGGATGGATATTAAGGGCAAATTTTTTGTATCCGATAACCCACGTGATTCGCAGTGCCGTAAAATAAAGGTAAATTCTTAACTGGAGTATTTATGATCAATGAGTGGGTAGAGATAATAATAATTGAAAATGGAAGGAAATGGCTAGTGCATCCCCATTAATATACATAAAATCATGAATTTATATAGATGTCATATGGATAACTAGGTGATAGCGCAGTAACTGATAGTACGAGTTAACTATGCTATACGAGTATAGTTTGGATACGTTCATATATGCAAACGATCCTAACTATCCTCGAAACATTTGCGACCCTCGTTGCCTCGCTACTATCAATTTCGCAGCTTCCCGTTAAAGGCGCTCAGGGGTCTACGGTCTAAATTTTAATTTCCGGTAATATGCGAAAAAAATTGCACAAAATTCTATTATTTACATTTTAATTTAATTTCCCGGATGTGACGTTACTTACATAACGGTCGAACTCAATAATTTCTTAGCATCGAAGAAAACAAAAATTATCAAATTCTTCAAAAGTTTTCACACGATCCCTGACAACGTGTCATGAATCCAAATAAGTAACGCCAGATGTATCTGGACGCGTTACCAGATTAGCAAAGGAAGCGAATGTTGCGTCGCTCGGGCAGACGATGCAAAATCAAAAGTCAAAGTCACAAGATAGTTGACTCTAAGTGCTGCCACCTGGTGCGTTGCATCTTTGAACCTCCTATGGAACTTTGCTCAGCCATAACTAAAAGCAGCAGCAGCAGCAGCCGAAAGTGTCCCTAGAATGCGACGTAAATAACCCAAGGGAGAGCCGCACACAAACGGTTGCGAAACCACCGAGCTTTTCTTTTAGCCGAAAGAGCCGCGCGTGAGACTGATCCGCATCGCGTGACATTGGCTTTTATTCAGTAGATAATCATCGTTTAATATTTTTGATAAAATTGGTCCACGTGTCAAAGCACTTTGAGATGGAATCAAATATTGCGGTGTAGACAATTTTGCAAACGGATATCAAATAAATCCATCACGAGGTATATAGCGACAGGAATTATCAAAAACGTGCCCCCCCCCCCCCCTTCCAGTAGAAATAAAAATATTGACATGCTATGCCACACACGAACGGGTTGATTAGCAGCTGCCAAGGACGAAGATTGGGAAATTGAGGATCTCCCGGAGAAGTGTCAGGGGGTAGAGTAACGAAGGGGTTGGGTAAAAGGGATGCAAACACGTGGCAGGACACTTGCTAACCTTCGCTAAAAGTCTTTGGAAAAATTTAAGAAGCTCGTTTTGGAATTCGCTCAGGCCCAGGACCTAAGTATACACTGTCAGCAAAATCATCCAATATATCACAGGGGTTAGGGGTATAATTTATCGAGGACAGTCTGCCTTCCTAAAGGATTATTAGCTACTTAGAGAGAGAGAGAGAGAGAGGACATTCAAAAGAGATTGAAACCCTATGAGGATTTAGTCTCAATTATAAGACGTTAATTTCTGTCCTCCTGGATGACAGGCCTATCACAGCGCCCTATTAAGCGCTATTCCCACTAACAAGACTATTCAACCCGTCCTGTTCCAGGACATGGGTTAGAATAGTAACCCATGTAAAATCGAGCAGTTCGATGTGAGCCTCACAGAAATTATCGATAAACCAAACAGACACGTGCCTGAGTCGATAATAATAATTATAACTTCGACGAATTGCCCAGTAAAAAAATTCTTGCCTCCCAGGATCCCCCATCAGGTCTTTCAAA
Organism: Trachelus tabidus; assembly: GCA_030142655.1. NCBI lineage: Eukaryota > Metazoa > Arthropoda > Insecta > Hymenoptera > Cephidae > Trachelus > Trachelus tabidus. The sequence goes on along the minus strand of JARQTI010000563.1, from coordinate 1,130,817 downwards.
ATCCTTGAAAAATTTCCATTGGCAAACTCTATCTAGTTTCTGTCCACAGTGAGCGTCAATCGGACTTCACGCTGCCATTGATATTTTCAAATTACTTTCCAAGAGTAAACTAAAGGATCCTTCGCACGTGGTAGCTGTCAAACCGACGTCAAATTCACGATCCTATTCCAGATCTATTTTCACGTGGACTTTTCTCCTTCGCAACTTTGACTTTTTCCTACCTGCCACCCGATGCGCATTAGGCGCCACCGAGAGCTGAAAAAACTCAACTAAAGAAAAGCTTCTGGAAGCTCCACACTCATCCATTGTCATGCTCGAGAATCTCTTAGGTTCTTATACCGAAGTCTATTGTGCTTGAGTAAGGTTGGTCCATCGTATCGAGGTCAGCCACTCGATCGCCATACGTAACATCCCATTAGTCAGATTCATTCGTGATTCGACGTGGCTACAGAAGAATTCAGACAATTTTTTATAGCCGCCAATAAGACTTTAATCATTGGTTTCCACGTTTCCTAATTATTCAATCGCTGCTACCAGCCACGACAAAATTACGTTGGTATTGTACGAGTCATGATACCAATCGACAGAAATAACTAATCAATAAAATTAACTGATCGGAACCGGAAGTCTCGAGGGTATGACGCAACGGACGAAAATAATTCGGAAAAACAATGTCCTCTGAATCATACCCGACGCCCCTGCAATCTCGAACGATAACGACATTTGTCATCGGAAACGTTCGATTATCGATACTTCCAGATTACCCGATAGATGCACGCCGCGGATGGACCCATAAGTATTTACGACAAGTCGTTTCCGACTTCCGGTCTCGGTGCTCACACATCCAGCAGCCGGGCTTCCCCCTATGAAAACCGATAAAACTTATTAGACTCGAGTAATTCGCCGTGCCTCCATTTCCGAAACGGAAGTCGAACCGCCACAAAGGATAGAAGAAGATTCAACCAGGAGGATCCAGAGTCCGAGAGAGTCCCTGGATAGGTCAGGGATGGAGTCAGGATGCCGGATATCCAAGGACTCCCTAAAGAAGGATGCTGTGATTGATTTTGCGGGACGCTCAGGGTTACCAGACACGTTCGAGGCCAATGGCGGAGGCTTCGACGGAATCTGCCGAGGGAACTGCTTTGGAAATATCACGGGAATAAAGAGAATAGCGGGAATAGTAAGAATAGCCAAAATAGCGTCACCCGAAATAGATGGAAGCGAGAAATGCCAAAAGACACAAATAAACAGGGGAAAATTCCCGACTGTGCTTCACACATGTGTATACACATATATATTCACATAACTCGTACGCTCTTGTTAACACCCGCAAATATAGCAAAATGGAGTCGTCGAACTCCTTCGGGTAAAGCAACGGACGGTGGTGGGTCTAAGCAGAGTCGACCTAGGACACGATGACCTATCGATTCCAGGATGCATTTGACCAGCGTCACGACGCAGGACGTCGACGTTATCCAGGTGCAAGGTACCTCTTGTCTATGCATACGTTAAACGAAGGAGCAAACACAATAGCCATTAAGGCTGTAAGCCACCGGAGGCGAATATTGTCACGACATGAAAATTTACTGACGTCAGCGACAACATGCTAAATCAAGCGAGTGATTATAATTTAATTTGATCGAGGTAATCTACGGTAATTAATTCGTGATAGCGGATAATATCAAAGTGAGGGGTATTAAGGGAATTAAGTTGGTAAACAATTTTTTATAATATATACAATGTTGTAAAAGGATCTCACGCCGCACGAGACTAGCGGTCCAGTGGGCGGTGGATGCTGTAAATAAAAAGTAGGGATCGTTCGAAAGTTTGAATTTGAGAGTAAGAGAGATAAATTTTATCTAATAGGGGTTTTAATGGAGATTATTACAATCTCCATTAACTCATATATCCATATTGATACGATAGCTATCCATTTATAAACACGTGGCATGCATAAGTTAACGTAGTAGGGAAGGGGGAGGAAGGTAGGGGAAGGGCGGAGGGGAGTGAGAGAGAAAAGGAATGCTATTAATACAGAAACACGTTATATTACGTAATCTATCGAATAATAATATTTACCAAAATGATCCACCGTTTCGATGTTTTGTCCATTAACGTGCTCGTAATAGCACGCTGTTATCACAGCCATGAAGAGCATCGATATCATATCTTCCAAGTTTCTCATTTTGCTGTATACGAGTGCACTCACGAGGTCACAGGTGGGTGGCCAGAGTCCAACGTAAGAAATTCAAAATTTCGAGAGCCTCGCTACTCCCACATTTCATCCAGTCAATTTCCACTCCAATTGTTCAGCCTTTCGGCTTCTGGGATTATTATTCGAATTAACATCTTGTTCTTTCGACTTCCAAGCAATTCCCGATATACTTTCTGTAATTTGTATAAAAATTTCGAATTTTTCCATTTTCCTCTCTTCCTCTTAAAAGTACATGCAAGATCTTCGTGGCAAAGCAAAATATTTCATGATCGATTCGGCAATAGGTACGCGATGCAACTAATTATTGGAGGAAGCAAGTTGTTGAATTTTCAAAATTTCAAAAATTACTTTCTTTTCGATTCACTGAAAATCTTCATTCACTTTTTTAACCCTTAAACGTGACGGTTCTAATATTCGGAATTCTTCGATTTCACACGAATATAGGAGGATAAAAGAATTTCACGAAGAAAAAAAATTGTCGACCTCGCAATTCTTAACGAAGGAACGATCGAACGAGTTTTATTGATCGACGATGCAAGCAAAATCGGACAGGGCTGCCGTCCGTTCCCCCTTTACAGTCTTGAAGAATTATTCCGCGATATCCTTGAGACCCGATAACAATGATTACGGTCTTAGCAACTTTTATTTTCCCCTCGTTAACTTCGCCCTCGACCCGTCCATACTAAAATCGTTAAAAAAAAACACCCTTGGACTCGCAAAATGCCTTGGTTATTTCGTCCCCCCTCCCCTTCCTTTTTTTTCCCCACCCAAGCAGCAAATGAAATTTCCATTCTTCTCTTTCTTTTCCTTTACTACTTCTCCCACCCCCCCGCCCATTCTTCTTCAGCTAACAGGTCAAACTCTTCCACGGAGCCCTCCTTGCTCTTTTACAGAGCCTTCTGAGTTTTCTTCAAGCAAAAAATTCACCTCCCAACTAGCGACCTCCGACCCCCCAACCCACCCACCCCTCCTTGGACTTCTCTTTGAGATCAGCACGGATGAAAGAAAAGCTCTCCCTGCTACTCATAATAATATCTCACGTGCATAGCTTCTTTCCAGTTAAACTTTCTTCAGGCTACGTTGTTATCCATTGTTCGCGAAGAAAGCAGGAGAAAATTCGATACGAGATAGTGAATGAAAAGTCTCGATAGATAAGTATCGATATATGCCATGCATATGCGACACAATGATGCGTCGAGAATAGGATATTACAACAACAAAAATTATCCCCTCCATCGTGACGACTTATGGTCCAGTATAGAGAAGATCGTTAAAAAAAAAAAATAACTACATGAAGGGGTTAAAAGACGAGAAGAAAGATTTGAGGGACGAAACGTTGCAAAGTTTTAATAATTTGACGAACACGAATCCACGAAAACTGGCTGAGCGAATAATAGCTGGTTGGGTGTTGCCCTGAGCAAACAGTGAAGCTGCAGTCGGAGGAGGGGTGATTGGGGGGGGGGGATACCCACTGAAATAATAAAGATTCTCGACACGTCAGGCTTCGTGGCGCGGCTACCACATAAATATTTATACTTGACAGTGTGGCTAAAATCTACCCTTAACGCCGATAAAACCAAGACGGATACACCCACCCCTGTGAACTTTATCCCTCGTTTCATATATTTCAGGAGCAAACGTATCAATCACTCGTACGAAAGGATTGCCAGTTGTGAGCTGCGAGTGACGAGTAGGGACTCGAGATGAGACATTCAGCCTCCCGGAAGACACCGAGCGATCCGTTATCTATCCTATATTGATCAAATAATTCAACCCTTACGTTCCTCTTCGCTTTGAATACCGAACACGTCGACGTACTTCAGATACAGTTGCACCCCTCGAGTATCGTGAGTGCCGACGAAAGGGCGTTTGCATCGTTGCGGTAGGAATAAAAAGAAAAAAGAGATCGAGAAATAAGAGCGAAAAGGTGAAGAATATTTCTCGCGTACAGCGAAGCTCAGTCAGACGTCTTATAAAATCGATCGATGAAATTAGCATTCGATAAAGATGCTCTCGCATCCCACCCCCACCCCCTGGGGGCCGCCGATTCGCCACTCCAGTCCGAATCTACGAACTGTAGCATTAAGGGTCGAAGGAGGTTTTCCGAGAAAATAGAACGATCAGGCGGTATCGAATGAATAAATAGGGTTGTCGAGCGTAGAAGAGATGCTGATTGGCAAATGGATCCAGATGGCTTCGCAGCATCCGATTCGCCGAGTTGCGACTCGTGACGTTGTGTGTGGGCTAGTGGGCTGTACGTGGCCAGAGTGGATAGGGGGGTTGAGAGATCCTTGAGAGAGAAAGGCCCAGCAAGCATGGGAGTGACGGCGTGATCCGAATACGTGGTTGAAAGGGCTAAAGTCCCGTCCTCGGATGATAGGGGGGAGGAGGGGGCTGGCGGTAGGGCGCAAGGAATTTAGGAACGCCTTACCCAGTGACGACCCTCGCACGAGGGGTGTTAGGAGGGCGATCCTTTTTAACGAAAGTTCGAACTTTTCTAAATCAGACCGGTCGATTAGTCGCTCGTAAATAATCCCGTCCTCTCCCCTCCGGACGTAATATCGCAGAATCCCTCTTGACGCTCCACCAAGTACCTAAGGGGTTGACTGTGGAATGGTCCTGTGCTCTGTCCCTCTCAAAAGACCTACTACCCCCTTCAACCACCCCCTCTCGTCCAATTCCACCATGCTGATTTCTCTGGTAAATCAGAAAACCCTTATCGAAATTCCTAAATACACTTTTTCAAGACCCGTTATCGGCAGCGAAGAAATTCAGCCAAATGAATTTTCCGAAATTCCTCTTATCGCCACTGGGACTCGGACCACCTTGGTGAACGGGGTATCTGACGTCACGAGGGTCGTGACCTCGCAGAGGCCAAATATATGCGCACCTCGAGCGTTCTAGTCGTCCTCGTGTCTCGCGGCTGGTGAGACACTCGCTTGGGCTCTTGCAATCGCCAGGAAGTGCTCCTTTGTCTTCCGGTAATTATACTCTCGGACTATTGAACCTCTAATCAGGAGGCGACAAGACTGAAGTACTCCATTCTCCCCCGGAGGATTACACAGCCGCTTGAGACGAGCCGAGAGCCAAGAGAACCAGGGCAGCCAACGTCAATACACGAGCTATTGTTAATTGCGCGGCAAGTATGAATTCTCATTAAAGGTGCGTTTACACTGATCGCTGCTCATTCTTCTCTGTCCTACGACAACACTCCGAGTGTCCTTTGACGCTGTCCTTCCGGTACCGGCCTTTCGAATACCGTGGCGCTGCCTACCGGCGAGAAGATATGTGCGATAAAGAATTATATCGATTGTCGCTATTTGCTTTTTACTATCTGACTGTGTGCAAGCAACGTGACTATAGACTTTCAGGCTGATAAGAGCCCCAAGGGCTGACTTCGTTTTACAAATTTTCTTTTTCTCTTCTCTCCCCCCTCCCCCCCCCCTCGAAGAAATTCAAGAACGAAGGAATATCAAATTTCCGCCTATTTTATGGCGACGGCGACCTCCAGTCGACGTCGAACGGCAATTCGACGACAGCGTGTAACACTACGAAGTCTCTTTCTCGCTGGTAAGCATATTGCTGCGCGTTTAGGGTGAAACGCGGAAACTCTTAACAGATCGCTCGGGAGCACGAAAATAAATCCTACAGTCGTAACGTTGCTTCCTCCTATCAAATGGACCGCATACATCTTTTTTTCTCGACTTTACAAAATTCAGTGACGTTTCTGGTCCATTATAAAGATTCTTTTTCAAATTTACCAAATTCAAAGGTATTAATGAAATAATCCCCCAACTTCCGTACAGAAAAACTCAAATCATTTATACAGTATTAATTAGCCCGAATACTCGAAAAAATGTATCACTGAACTTTCACAGTAAAACACGTCCGGCACTCGGTGATATTTTTATCTCACTTAAAAATCTCTTGAAAAACAAGTAAAAATTTGTATCGAATAAATAAGAGTATCGAAATGTATCGCGTAAGCGTCGCGAAGCCACTGGAAAGCTTGTTTGTCGCAAACTGGTTCCACAGTCTGCACGAATGGGTGGTAACCCCTCTTGAGCCTCCGAGCTATCTTTAAATATATTTAGAACAGTTCGGCAGAGGAGGAAGGCAGGGAGCGTCAACCGTATCTACGCAACGCGGAGTACTGTTCTTGATTTCCTGGAAATTCATCTTCGAATGGGAATCAAATAGTCTTTTCTGATTTAATGATTTCGGAAATGAACGGTATCCAAAAATAAATAAATAAATAGAGATGAGAGTGAAACGATAATACAAAATTGCTTGAGTAACGCGATATGTTAAATTTAAGAAAAGAAAGAACCAAAATGACATACTGTACTGTACAGCGATATGAGTACAGAGAGCGTAATCGTCATGGGCGTCATCGCTATAGTTATAGAAGACGCAGCAGTTGAATTATCAGCTGCGACTGAATTACTGGACAGCGGATTAAGAGACATCCTCTTTACGCAGACAGAGGCCGTAGGCAGTCGTTGATGTCCGGCATGAAAAATTGGCTCTCTTCAGACGTTTCGGAGTCTCGAAAGCACTAACCACATAATTAAGAGAGCCAATTTCAACGTATGGTTACACTTGGGTCACAGGGTATACGGTCTGATAAGGAATTAATGAAAATGAGAAGATGGCAGACTCTCGTATATCAACCGTGACTTGGATGCTGGAACAAGCCTTTATTGTACTGGATTAAGACAATTTGTTTTTTTCTGGAAAAGACGCAATCCGTCACATGTGTGCGATAAGACATTCGTAACTGTCGCTGCATGTAGCTCGGCCTTTAGACGTTTCTCTCTCTCTCTCCCTATGCATTCGAACGTCAGGAAAATATGAAGCAACGAGAATAAGTTCCACGACACAGTCGACAGGAAGACCGACAAGATGGAAGCTGCGAGAAAGCAGCTTTTGTTTCGGGCAACAGTGGTTGAAATCTATTTTTGAAAAATCCTGACAGAAAGTCATATAAAATATATAACAATAATCCACGTGTGTTTCGAATATCCAATAAGAGATGAGTTTTGAAGAAAATGAAAAAAAATAAAAAAGAATTCTTAGATCGATTACAGCTCGCAGTCAGTTCTCCAAATATTGAATCTCTTTAACGAGAAATAAAGCCGAGTGCCTCGTGTCGTCTCGTTCTCAAAAGTAGGCAAGAAAATCCAAAGAGACGCAGAGTGCTCTCTTGAAGTAAAGTGTCGCTGGTGAATCTTTAAAAGAGCTCTTAAGAATGGAATAGAGAAAAATGCAGAAGCGAAGTACGACTCGACTACGCGCGCGCGGAACTTACAAGGAAACCTCGGTAGGTGTCCGCCTCCGATTTTTTCGTTTTCACATATGTTGTGGTACTCAAAAAACTGAGCGACACGTGTTCTTTCTTATCGACTCAAACTCAATTTTTGGGGGTGAAAACCGCCCCCGAAAAGTGGGGTGCTAAACGCCCGTTCAATTATGTCACATATAAAAGCGGTATCTTTCACAATAAAACCAATTGGAAAAATTTCCTCCCAATGACAGATTAATAATGTGTTTTTTTGAAATTCACAGAAACACACGTCGCTCAGTTTTTCGAGTACTACAACGTATGTGAAAACGAAAAAAATCGGAGACGGACACCTAGCAAGGTTTCCTTTTTAGTTGTCCTGCTTAACTTTTTTTTTTCCGTGCCAGGATGCTTCTTGACATCGTCTGGAGAGACAAAAAGACTCCTGGATTCGCAGGTTCGTTAAAATTTCTTTCTCGCGAATAAAACACTATTGGAATCGTATTGAGATCGTCGAGGAATTCAGACTACGCAGATATTTCGATTCGCTATGCTTTTCAGTGGGATGAAATGAGAAAACGAGAGGTCTGTCCTTCTTCCTCCCCTCCCTTCCCAGCTCCACTCGACCTTCTCCATTTTCACAGCCACATCTCCCCGCCCGATCATCCCGACCACGTCTACAACCACTTTGAACGTCCACTCGAGTTTTGAGTTTGGAGCAGCATCCCGGGAAGAAGATCGTCTATCCCGTTATTTGCGATTTCGAGACTTCCGCTCGCGATTCTCGAGCCGTTGCGGCTGCAGTTGCAATTGTGGCTTTGCTTTCGCTCCGATGAATTCTTCCTCTAGCACCCTTCGAAAGTAACGAATTCGCGGGACGGATATTTATTTATATGTAGAAAATTGGAATTCTCAGTAGCAGATAAAAGGAAGACAGGGAGACGATAGTGGAAAGAACTTTAATTGACAGAATATTCAAGAAAAAGCTTTTCGACTTCTTAGTTCCCGATGGGCTGTGGTCCCTCGTGGGATTTTCGTATTATCGTCTGAAATGGATATGGGAATTTCGAAATTCCATCACGTGCCAGAGATTGGAATTGCCGTAGGATTGTCTGATAATTGGAATAGGTCAATCTTACCAGATTTGTGTAATTTAGTGAAATAGCTCTCGCAGCCACGCCCATTCGCTCGAGTGCGAATCGATAAGAAACTAACTTTTCCGTCTTAGGTGTTTATCCGAATGTAACTCATCGCGAACGATGCGCGTCAACTTACAAGTTTCATCCGAGTGCGGTAAAGAGCTCCCGTAAATTTAATTTCTTTGCCAGCGGGTGGATCAAGTGGATGCAAGAGGATGCAGAGAGAAGCGAGCTGGAAGTAAAAGCTTAAAACACGCGAGAACAGAGAAAAACAGTGGAAAAAAAGAAAAGGAAAAAAAAGAAGCTCCGTGGCAACCGGGAAAAGCGAAAAGACCAAGGGAAAAGCTGCCGGGTTTCGTTTTGCAACTTCACCAATTTCTACGGTAAGACGAGACTGGGAGTAGCGAATCGACGTTCGTCATGGACCAGTCGTCCATTGTCAATCTGATGCCAGAGAGAAGTTAAAATGAGATAAAGCATCGAATTTACAGTTTGAAGCGAATGAACATTTTTCAAACCTCGATTCTTAAAAAATTCAAAGCAAATTCGGCTTAAGGATCGTACTGGTCCGAATGCTTACTGACGAGGACCCAGAATATTAATTCACCATTGAAATATCTCTTAAAAATATTTTCGTATTTACATCAAAGTTAAGCTTCGGCTTCATTGCGGCTCTTATTTGTTTGTCTTTTCCAAGAAACTGATCTCGACGGAGCTATTTCAAGATTTCATTTTCCCCGTAAAAAAAAAAGCGTGTTTGCCAATGATTCCTCGAGAAATCCCGTGTTATCTTTACGAGAGAAATGCTCGAAAATTGTCAAATAACGGTAGAAAAGAGTCGAAAGAAGCGATGAGAGAGAGAGAGAGAGAGAGAGACACACAGAAGAAAATATAGGTATACATACTAACAAGAACGTCTACCAATAGTTAGAATTCGTCATTTCCGATTTCCGTAATCCAACCGAGGACAAAGATCAAACATTAAAAATTTACCAGCAGTCCGAACGATACAAGAAAATAGGCCGAAGCAATTTCCTTAATTTTCGCAAATACACAAACGGTCGTGTAATAACGAAAAAGAAAAAAAAAGATAACCCAAGAAATCTCAAAGATTTTCATAAAATATTAAAAGCTCCGAATATTTTGAAAAATTTCCAAAATTACCTGCCCTTTCGTTCACTGACGTAATACGCTGGGTAATTCGCCGAGAGCAAAACGAGAAAAAATTCGCAAGCACAGCTGCGCTCGTGTCAATTTTCCGAAACCGCAAAATTTTCTCACAAGGAAATAAATCCTTGACACCCCTCCTCCCCCCACCCCCCGGTCTACTCCCTTCCAACTCGCAAAGCTCACGTCGTTCCAGACAGAAGCACAGCGACTGACGGTCCCGTAAAATCCAAGCAAAATAGTAATAACGACGACGAGCTTTAAAATCTTTCTCATACGACTGGTTTGCCCGCCACATTCCTTCTGCCTGCGTTTAGAATACTTGCCAAATTTTTTGCAAGCCGATTTCCACAACAGTCAATGCACGAGAGCAATGTATCAGGAGCGGGCAATGATTTCCCTGCGAAATCTATTCCTGCCGTGAGAGCAGGCCAGTTAAAGTGCCGGGTTATTTCTAGTGAAGATCTACGACGCCTGGGTTTAGCGAACTCGTTGGCTGTTGTTAATTAGTTGATGGACAGGGTGCGGTCGCGAAGGCTATAGGGGGATCAAGTAAAGAGAGAGAGAGAGAGAGAGAGAGAGAGAGAGAGAGAGAGAGAGAAAGAGAGGGAGAACAAAAGATTGAACAAAAGTAGCAACGGGTGAAAACATACAGGATTTCTTCTCTTTCTACCCTCGTCATCCCTTAGCATGTTTTATAGGGGTGGGAGGGTGGGGACAGGAGGGAAGCCAGTCTCTCTCAACGTCACGCACCTTCGTTCCGCGGCCGAGAACACATGCTGAATTCTAATAGCCATGCAAGGGGAAATCCCTGTTACATTAGTAAGTATTGAATCGTGTAGTGATGTTGAGGAAGAAAAGAAAGAAAAAAAAAGGGAAAAAATACCTAAGATTAATTCAAGTAACGTTCGAAGTTGCGTCATACGTCTTCCGACTAGAAAAGCTTTTCGAGAATGGAAAAGCTACCTTTCCATGTGCTTGTCGGGTGTGGCAGCACAAAAATTCAATCGTAACTTGAATTCAGGAGGATTCTATTCCGATGCCGGGAAAATCCCGGTTTTAACATAAAGTGGGTATTATAAACGTAGGAGACTTCCGATTAAAGGAAGGAATGGTAAACGCAAACGTCAAAAAAAGAAAATCGACCTTTCGATGCTAGACTCATTGCGTCGCCTCGGGCGAGAAGTTTCGTTCGATTTCGATTTCCTTGTCGAAAAGTTTGTCATTGCGCAAAGAGAACAAAAAATGCGAAACTCCCGACCAAATACATTTGGGATAACGTGTAATATTGTGGTCCTCGATCATCCTATTTGTATAGTTGAAATCTGATAATTTTGTGGATTGAAAAAAGTCGTGAGACAAAAAGCAAAAAACGATCGATGAATCGTTACGGGTAAAAAAAATGAGGAACTATCGATAAAATATTTGTAATAATGTGCAATATCGTAGTCTTCGATCATTCCCTTCGTACAGTTGACTTCTGGTACTGTTGTGGATTTAAAGAATTCAGGAGGCAAAAAGCAAAGAACGATCGATGGATCTTTCGCATTGATTTTCGGAAAATGATATTTTTTCGAACTGTCGGGGAAAAAAGAGGCAAATGTTTTTTTTACTTTTGTTGTAATTTTTTCTGTCAAATTTTCATGGCTGGATTACGTCGTAGTCGTTTTTTGGGTAAAAATATGAAGGAAAAAAATAATTAATTGCAAAAAGATAATTTCGTTCGATTACTAAAAAAAAAAGAAATCAAAACTTGTTTTTCACCTACGTTACGGTTATCTACTCGTTAAAACGGTCTACTGCCTTAATGCGTTTATGGGGACGTTATCGTTTGCCATTCTGCCTCCTGAATAAAAGAAGATCCCAGATAGGTAACCACTACGCAGATAGGATTACCAATTTCGCTAGTGCAAGTGGCGCTGCTGTAATTAATTAACCAGCAACGGATGATGCTCTTTGGATCTTTTGTGAATTTCAAATAAGCTGACAGGTAGCGAACGTGAAGTGATATAACGCGTGTATTATATGACGAGTACAGCAGCTCCGTACGATGCGAGCATGTAACCCGTCTCATTCGACATGACGCGTTATCAGTGGCCCGGACGTGTTATCTCGCGCGTGGAAAATCGACGAAATTCAAACAGTTTATCCAAAAGTACACCTGTAGCAAAAGTAACTTAAAAAAAATTGAAGTAGACCCTCCAGAAATTTTACGAAAATTCGCCGAAAAAAAATTAATACCAAAATTTCCTTCAGTGAAACAACAAAATAAATAATAACCAGAAAAACGTGAATAAAATAATATCTGTTTCGAAAATTAACATTGGGTCCAGCATTGTAAAATATGCAGCAGAAGACCCACGGTACTTGGACAGTCTCGTTGAGCCAAGTTAAACGACGGGGAAAACGGGAGAATCGCGTATCAATCGCATTTCGAAAACACCGCAGTGCTTTAATGTCGTTTCTACAGGTAATTTCGTAGCCAATCAATCACGCGTAATTAACTCCTCGCGCCTGAAAACCGCCGTTCAATTTCAGCAGGGACGCTCCGACCAGCCTAGGACCATACAAAATATTTATCACAGCCAGTGAATCCGTGACAAATTTGCAACGTTGATTAACACACAGTCCCCAGTGTATTCCCATAGCTTAGCACTGTCACCACGTACCCCGTGTAGTATCGATATAAATCGCAGAAAAGAATACCGATAACGAGCTCTTCCGCGTTATCGCACTCGAGTGCCTGAAGTTCTGTTCAAAACCGATCGTAAAGGCACTTTGGTAGAAAATCCTATGGTGACGTTGTATGCGAAGAGCCTTTATTGATAAAAAAAATAAGAAATATCTCTAGAACGGAAGACAGAGACGAAACGTGACGTAAAGTCAGGCCGTGGAAGAATCGAGAACAGCATTCGAAAGTTCGAATATCTCGCGCTCGATCGGCCGGAAGGAGAACCGACATTTTTGGGCAATAAATTCGCACTAGCCAATTGGCTGCGATGAGCGTCGCTGCGGGAAGCGAGGATAAAAATCAAAAGAACGAAGAGCGCTGACCGCGCGGAACACGCGAACAGCGAACCATAGCACGAAACACGTGGAACTCTGTTTCCTTCAACCGTATTCCTGATGTTTCACGTGATTCGGCCATATCCGGTGCTATTACGCAAAGTACACACCAGTCCAGAAACTAATAACGCTCGGGCACGACAGAACAGCCAGACAGCGACTAGACGATTGGCAACTAGGAGCAACGTTCAATTTCACGTCTCCCACGGAACCTGCTGTGCACTTCAAATAAATAAAGTTACGGTGCAGCCAATTTTTTTTTTTATTTTCTAACCAAATATTCGACAAATTTGCATCGCCTCACGAGACTCCCGAGTATCCGTGGCGAAAATATATCCCAAGAAAAAAGGGGAACGAACATTCACGGCCGCAGGCCTACCAACAGTAAGAAACACACGGAGATATGGAAACACCCACGCGAATTCCTATTTCATAGCTTAAGGCCCTTCGGTCGATTCGACGCGCACCGACTACGGTCAAACGAGTCGTGTACAATTATTTGTAGCCCCTTCGAATTCAGTCCTGACAATATTTCGGTCAAGGCGCATTCACAAGGAGCAGGAAGGTTTCGAAAGTTCTCGAATAGGTTCGCGGCGCTCGATAGAAACGAATTTTCTTCGGACGTCTCAACGACGCGATATTCGTCGACCTAAAGGCAGTCCCCGCAGCGCGCCAGCTATTTCCAAAGGCTTCACATCGCGCGTAGAAGTGTACGCCTCCGCAAAGTAAACGGTATTGCCACATATCCTATAATAAAGGCCTTGGGCCCTTTTCACATCGGGACGGGATCGAATACGTCCTATCTAGGGCGACCGCAGTTACCGGGCGGCCTCGGAAGCCTCAATGATTAGGTGCGACGGCGTTAACTGTTAAAAATAAAAATACAAACAAAAATTAAACGACCGTCGACGCTGATTAAAAAAAATATCCCTAGATATAATTCCTATTAAAAAGCGACGTGCGCAAGTGATTTTTCTTTCACGAGACCAGAGACACTTTTGCCTCGAGAGATAACGAGTCCTCCTACGGTAATTAACGAGGGTTTATCGAAGGGAAAAGTTACGTTATGTTATGGCCCGTACATTTCGTTATCACGCCCTCGAGTAGGGCCTCCCATTGTCCAGACCCCTTTTGCCACTTTACGAGCGTGCCGACTTAAGGACTGTCCGCAGCGGCCGTACCCCCTCCCCTCGCCACACCCGCGCACCCTATATTAACCACCCTTCCAGTCCCCACCACTCCCCCTGTTCCCCTCGTACCACCATCCACGTCATCGGACTATACGATTACGTTAGTCAACAAGAAATTTATGAACCTACCATAACCCGAAAGAACTGATTTTTTTGCCCGACTTTGTATAGCTCACGTAATTCGAGAATTATGGCTTGGTATTAACTGGAGCGTTTACAAAAAGTTAGTGAAAAAGATTTTTGAAAATATAAATTTTTGAAAAAACATATTCAGAGCTATCTAATCTCGAAGACGAACAAATGGGACAATACGGTTGAGAAAGCCGTGAAACTCGTGTCGCACTGGGTGGTCCACCTTGTTGTGATTACCTAATAGAAATAGATCATCTAAACATTCTCTATTGGTTTGACGGTAAGATATTCAGATGTTTGGCCGACCTCTTTCCGGTGGAAGATCCCACGTACGGACTGTAGACTGTTCAGCGTCCACCTGAGCACGAAGGAAAACAGTTACACCTATGCTTTAGTTTTATTCTCTTTCTCAAAATATCTCGGACGCTCCGGAAGCTGGGATGCAATTCAAGGAAGATTGTATCTCGCTCCCCCCCTTCGGCCCGCCCAGGAAAACAGCTCGAACGATATTGCTAACATTCGAAGTTTCGCTGCTGGATCCACCGTCCAAGCTGTGTCGCTGGTGTCTTCCCAAGGAGTAAGAAAAATGCGAGATTCCATACGTCGACGAGATAGAATGTCGAAGCGCGAAAAGGGTGACTGGAGGTTTCGAGTGAATGGACAAAGTACAAGGTAAAAGGCAAGAGGAATATACGAAAAATATAAGAAACTATATGTACAAGCAAAGCCGGTAGAGACGAAGCGCGCGAACGTGCAGTTGGAAAATAAGTTGACGTCTGCGGCGAGTGCGAGTCAACGTCGACGGGCTGTCCTTAACGCGCTGTTGTGACAGTTACGAGTTAACCCGGTTCCACGAGACGTGTCTTATCTCCGAAATCCAGTTAAGAGAGAACAACTTTTTATCACAGCCACGAAACCCCCTTCGGGGCTCCCTTACAGTCGCAGAGTCACAAATACAGATTGGAAAGAAAGATACGGCTACCCGTAAGTCCTGTGTGACCGTCAGGTTTCCCGGCGATTATGAAGAAAATAAACCTGTCTTCCCTGCCATTACGGAATAACGGATGGACAACTTTCCTAGTATAGTCAGCCCGATACATTCTCGAGAGTTTCTTGCACAAGAGAGACAGGTCAAAATCCCCGTGCGGACCAGCAGTTGCGTCATTCGGACGACCAGGATTCTTCGCGCCCGCTTCCAGACATTCGGGAAGCTTCGACGTCTCGAGCGCAGCATATTTTAAACTGTCGGTACAATTCAAGAGCAAACGTCGGATTCGCCGATCGACAGGCAAAGATCCAGGTATCTCGTCCGCCGGCAAGAGACACGCGCTTGGGCTTCGAAAAAAATAAGAAATTAAATTCCTGGCAATGGCGGCGGCACGTTGACGTTTAATGGTCCTACGTCCTCGTGGACGTCCCTGTCGTCGCCTCCTTCAGCCACCGGGTTCTTTAGTTTATAGTCTCGTTCTCCTGGATTGGTTCACAAGCCGCGTGGCGGACGCACTCTGGCACTTCGGCACGCAGAACACGCACTCGAAAGAGACGACGCTCACGCCGACGGCAGATGGCGTCCTCCAGCGAGATCTTTCTTGGAATACGAAAGCTGAGTTACATCCAGCCGCAAGTCACAACATCTTCCTAGACGGTCTCCTTCCTCCCCCCCCCCCCTCCTCACGTTCCTCACGAGAGTGCTATCCCACGAGAAGAGACACAAACGCTGTTTGCTTAGCAAAGGATTAAATTGTTTCGAATAGTGGGACTGTCGGCTTGTCCGCCACTTCTGGGAAGGCGTCGGAAAGAAAATAATTTTTTTTTTACCTTTTTTTCACCGGCGACGACGAGAAACCGATTTCAGGATATACGGTTGCAGTGTATACATACTTCCTACGGATTCCCTAAGGTTCGAAGGATGACACGTGGGCTAACGGGAAAATCTTCTGGGTACCCTTCAATCGTTCCCGTTATATATAAAACATCCGAGACCGAGCCACCAATTGTTTAACCTCGATCGCGCGACAGCACCGAACTCAGCCAGTCGTACTTGTATAAAAGTATAAATTCACGTCGCACCCAAGTCACTTCCCTCTCACAAACGTCATTCGGATCCTCGCTCCTATCTCCAATTCAATATTCACGACCAATAACTGGCACGGATCACACAGGCCAAGCGATTATTTTCCACTATGACACGTTTCACAACACCGAACTCGCACACAAAATTGAAAGGGGCGACGTGAAAGCCAGCCAGCCAGCCAGCCAGGCATATCTAACACTTTCCGAGTCTGAATTTAACGTCACTGGATCACACGACGATGCCGAAACAATTGTCTCGGGCTGAAACGTTTTAGTTCAGGCTAACCGATACAGGGGAGAATTCCCCAGGAGGCGAATTCTCCGCGACAGCATTGTTCGACCCTACGCAGAGTCTATGCTCTGCCTTTGCCCCCCCCCCACCCCCCAGGCGCCCTGCTGCGCCAGACACAACAGCAGCGAACCGCAGGGACTCGGCTGAAACAAAGGCCGCGTTTGTAGCAGTGTTCAATACATGACTTTTTCAGAGGGAACTTTCGCCGCGTCCAACGAGAGACCGGCTGCACTTTTGTTTTTAAGACTTTTGTCGCGTTATGGGGTGACGGCAATGGCGACGTCGGTAACACTGCTCGCGGTTCGACATCGAGTGGCACTGGTGTTGCTGGTGTTGCTGGTGTTGGTGGTGTTGACGTCGGTAACAGAGACGAGGGTTACGCCGAAGAGGCTTTTCGCTCAGACCACGGACTACAGGTTTCGTTCCCAGACTCTATTGTTTACGTGAAAGCGTATGGCGACCAGAGACGACAGATTATGGTGGCCAGCATATCGGCCACGTACGTTACTTCATATATTCTTTTTTTCTCTTTTGGGCTATCCTAATCCGCAAGAAAATTCTCCCGAGGGAAAAGGAAAAAGGGTCCTGGGCACAAGGATATTCTTGCATCGAGACGGCAAAGAATCGATTGATTCCTCGAGCACGTAGAACGAAGATGATTTTTACGAAAAACAGCCGAGCGAAGAATGTCACGAAGTGGACTTCGGATACCCCGTCTTACTCGGCGGCAACTTCAGCTTGGAAACTTTAAAAATTTTTATATGGACGCGTGCAAGCCTGATATATTTTTCATACCAAAATGAGAGACTCAAGGGGTTCAAAACACCCTCAGCCAATTTCTCGAATTTTCTCGCGGTTTTGATTCACAAATCGCGAGATTCACGTCTCAGTTTCGGAAGCGGCATTTCAAATTCGGAAATTTACCTTAACGCTGGCGAGCGGCGGGAGGGGCATTAATAGTAATTTCAAATGACAAGTTATTCCGAATAATGTATGTACATAAGAATGTAAGACGTCAAGGCACGAGGGTCGCACCTTTGCCAAAGTTCTTTGGATTTCGCGTAAAATGCTATCGAACCTACGATCAGTCGTGAATATTCATCGACCTCGGAACAAAAGGCACATTCCAACGTGTTTGCCAGCATCGGCCAGTAACATTTTTCACAGCCGTCTTCGATTCCTCGCGAGAGCAGCGAACGAGCGGAAAACTAAAAACAGCACGATAAAGAGAAACGCAAGGAGGAGTGACGTATTGCGCGATTTGAAAATGGATAAAAATTATTCGTAACAGATTTTGAAAATTGTAGAGTTTCGTTTAATCGTCACAAAGGCCAGAAGCGACGGCGCGATACAATTTCTCGTTTGTAGTAAATTCTCCGACAGTGGCAAATGGCTATAACGAGTGAGATCGAGGCTTTTTGGTTGACCCTTCTGGGACGGACGGAACTTGCGAGTTTCGGGACGAGAACATCTGAACCCGTAATAAAAAACCGTATCCAACGGAACACAATGCCGACTCATTCCCTTTCGAAATCCGCCCCTCCTGTTTTCCTCCTCGCTCTCTCAGTTTTCATAGGTTTCCGCACCCACGCACACGCCCTACCTGCCTCTGCCACTAGGATGGATGGATTGAGGGGGAGGGACGGGGGGGGGGCAAGAAAATTTGTAGAATTACGGGCTTTTCCATAAATCCTAAAAGTCCTCCTCCGCAGGCAGTAACGTGTGGCTGACATGTGTCGCTTTACGTGAACCGTGGGGCCTTTATGTTTAGATGCGTATATCTACTTACGGGCTGCATTTACTGCAGGTTATACGACCCCAGGTCAAGATACGGCATTAAGCTACAGTGTGGACTCGCCCTAACGTCAGGAAGGTAACGCGTCCTTTTTTCACATTAGCCCTGATCTTCTTTTAGCTCTCTCAACCCCCTGACGTAAGAAACGACTTAGGACTCTACGGGAAGAATCCTGCGCACTTTGGGCTAATCAAAAATACATTATTAACTCAATCAAGCATCCATTATGGGTCGATGATCGGTTAATCGATTTACATGAAAAAGTCACGATCCTCATTGATGATCATGAGCGCAGAGTACGAGGGTCAAGGGTCACAGGGTAGAAGACTAGCCGAGCTACCGTAGACGTTGAATAAGAAAAATTTCAAAATCCAGTTTACCCAAAAAATACAGTGCCCAAGAATTTACGTGTAAACTCGCCATTATTTGACAAATCTGTTGACCCTCGAAACTTCTGGTAACCGTGGGCGGGATGGGTCTCGACCCTGAGACAAGGAACAGTCAAAGGACCCAAAGTCCAACGGTAGATTCTCAGAGTCTTGGGTCATAACTCCAAGTGCCTTGTTCCCTCGAATTGGTCCAGTATGGTCAGCACGTGTCACGTGTCTTCCGGATGCTGCGCATTCCTTAGCCATCGGTAGATGCGCCTCACGCGTGTTGTATTAGTCGTTTTCAAAGGGCATTGCAAGAGGAAATGCCGGAGAAGAATAAACAGTGTGATTACGATATCAGGAAGAGGAGACGCTAGGAAGTAAGAGGAGGATGGAGAGAAGAGATAAAATCTAGAATAACATACAAGG
>JARQTI010000563.1:1003739-1101675 GCA_030142655.1 Trachelus tabidus | reverse complement strand
AGCACGGACGCGAACCCGGATGCCGGTAATATGTCGGTGCAGGAATCTTGGTCCAGAACTCTCCTTGTATAACTACTCTCGTAAGGTTGGTAGCACTGCTTACTTTAACTGGTAATGCAGTAATTTTTTTCTTTCCTCTCTTCCCCGCTTTTATTTTCGACTCTCACCCTCCTCTTGACGCTACTGAAATTTTCAACGATCGGAAAGTTTGATTACGCGCGTTCTAGCACCTATTGAAAGTTTTGCTGAAAAACAAAATCCACCCCTACCATTCAACAGATCGCGCTGCCACGATGATTGTACTTGGGAAATTCTGATACGAAGGTAAAAAAAAACTTGTTCGAAACTACCGCAAATATGTCACGGATTCGATCCATTAGCCTAATTAATTTGATTTGGAAAGAGGCCACTCGAGAGCAACGTTAAAAAAAAAAACCTCGAACCTTGTTTGTGCATCGGTAGTTGGGTTCATCATACCAGTAGCGTGGGTTAACGGAATTACTGTCTGCCACGGGGGCCATGTGCAACTGAAATTCAAGCATTCGACCTTTAGCCATTCAGCCAGCAAGGCATTCAAGCATTCGAAGCCCACAAGAACTGCCCAAAAATACTCCTGCCTGGGCGTCTGTTTTAGATAGCGACTACCATACCACCGTAATACTTGCAGCTTAATTTTATTTATCCGGCGGAGCGACATCACCGAGACGCCGCCATCTTGAATACAAAAGCTTTACCAATGATAACCTTCAGGATGATTTATGAGCATTCCTATAATCTACTTTAGTCTTATATACCGTTCCCTCTCCTCTCTACCGACACCCTTGTACTCCCCATAACCCTTGTTACTCATTTAACAGAAAGTCCCTTGTCTCTCGTAAAACTTTATCATACTTACGAACGCCGGTATTTAACCCGACATATTGCAATTATCCAGAGTCAGTTCGAGCGCGAAAAAATAATTCGACGATTTAATTCGCATCGCGTGACACGTCCTTGAAATTGCCTCGCGCTGTCCAAAACGATTCCCGACTCGATCAGTCCTTCCCACCTTTTGGACACTCGAACGCTCCGTTAAAATATCATTAATCAAACTGTCCTCCTTTATACATTTTTTTTCTCCCTACCAAAGCTTCCCACCACAGAGCCAATTCGAATAGCCCGCCAGCCAGAAGCGAACGAACTTTTCCGACGACGGCTTAAAATTTGACGTGCCATCTTCTTCGGTGAGTAGCGAAAAAAGGGCTTTGCACGCAAAAAAACGAAAGTAGACTAAAAAAAAGTATAAAAAGTGGAATTAACTAAAATTGAAAAACAAAATATCTACCCGCATTATTAAACTTTCTCAGACTAGACGCAGACCAATGGTCCAGCCGTTAAACGCATCTTGCACGATGTACGTGACTGGGAGCAACGTCAGACGGGGGACTCACTCTCGTATCTTTTACTTAATTAATTCGTTCTTCTTCTCCGCTTAATTACCTTAGTACCGCAGTACAACGAGTGGGTCTTGTAAGAGCCAGTCCAAGTGTACAGTCACCGACATCAATGATCTCGCAGCTACTGGATGTGAAATATGAAAAATTTAACGCATCAAAATATTAATAGCAATTCCCGTGAAAAAATAAAGCAAGCAGAGATTGCTTATCAAAAAATTACTAATATTTCTCCAACCTCCTTTATCGTGTCAAGATGATCGTGAAATAGAATAATCTTCCGTTTTAGTGATCGAGGAGAGCGAGAACTACGGTAAAATAATCCGCTGCGTCTATTTTGGAGATTGCAGCAGCATAAACTTACCGCAAGAAGCATTATTTGTAAACACGTGAACTAAGAACGAAGAAGGAAACGGAAGTGACGACTCCTGGGAGACCTCTGGCTTCAAAGGAAACTATGCTCGAG
The DNA here is from genome assembly GCA_030142655.1 of Trachelus tabidus. Taxonomy (NCBI): domain Eukaryota; kingdom Metazoa; phylum Arthropoda; class Insecta; order Hymenoptera; family Cephidae; genus Trachelus; species Trachelus tabidus. Next base: position 1,099,776 of record JARQTI010000563.1, on the reverse strand, counting down.
TTACCGAACCCACGAGAAACTTGCGATCCGATCGACTCGCCTAAACAATCCAGACGAGCGTTCGGACTTATTTTCTTACCTTTTAGAATCAATCCAAATTTTACATTCATTTATTTACACAGTCGCTTCACACCTGGAAGTCAATTCTGCAGTTGGTTCTTGAACGAGCCACGTGACAGGAGCCGTCAGGGTCCTAGGGGAATTTCTGGATGTCGTAAATAAAGAGGGAGGATGAGGTCAGCTAACCAGCCAACCAAAGCGTGAACGTATTTCTGGTGGTTAACCCGAAGTTATTTGGAAAACAACACGGAATGTACCTTTACGGTACATAGTTTCATATACATATATATATTTCTTACAATTTTGCTACAGAGAAATTTAGTTTTTTCTTTGTGTCTACGATAAAAGTAAAATTCTCCATAAGTTTGGCACATTCGCTCAGCCAAGGTATTTCAACTTTATTACACGTACCGTATGCATCGGGGGCTTAGTTCAATTACCTCAATTGGCCCAAATGCGGACTGCCGGAGAAAACGCGAGGAACCCGCTGTCTCCATGTTTCAAAAAGTTTTACGTTCACGCGAAACTTTCCAATGCATGCAATGTCATTTGCATCTGCCATACGTATAGGAGGGTCTCTTCCCTCTTCCACGTGGCTTTTCGATGATGTCTGTACAGGAGAATTCGCGAAGCAAAGCGCTTACGTTAAATCCAACTGCAAGGTAAAGGTCCCTGGCAGAGTTAAAAAGGACTGGTATGGAAACAATAAGAAATTTAAATTTTTAATTAACCTGAAAAACTTATCTCTATCCCAATTTGCTATGTACCAAGGATCAAAACCTTCGAGCAGTTCGAATTTGACTTCAAATTTCAGATCCTATCGGCATCTGTCACAGTCGAGTGGTACCACGTTGGTCAACCGATCTATTATATTTTTGGCTAGTGTCCAGTTTCACTTTGGGAAACCGTAATTAACTAGCAATAAAATTGACCCAAGAAGATTCGTGCGATGTAACCGAGAAGAGAGGAGGAAAAAAAAAATCGAACCTACTCGGCTCGAGCTCCCAGACTATTTCCTGGCTGGATGATTATTCGCTCCCTGCGCATGCGCAGGTGTTTGAATATTTTATATGAAATACCGAACAAGCAGTGACACACGAGAAGGTATAACTAAATGGGGGATGTCAAAGGGGAAAAAAAAAGAAAAAATATATGGAACGTGAAAATACGAAAAAAAAAAAAAAAAACGCACTGAAGAGTGTAATAAGGAGTCATAAGTCGCGAGTATTGCGAAGCGTAACGGGAAAACGGGGCTTGCAAGGATTTCTGTTCGAGTGGGGTTAGGAATCCTAGAGATTTCGAATTACGGAGTGGAATGTAATTTGAAGTATAGATATAGATATTAAAACGAGTTCAATGGAAGGTTCATGTTTTCCGAAATTCCTCGACGATGCAAATTAGTTTGGCGACTTCGCTGCGACGGTTGAATAGGAAAAAAAAAATAAAAAAAAATAAACTGTCTGAATTGGAATTTAGAAAGTAATTCGAAGTAGAAAAAAATGAGTGGGAGGGAGGGGGGGGGCATCGTGCGGAAGTTGAAATCGGAGAGAGACTCTCTTGTGATTCCGTGGGAATTGAGAGAGGAAGAGAGAAAGGGGAAACAAGAGATAGCGCTACGGGATTGGCCATTTTGAAATACTCCCAAGCAATTATTGTTTGATAGTGTAGTTGAGGCTTAAGGAAAGCATTACAATTCTCGGTGTATTTATCACGGCCGGTTATGACGTAAAGTAATGGAGACGGGTTCCATTAGATAAATTACATTTTTTATCTTCTTTTGGCAGTTTGGTTCAGGAGGGGCTGCTCGACCTTCATCAATACACTAGCCCGGCCGTCCATCTTGTTCATAATAAATTATGCCCGGAAATGTTGCAGATCGTTCGTCCCCCCCACCCCCCAGCTCAGGCACGTTTTGAATTTTCTAATGGCTAATGGAAAAAGTCTAAATTAGACGTTAAAAGAACATCGACCCACAAGAAACGTGTCAAGGAAAGACCAGATTTCAAAAAGAAAAAAGTTCGACCTCTTTGGATATTTCGTTAATCACCTATTTTATACCGACTACCCTGTAGGTCGGTATAGTAAATTCCAAAAATTTCACACAGCCCGATTTACTCGAAATCATTGGAGAGATGAAAAATCGCTGTTTGCCAAAGTGCATCGCTGATAGGACGTTCGATTCGCAAAATCTACGACGTGAGGAGTTTTCGGGAGCCAATCGCTATGCGAAAGCTCGTTATAGCGTTTCGTTTTATAAAGGATAAACGTTCATGATTTCATGAATTACAGCGGCGACCAACTGCGGCTGCAACACTCGATATTTATTCATTATCCGTTCAAGTGCATTCATTGGCGTGCCATTACGTAATGCCGATGGACGGAATCATAAAACCCAGCTAAATCCTCTGTTTTCGTCCAAAAACACACCAAATCGTAGATCAATAAAATGATTTTCCAATAATCATTATTTCCGCCAAACCCTTCCCCTGTGGACGGTCTAGAGGTGTCATTTAATTTTGCTCGATCAAAATTTCAAATTTTATCTCCCCCCCCCCCCCCCCAGTGCCACCCCAATTAATTTTCACCCGAAAATTCAGGTTTCGCGTCACCATCGAAACACGGATAATCTTGCACTTTGACCTTCGTCGGGTTCATCGTTTCAGCTTATCCGCTCCACCTATCTCTTGAATGACATATCGATTAGCAATAAGACCCTACGGTGTTTCCAACCCTCGTGTCAAATGCGACTTATTGTTAGCGCTTGACTTCACCTTACTCGCCAATAATCGCGAATACGCGATAAGAGTTTTCGATGAAAACGAGAAAACTTTGTTTTATGGTAGGAAGTAAAAGGGGGGAGGAGGAGGTGCAGAAGGGGTGTTACGTGAGACACAGCAAGGATTAACGGGGATTACAGGATTTCCAGTTGAAACTTTCCTATTCATTGACTCTCGCCACACTGTTCGGTGCTCTGTGGATTTTCCTTGGTTTGGTTCCTGCGGTTAAAGGGGTTAAACGTGTGTGTCGTTCCCGACACACCGATCGCTCTCAAAATCAAATGACGTCACGGATTTCTTCGACTTTTTAGAATCAAGTATAGGTTATATACCTATACCTTAAACCAGTATGTACAGCAATACCAAAGACTATAGCAAACCAAAGACCGTGAGCGAGAAGCACTTCTGGCTTCTGCCTTTTGGCTCCTGGTGTTGCTGCCGTAACGTCTATTTTTACCTTCCTTTACGGGGGAGAGATTTAAGGGAGAGTTGGATACCGTTAACTCACGTACCTTGTATACTCTGTTAGTGCTCTCTGACGCCGTTTTTGTTTGTTGGCTCTTTGCTTTCGTGTATTTAAATATTCCTACCAGCAATTCCAGCGACTCTCTTCCTGTCTTTGATTCTCTACCTTACCCCCTTCCCCGATACTTTTTGCCTTGGCCCATCGTGGATGATTTATCAATTTGAAATGCATACAAAAAAATACGTCTAAAGTGAATTTTTTAAAAGAAATATACTATCCGCTGGTAGTCTAAATCATAGAGGTCAAAAGTTCAGTTTTTTTTTTTCCCCAATGATCTAGCTCGATTATTTTTGCTTCTCTCCTGACTCTCCAGCATCCACTTAACCAACCCTGTGCTCACTCTCTCACCACCAGCCTGGACCCACTCCTTCGGAATCCTTAGAATTAGCCTAATCAGAGAGAATGCTAAATTTCCAAGCTTACGAGACGACCCACTAATAATTGGCCTAATGATTCAACCTGAAACCGACGCTTCGACGCTTGGCGTCTACTTTACTTGCTCCTTTGCCTGCCGCTTCCTACGGATCAACCTAATTACCTCAGTTTCTCTCCGAGACTTTCCAGGGTAGTGCCTTCGGAAAGTCCTCTTCTTGGATTTGACAAAATTTTTTTATTTTTCAAATTCAAATTCTCACTCGAAAATCCATAAAGTCAAAGTAAGACACTGTATAAATTTGCGAAACGACGAGTCCAGTGAGAGAAGAAGGGGGAAAGAATTCCGTCAGACTATTTTTTAGAAATGAGGTAAAAATAATAGTGCTGAGGGCAATCTATGTTGTGGGACTTCATTCCGTACACGTGCAACGTTATAACGGATGTATGTGTGAACGTACCTTAAAGCCCATTGCTCGGATGGTGACTGTGTACGGAGCCTTGCTTTCTAATTACATCCCTTAATTGAGCAATGAGCTTGTTAAAAAAACATCTTACCTCCCCCGTGTATAATACCCTACAATTTTTCTGCGCGCTCCTTGCAATTTTATAACAGACCACCTCGTTGTCTACTTCAAAATTTATTTATCGAAATCTTTTTTTTTTTTTCTTTACGCGAGCAGCATATCAGACACCTAACCAAGACCCGTTCGCTCACAGTCCTATGATAACAGAGTATCATGAAAAGCAGACAGCACGCGGTGGATACAGTCTAGCGGTAAAAGGAATAGGACGAAACTAGGGTTAGGGGGTGGGCAAAGGGGTCGCTTGATTTTTCGAGCTCTCAAACCTCCCAGGTAACACGTCACCCGCCTCGACATTGTTTTGTCATGATGCAATCAGCGCGAACCTCCCCTATCTCTCAACCCTCTCTGCAGGGGACGGTCAAAATAGTTGATAAAAAAAAATATTCACACATCCGGAATATTTCATTAGCCAGTCCCAAAGTGTTTTCGATGAAACTTTGAAAAAGGCTTTTAACGCAATAACATCCCCATAGCCCTAACAACTGGAAGTCTACGCAGAGAGGGGGTGGGGCTAAATTTTTTTACCCCAGTGGACCGAAAAAGGGTGACTACCGGTCAAGCATACTAATACCCATGTCCCCGTGACCCCCTTCCGGTCGGTAAAAAACATCCTTCAGTTTGAGGGGTGGCTCGAAGGGGGTTGGATAAATAAACTAAATCGAAGAGGAATCTGTTCTTGTCGCTTCTGCAGAAATAAAGGTTACGTAAGGTTCATTTTAAAGCTGTGAAACAAATATTTTCCAGCTATCCATCTCCGATCTTGCATCTGTGATAATCTCATTGGTCCATGAGATCCTCATCCAGAGATGCTGGTTCCTAAGGTAACCATGCAGAAATATACGTAGCGATCTAAGACACCGATCGACTCAGTGTAATTTTAAATAAAATTATTAAAATTTAAGACGCGGGCGTCCCTGGATACTGGGTGGGATCTGATCTTGTCAAAATGATCCTCGAAAAATCACGCAACCTTATCCGCTGAAAAGGCTTCCACGTGACGTTCGAGCGTCGTCAAGACGCGGTAAAGTGAATTCTTAATTAAGGCTGTAAATAAAGTGCTGGCTGGATGGTTGTCCGGGCTATAATATGCACCCCTGCGCCATGCTTATTAATTCATTAGAACATAGAAAGCAGAGCCAAGATGGATGGCTTGCATGGGGTGGCATATTCATTAACGAGCCAATCTGACATAGTTGTTTGCATTCATCTTAGGATATGCTTCCAAGTGTTTACGTTAGACAGGCTCAGTGCGTCACTTGAATTTTACTTATGAATAATGCGGCCACGTGTCCGTGATAAGGATGAGAGTGAATTTGGCGGTGGAGGGGGTGGAATTTATAAAATTATTAAAAATAACCTGGAAGTTCATTGACATGAATTTTAATTTTTTCCTTCTACTCCTCGCCGAACCCGGGGACGTCGCTACGCACCCCTGGTCCAGGTTGAGAGCTGTCGAGATAATAAAACTTGCTGGAATTACTTGCGATCCGACCTTCTTTTTTTACCGTTAACTTCAAAGTAGGTACCCATTTTTCAAATTGCTTCTCGTAAACGCATACCATTGCCAATATACTCCTACGTGTTATCCGTGCTCGAGGGTTCTCTGGATCGAGCGAGTTAAATAATATATCGGCAAATTAGTCGGGTGTAGCCAGCATTATTGGAACCGATTCGTCGAGCCTTTTGTGCTATACCGAAAGGGTTGTACAAGACTTGCCGCTTTAAGGGCCGAAGCCAAGCCAAAAATGGAGTACCCCTATAGCCTGGGGGCTGCCATGCCAAAAGAATCGTTTCGAATCAGTCAGACCCCTCGAAGTAACATTATTCTCCGTGTAAAAGCCTAATCCACTTTTTCTCTAGAAACACCCCTTGCCCCTGCCCCTTAACGAAGCACGTACATATTATCTGTCATAGGTTAATTAAAAAATATTTTCCATTAGAGTAATTCGCTATCGAGTACCCAGACTCCAAATATAGCCACGATCAATTAAATATTATCAAACCCGATAAGACCGAGCAAAGTTTAATTCAATTAAAAGAAAAATTAAACTTTCGAAGATCCCTGATAATAATTAAAAATATTTTAACCCGTAAAAGGCTTATCTTTGTCTCATATTAATTTTGCTAGAACGATCAAAATCATCTCCCAATTCGAAGCGTATTGAGAACTCGACGGCACGTCGGATCTGATCTTCCGCAACCCCTCGATTCACCAATTTAACACGTACCCAACCTACCGGAAGTTTCTCTGGAGGAATCTGCCCGCTCGTATATACAAACTCACACACTCTCTTTCTCTAAGTTGAGCGAACTCACGCTCATTGGTGCTTCTTCCTGCTGCTTCCTGATGCTTCCTGATGTTGGCAACTACTTCCCTTTAGACACCGAGAGAACCGGGTGACTATGTGTATATCAGCCAGCATATATATATACCCTTGCTCTAAACAGTGTTACGTCCTACGTACCATAAGCGCAACCAGCATCCACCTATAGTATCCTAAAGCTACGTCACTTCCTACTCCAAGAGAATCATGACGCACGGCACCGTAACGCGTACCGTGCGCTGTGCTCACATATGCGTGAAGACGTAAGACCTAGCTCCACTCGAAGATCTAGGGTGCCCTAACCCCACAGGTTAGACTTGAACGGGAAGCAAAGCCTTCCGGAATGATAAAAAAGACCGGGGGGGGGGGAGAAGTGATATGCTGGAAATTGGTCGGGTATCTCAATGAGGGTTGCAAGGGGTAGCAGGGGGGGGGGGAGGATGCCTATTCGGTAGCAGCGTCGATAGAGGATTTCGTGAAGTGACCTTGAAAAAGAAGTATAGGGATGATAGATAAGGTGGATGCAGCGGAACGGGGCGAAGATGAGGAAGTGCCAAAGACCAAGTGAGGTAACGCTCCGGAAGTCATATATGTATGATGGATGAGGGTCAGTCATTTCGTCCCAAGGACGTACATGGATCCACAAAAGGTATTTTCCCCTGTCGTAAAAGTAACACTCCGTCACGGTTGGCCGATGCTCATTTTGAACTTCCGGTGAGAGAATTTTGATATTCCCTCGTTGTCGTATGACAAATAAAAATTGTATTGTAATCCACGTAGGGGCGCCTGCAGCAAAATGAGAATGGAGAAATACGGTGACTCTTTGTAGCATGTAAAATCGTCGTGGGGGATTTAGCTACGTAGCTAAGGGTGAACGAAGGTTTTAAATTTAAAGCCCGGAGTAATTGAAGCAAACTGCCTGGTAGTTAATCGGTTCTGCTTTTTCTCCACTTCCGGTCGGACGGCGTTCGGGAAGACCGAGGTAGGATATATCCAGTAGTCGTTTGCCCGGATGCTTCGGATCCGATTAAGATCGTGCGATTTTAAGGGAGGAAAACTTGTTAGGAGACACTCCTATTTTTTTTACCGAGCTTGTTTCTTTCTGCCGTTTCGTATACTTTCTCTTATTCCCCCTCGCGGCTAACCTATTCGCGACTACTCGCTCTTTCTCGCTGGATCCCACCCTTTGAATATTCCATTAGAAGTGGGAAAGAAACGAGGATGGGAATATTGTGCGAATCCAGTGGCAAAGATTCGAGGTTTATGTCAGCGAAGTATGAAAAGTTAGGGGTGGAGAGTAAATGCCATAGAGTGTATAGATATAGCTATTGGATATGAATATATATATGTTATATATACAGGATCCAAGTAATACTGTATATACTGATAGCAGCGGTAAGGGCGAACGGGGGTTTCCCACTGTGATCACATAAATATATTTCTTACGGAATGCAAATGTTGTCACGTATGGGACGTGAGAGGGACTTTGGGTAGTGGGAGGAAGATTTTATAAAATTTTGAAAATTTCTTTTTTTTTTAAATTATTCAATGACAACAAACGACAGCCATTTCTCTTAAGGAGCAACGGACCAAGTACAGGCAATGGTGACGGTGGATTAATGCTCGTTAATTAAACCCTGAGGGGAGATTGATTAATGGTGGGAGGGGAGGGAGGAAAGTGAAAGGCAGAGAAAGGGGTGAATAAATGAAAAAAGAAAGGAAGAATAGGCCTTTGAAATGATTTGAAATTTGGGTAGAGACGAGACTAGTTATCATCCCTACGTAAGTAGGGGGCACCCCCCCCCCTCCTCACGACAGTCAGGGTTGACGAACCAAAGAAACGTCTGGATATCATCAAAGCGCGTGTCCTTTAAGAAGTTGGCCGCCCTGCGCCCTGCCTCTCTCGAATGAGTCCCTTGTTTCGGGCGTGTCCCTCTAACTCAACCTAACAAGGCCCTTCGCTTCGGAGAGGCTTAAAAGGTTCGGGACCATCTCAGTAATTTTTTTTTTTTTTTTTTTTCGTCTACTACAGTCAGTCCGACAGTGCTGCGATAATACCAAGACACTGCTAAGAATTACTCGTGAGATAAGATTGCCAGAGCCTACGGGATTTTCTTCGTTGAGTAGGCCCAGTGAGAATTAAAAAAGAAATTTGGAAGATTAAAATTTTTTCTTCGAGAGACAAAATTTTCATATTTTAACGCAATGGGAATCATTACCGAAATTTTTGTCCGTTTTTATAGGTATTTGCGTAAAATGAGAAAAAAACAAGAAAATAGCAAATTTGGTACACGTATATAGAAATGTCGATCCATCAATATCGAGGGTGAAGGAGTCACCTCCCCCCCTTCATGTTATTCGTCAATTGGATTTACTCAGCTGAAAGGGAGTGACTGATATTGCGTAATGCAACCGATGCCCATAAGCAGCGATGCTCGAAATCAAGCAGGAATTTAAGATCAAAGAGAAATTCAAAATGAAAACGATCAGTTAGGATCTTTCGAAAAGAGCAAGCTCACGTGAAAGACCCGACGCAAACTGACAAACAAGTATATTTCAAGGACCAAGAGGCGAGGCCTGGGAAATGATCGTTGGAACAGTAAAAGAGAAGACAAGAGAACGGTAGTGGGTGGGAGCGAGTAGACGAGGGGAAAGAGAGAGAGAGGGGGGGAGGGGGGAGGGACCGAAATGAGAGTATGATCCCGAAAATGCTGTAGAGACTAAACAAAAGTTAAAAGATGTAAATTGGTACAGCGTTGCTTCATTTACCAAATTATTTCCGACGCTCCCGTGGGTTTTCGTGTTGCTATTTATTCTCAAAGGCATACATCTTCTTTTTAATTGTCAGAGAGACCAAAATTCGCTGGTTAGGAGAAAAAGCACTTTTTGCACGTAACAAGCTCCACGTGTAATAAAATAATAATAAAATTCATGGCGGATCTGGATTAATCGATGAACAGGACAAATATTCGATAAAAATAATAAAGGCAAATAAAATTCTGCGTAGTCGTTTTGACTGGCAACCATTTTTCTTCGGTTGGTATAACCAACGCTTTTAAATGTCGCCAAGTTCGCTCCCTCGCGAACTTCTGGTCTTTCGAGAAAATCGAAGAAAAGACACGAGCCCAGGAACAACCCTCGTGAATAATATTTCACCCTTAAGTCTTCACTTTTGGTGGGACGTGAAATACGACGCGCGTTTAACTTCAGTGTCGCGCACGTAAAGCGTCAACGTATACGTAAAGACGCATCAGAGACTCTGGCCTTAAGGAATATCCTGGCATGGCTGCCAACCGCAAAAAATATCTATGTATCTTGCTTCTTGTCGTTTTCTTTGTCGTTCGACTGCCAATGAGAAGATATTGAAAAAAAAAAAAATACTTTTTTTTAGTGTACATCTTACCGATTGAGGTGGTCAAAGCTATTTGATCGGATAAAAGGAATCCGAATAGATCTAGGGTCTGGAAGCCAGGACATATCCATTTGAATCCTGGTAGCATAAAAATAAATATATAAAAAATATTTCAAATTTGTCTCTGGTCATAACTTCTATTATGGAAGCCCTGATGCCTATTAGGATCAGCAATTTTTCCACAGAGTCAAAAAATATTTATTTTATCCCTTTTTCTCTCATTCGACAAAATTCACTTTCCAGTGACTTTAGGGATTTTGAAATTTTTCGATTAGGATTTTTGAAGAAACACTCAGCTGTCCTTGACGTGAATAAAATTTAAGTGCGCTTAAGGGACACCCGTTATGCAAACGCATAGGTCGAGTGACCACTAGACCGTCTACCTACGAGTCTCACATTTTCCCAAGTCTTCGTTTACACGTGGCGTCCAAAACCCAAGCAAGATAGTTGTCGTTTCCAAAGCTCAAATTCCGTTCATGATGTCTAACGGGCGGATAGTATTAAGAATTTCCAAAAAAAAAGTCTGTCAGGCGTGCAAAATGAATTTCAGTAGAGACTGAAGTGAACTGCAGCAGCTTGAGTATACCTGATGGTTACCACCACTGTGCGCCTGGCATTGTTTTTAATTCCTCCTTTTCCCAGCCACTCAGCGCCATCTTACTTCTCGGAACAGAGACTGTCGTTGAGACTCTTATCTTTTGAAAATCTCCCACCACCTATGCATTTACTGCCTGAAGACGATGACGCTGACACTTGGCGCGCGATGCACATGCAGCAAAGTGCACCGAATCGTGCCAACTTCAGACGCCTTGAGAAAGCAAATATGACGTAGCTCAACGTTACCGTCTGCAGCTCTTGCAGTCATCCTTGAGTTATCGTGAGTGACGACAACTTAAAAAATTTTAATTATAACTTTTATCAAGTTATCACGACAATCATAAAATTTGACAAGTCTTTTTCACGCTTATACTCTACCAACACGCGAATCGAAATCAAACCTAGAGTTCAAAGCGACGAACTAAACGTTTAGGAAACCACAGAAGCAAAGGACGTTGGGCGATGTGTGAGAGGGATTGGGGAGGGGGGTCGGCCGGAAATGGAAACTTGAGACACGTCACATGGGATGGAGCTGAGCGTTGAGGGTGCGAGAACTTACGGGGACTTGGAAGGGCCTGGTTGGAGGGTAGAGACCGAAGGACGTCCTCTCCTTCTGAAAGGTTAAAGGGACAGACTGAGCCGCAGGAATTTCGAGTAACACGCGCAAGTGGGTAATCGCCCCCGCCCGCCCCTCGAGCTTTGTTTCCGTTTGAATCTGAAAGAGCAGCAATTCGCATTAGGAACTTAAGGAAAACATCGTCTATTTCTCGAGTCTTCGAGGATAGGCTCAACGAGCTACACTCCGCTCCCTCGGCAAGGGTAAATGTTAATTCTTATTGAAGAACACAAATTGTCTGGTCTGTGAATAAATCGTGCTTGGTACATTTTTGTTACCTTTCTCGATATCATTATCGTTGTGAAATTTCAAAAGACAAATTGAAAATGCCTTAAATACTCTCGTGTCTTGGAAATATTTTAAATAGAGACACCCCTAGGTCAAGCTGACAATTAGCCATGTGGGTTGGACCGTGAAGACGGAGGAGAGAGGCAGCCGAGAATATCCAAAGAAATGAACTGTCAGGCGAGGAGGAGCGGAGAGAAGGGAGGTGACAGGGGAAAGCAGGGAAAGAAGATGGAAAATGAATTTTTCTAAGAAAATCCTCCAAAAAGACAAGACACCACGTGGACGTACAATACGTTCGAGAGTCCCGGTTGAGATATGACCTATGACATATTCGTGTACGGCTAGACACGAGAGAACGTCTGGATTTGCGAATTTTCGTGAAACGCGTGGGAGAGCGAGAGAGAGAAAAGACTTTTCGAATCAGGATGCACAGAGTTTGATCGGTATGAAATTCCGCGTTGATTTTCTTTGGAAAATCCAAAAACGACAAACTTTCCGAACACATCGTCAGCCGAAAGTTCAAATTCGTCCTTCGTCACTATCCGTATATCCTTCGTCTAATCTGTCGGCAGGTCGAAGAGGCAGAAACAAGAGAGACAAAGGCAGGAAGGAAAGTCCTAAATGGGCGAAAGTGCGAAGTTAGACCCAACAGAGTCGACCCTTCATGGGCTAATGAAAATTTCAAAGTTTCGTCACGAATTGAGAAATTCACAAAATATTTGGTAGGTGGGAAAACAATTTTTATATTAAAAAAGAAAAAAATGTGCCCATCTATAGTCTCCGACTCCGTAACGCGCGACTCGTAACGCTCGGCTGACTGCGAGCAACAGAATTCTCGCTATAGCTATGAATATACATATATTCATATAAAGTGATACTTAAACCTATATTTATCATTCTGGGCAATTCCACGAGATATTATCCCTTTCTTCTTCGTTATCTTCATCCTCGTCATCGGCGTCGTCGACGTCCAGTACCTTGACGACGCCGACCTTCCTAGCTCATGAATAAAAGATCCTTCACCGTTGTCGCCTTTATTTTATCCCACGTCCCGGTCCACCCCTGACCCTCCCAGCTTCATTTACCTGCTTAAGATTCCAATTCGTTAAGGAACACCGTTGATCGCCGGTATTCTTCGTCGATTCGTATTTCCAAAGATTGAAATTGCGAGTCTGAGCGATTTGAATCGGTCGCATTGCAATTCCCTACGCGATTCCACAGACGTTTCCCCTTGATTCGTCGACCGAAAGAACTCTTTGCCCTCTCTCGTACAGTCCCTGTTAAAAGCCCATTGTACTCAGGACTAACTTTCAGGACCGTTAGCCATCAGCGAAAGTCCTTCCTCTCTAATTTCTTTCTACCTTCTTTTGGCTTATCACTCGTCCCTTGACACTCACAATCAGCCTTGTTCATAGGTGAATGGTAGACGCGTGCGCAGCTGCGTCTGCTCAGCTAGCAATCTACTCATCGTCACAGGTCCTCGTCCGAGTCTCACGTCCTCGGGCTCTTGACTCAGCAGCAGTTGCTATAAGAGAAATGTGCGTGAAGTCAGTCAAAAGAACGGAAATCGAATTTTTCCACTGTCCACTGACTCTATATACATCGATACAATACTAACCCTTTGCCTACACCGTGGACCCATTGGAAACGACTCCTCTCTCGATCTAACCACGAATACCTCAATCCACAATGTCACTACCATCCTCCATCCGGAACAGTTGAAATTATTAATAAAAATCGTTCGCATCCTCCCGCTCCCCGTTTTTCGACGCTTCGCAAGGTCGTCGCATCGAGACGCCTGTCGCTGACGGAAGTGGCGCCCTCGTAAATCACGTGAACTAACTGTTGCATTCGAAAGAAGGGAAACACTTCGAATGATTAGGAGCGGCCAAACGACTTTGAGGATTCCTTCGGATGGGAATTATTTTGTCGTCGGGAAGCGTCGACGGTGCCGTCGGCGAGTCCGTTAAACGTCCCTCACGATTAACGAGCTTGGATACGTGAAGTTGTCGGCGGTTCGTCGAATTGGTTTGAATTCGTGGAAAGCCGGGAGACGCGTTAGGAAATATTGAAGATAGTCAATTTTAACGTTCGCGTAGCTCGTGAACCGGAAGGAACGATCAGAGAGTGGGATGGGAAAGAGAGAGAGAGAGAGAGAGGGGGGGGGGGTCCTTTACGAAGATACGAAACAGGAAGTTCGGATTTGAAACAAAAGCCAGTATGCTCTCTCGTGCTTGTCTGGCTGGCTGCCTGGCTTGTTAAGAGGAAGACAAAAAAAGGGGGGGGTGGCAGAGGGGAGGGGAGGAGGACTCGTTAAACTCCCTTCTGACTTATAGCTGCACTAGGAGAGTGTGGACAAAAAATCATGACTAGGTGTCAGGAAATTATTATACCATTTGTTTCATATCCAAATGAGAGCAGCGGCGACGGGAAAGGGAAAAAGAAAAAGGATGAAAGTAGGCGGTGCGTCTGTCGTTGAGAGAGGACAGAGCGAAAGTGGGGAAGATACGAGGCTTAAGGCTTCGTCGCTTGTTACTCGGGAAAGAGGGTTGAGACGGTTATGCTGTTATGAGTTATGTGAAACACGTTGTTTGCATTTCTCACTATTAACCCGCACCCCTCCCACCACCCTCCTTTCGGAATCAATTTTTAACTTCTTCGACAATTTCTCTTTTGTTTCATTTACAAAACCGGTAACGATCTGGGTTAAGAAGATTCCTTAGGGGTTGAAAGAGATCTTGAAGGATCTTGAAAAAAAACGTATTTTATCGGAAATGGAACAATTCTTTGAATCATAAACAATAATTGATTCAAGATTATCTTTATTTTTTTTTTATCGACAATCTTTTATTCCCCTGTTATACCTCACTGGGACTTTTCTCTCTCCTTACTTTGTCTTCTTTTATTATTCTTCGGAATCAATGCGTGACCCCCTGTATAAGTCTATATAAGAATACGAAAAGAAAAAGAGAATGATAAAAATAAAGCAACAAATAGGTAATCCGAGAAGAGAAAAAATTCCAAGCAAAGATAAGTATCAATTAATATATATATATATATACACTAATTTATCAGTAATTATCATTACGTAGAAAGGGAGAAAAGTCTTAAGTAGGAATGAAAGATCACAAAATCCTTTCTCGGATTGGAGAATAAGAAGATAAAGAGATAGGATTATTTCCGTCCAAGAAAGAGGAGACCATCTTCGTCCCGAAATACAACTGAATAAACGAGAGAAACGACACGATAATATTCCGAGCGCATTAGTCGAAATTACAAGTAGCTAGTCTGGTTCGTTTCCAGAGGATAAAATCGAATAGGCACCCCCATACCGCGATCCCCAAAGGGGAGCCAAGTGGAAAGATGCCCCCATAATAAAGCAATGTACTTACCCATAGCTCATAAATTTATAGGATCGTATTAGGAATTGTATTAGCTGAGTTCACCATTGATTGAGATATATTGAACAGTCTTCCGCATTCGTTCCCGGCCCTGCCCCGCCACCCCCTTTCCACCCGGTTATACCAGTCACCAGCATAATTCACGAAGCCAAATGCCGAACGATGCATTTCCCATTCGACTTACCGACAATAAGAAAAAGCCTTACAAAAGCAAAAATAACACGTGAAGAATACAAAAATCGTTTGCTACGTGATAAGTTTGTAGAATTGGCTGAAAACGAAATTTTAGCTATACCTAATTAGACACCTGATTACATAAATTAGCTATCAGGATACCCATTCGTCCCGACCGCTACGCAGTTCCTTAATCTTCCTCCCAGTGGCGTAGCAGATGAAATTTAAGATCTGGTACATGATTCCCCATAGTCGTGGAAAATATTTATCTCGATAACGCGCATTATCGGATTAAGTTAAGAGAGGCCAGTGGGAGGCGTTGAGTGTATAGAGAATTTATAAAAATCTCTGGAGATGCTGTCCTGCTTTACTGGGTTAAACAAGGTCAATGAAGTCTATGGTGGTCCATGGAGTCTGTGGGTTCCGAGCACGTTAAAGGCGCCTATCTCCTACTACCCTCTGCATTATGAATCGTGAGAGCGGTCACGGTTCCCTACCCTTAAATCAGCCCTGTCCTTTCTCGCATTCTGAGCTCCACCCCCCCTTACCCCACGAACCTTTTCAGTCACGTGATTAAGGGTTAAAATTTCAGTACATTGACTCCTAAGTATTCAATGCTAGTGGCCAATTAATTCGGTTAGCCATTTATGCTATTTAACTTGTGGGGGGGGGTTGTCGGTAAAAGAAGGGAGGATCTATTGGCGTAGACAGTTATTACGTAACGGGTATCTCCTTGCCCACGGATACGGATATTACTTTGACATACGACATTGATACTTGACGTTTGTCGAAATTTGAAAATCCGATAGAATTGTGCTCTAATTACAGTTGCAGTTCAGCCACCCTTAAAATCCTCCCACGACGGCTTACGACTCGAGCGACGGCCTTTGAAAATTCAAAGTATCCACGGAGTAATAACAGGAAGGAATATCTGCTGTGAAAGGTATACCTGTATGATGGGATTTTAATAATTTTTTTTTTCACCGACAAACTTCAGGTGGAAAAATATATTATTAAAAAAAATGGCTAACAGATCATCTGGATTTTTGAATCTAAGTGTTGCGAATATACGAAGTGACAGGTCGTGTGTGTCTCAATGAAGACATGAATACGATGTCCCGAGTACGTTTCAAAGGGGAGGTCATGAAATTTGATGTAATTCTTTTTGTAAAAATCATTTTTGAATAACGTCACGACGAACTTCTTTGTCCTATAGAGAACAAAGCATAAAGTTTCATTGTTATTAGTCTCACTTGTTACCGACCGTGTCTCTTTGGTATCTGAAATAAAAGGTTAGATCGGTGATAACTGATAAGAATAAAAGATTAAGTCGGCACGGGAGACCGATGAAAAACAATGAAAGTCGAATCGCAGAGTCAAAGCACGAAAAAAAAGAACGGCTGGTCCACTTGTAGGGAAGGAAACGGTTGCATTAATATTTATTCTTGATCCTTGGTTTTTGGTCCATCGTATACTCTACCCCAGCATCTCTTCGAGGGGGATCCTTTCGTTCGACTGGCATTTGCGACTCCCACCGCGTCGATCGAACCCTTATTTCTCTCTCCCTCTCTTTCTCTCTCTCTCTTCCCTTGAATTCCCTCTCCTTACCTCTACGATACCCCTATAGAAAAAGGTCATCCGCCCTAAAGGAACGGGAAGTTCGAGTCTTCGCTCGTAAAACATTTAAAGGGGTGTTTAGGGTCACGAAAGTGGCTGTTCGTGATTACGCAACCCGAGATTTTCGAGGATTTAATAAAGATCTAGGAAAGTGTACGACGGCAAGTTGATAATTCTTAAGAAATTTAAACAATATTTTTTGGGCTTGAAAAATCGCCATTCCTCGTTTACTCGATTTTTGCTTTGTAAAAATCACGAGATTCCTGATAAAGCAGAAATTCATCGGGTCACTGTAAATACTAGGAAAGCAAAAACGCTCTTGAATTCCTATGTCTTCGAGATGAATCTTTCGGAAAAGACGATTGTCTGCGTTATAACCTAAAAATCTTTAAGGAATATTTACAGAAGCAATTCTCATCCCCTGAAAAAAAAAAAGTAGTTGCGATAAAAGGATATGAGGACTAAAAAGATAAACCAATTCCTTCCCATGAAATGTAACGAGTCAGGATCGAAGAACAAGATAAAAAAATTACTACATGTCAGATACAAAACGAGCATAATTTAGTTCCTAAACTTTTATCTATTTGGGGCATTTATTTGGAATTAGTGAAGTAGATCTTGAGAAGCAGAGAAAGAGAGATATCAGTTTTCGGCTCTAATTAAAATATGCCCCAAAGTTCACAAGGCTCGAGAGAGAGACAAGAACAGCGTGAACGAGAGAAAGAAGAAACACAGAAAGAAAAGAACGAAGCGAAGAAAGAGAGACACAGCTCTTCCTTAAGGACACTAGGTGCTTCTCTTTTTTCGCTAAAATTCCAGCATCCAATAAATCGGTCCAGCTTTCAAGTATCATCGTGTTTGTGACGTGGTTCTCCCCCTCCTGCCCCTCCGCCGTCACCACAACTCCCACCCCGCTGCCTTGAACGTTCGCTTGCCGACAAAACTTTTTCAAATCTCCCGCGTAACTTTAATGCCAGTTTCCATAAAACTATAGCAAATAGCGTTTGCATCGTAAAGCATTGACAGCTCCGCACGTGCTGCCTGCCGCAGCATCCTGGACCTCGGTGAGGTACTTGCGTCAAGATCGGATGAAACCGTCTTCCCTGACCCAAGTAGAAGAAGCAAGAAAAAAAAGCTATAACAGAACCTGGTACAGTCTCGAAAAGCTATAATAACAAGAATAACGTTTAAAAGAGAGAAATAAAAAATTAACGCGATTTCTTATCAGACTTTATTTTGACAAGGACATAATGACGTAACGTTACCCTCCAACGAGACTGTCTGCAGCTAAGGACACGGCGAAGGGTATCCCAGCTCCCGAGACGCTAAGGGAAATTAAAATGCTAATTTACGAATAACACTCGGGCGTCCTTTCGCCAGCTCAAGTCATCGTGACGTCACGAGCCTGTCGTTCCTTTTCGAAATATCGTAACCGTCATCGTCCGCGTCTCCCACCCGTTTCATTGGTACAGGGACGTGTGCGGCCGTAAACAATCAAATCACCCTTTTTTCTAAAATAAAAGAAAAACAGGTACGGAAGCAAAAAGGAATAAGAAGGAAGGCAAGGAGCCAACTGACAAAGTAAAAAAGATTCTTGAGGCTACATTCAAATGTTTTATTTCGCGTCCCGTCAGCCACCGCTGGTTGCCAGTGGTCTGCTTCTGTCTCTTGCGAGGACTTTAATAGCCTGTTAACTTATTTTCGAGCGAAGATGCCTAGGACCCTCCCCTCCAGTCCTTTTTGTTCCTCCCACTCATCCTGACTCGAGTGGCCTACAGAGCCAGGCAGAAAGGATTCCAGGCCGCACGAGATAGTCATAACAATCCTTAATCCCCAGGCCAGCACGTAATTCAATAAGCTTCAAAATATTAGCTCCTATGTAAAATACGTGAATCACGTTGTAGCAAAACGTAACGTAATTGCAACGTCTATAGGACTACGTAGATCGGTATACCAAGCACTTGGCTAAAGCACGAGGTTATTCGGTGTAAAGTGGCTTGCGGCTGCTAAAGGACGTACACAACGACCGGAGCTTGACTGATATTTTGTCGTGTCTCAACCGATAACGTGTAATCGGTTTCCGAAGTTACTTCGCGTGTGTCGATTTTTTACTATCTGCTGAATGATAATTGAAAATTCGTGTTCAAACGAAAAATCGCATTTAATCGTATAAATGTACTACTGTACGAATTTGATATCTGATTTTGGGTACTGTTTGTTTCTGATTTGCCAAGAGGGATATGTCTAGGAGAATTATATTCAAAAATAGAACTCGGCCCTTCCTACAGCCCATTTTCAATGACTTTTCTCGCAATCTTCCCAGTGTCCATTTACGGACGACGTATCAGCTCAAATTCCCGCAGATTAACTGAAACATTGTCCGTCACTCTGTGCCTCGTGAATATTACGGTCACCCGTTAGGAAATATTCTGCTCGGTCGGCGCGAACAATGACGGGAATGAAAACAATGGGAACCCAACGTACAAACGAAGGTTCAATTTTATCTAAACCGGCCGTCGGTCGCGTGCTTTCCAAATTTTTGGAAAAACCTTCGCCGGTGCTTTTAACATTGGCGTATTTGCGCCGTTGTGACGCCGTCGCGCTTATCAGAGCCTGTCTTCTTGTTCGCCAGTGACATAAAGGCGCGCGCACCAACACCAACCGCTGATCTTCATTTGTTGGCCGACGAAAGCTTCGTTTAATTAGAATTTAATTTTCATAACCCAAGCCCACCTGCCAGTCTGTTTTATAACTTTGAACGTGACGAACATGCTAAACGTGCCGAAATGAAATTTTACGGGATACAATGCTCGACGATCGTCGACGACATCAAGAGGATATTACTGATACCCGGAATCAGGGATATCGGTCTGTGTATTATATATTATTTTCCGTATCAACAAAACCGTCAAACACTCAAATAAGCCAGATCATTTCTCAGAATGTTGGTCCATACGAAAGCGAGATGATTTTTTACGTTTAGCCCCGGTACGTACGAATTTTTCGTTAAAGCAGGTAATCCCGCTCTCAGCACCATTTTAAACATGAAAACCAGACGAGACAGAATTTTTATTCTCATTCTCGGATTTTTCCCTTTTAGACGCAAACTCTGCGAAGTGGACCAGCGAACGTTGCTACGTTGCTACGTTATCGTCATATGCCCAAAGCACATATGCACGTGTACCGTCTGAGCACATAGAGCCCACATATGCATTAACACATGCGGCATGCACATATATTCCCTGCATGCGTGACTACCTACTGTACTTAGCTCCTAGGATAAATACTATTTCCAATGATGTTCTCAGTTCCCTGTTTCTTCTTTCCATATCCACTGAAAAATGCTTAAGCATATGATACCCATACGCGAGTCCATTTTCGATTAGATAACGAGTATTGGGTAACGCCAAAAAATTTTCAATACTCTTCCCGAAGCCCTGACAGGTCCTATCGATAAGAAGATAAAGGGTCGTCTGGGTTATTGATGTACCGATCGAAGAATCACCTTTTCTCGATGAACGCATTACGCAAATATATATTGAACTCTGGTGGTTCAATGCTGACCAAGCTGATGTCGAAAGAAGAAAGAATCGAGGGGAGGGGGTCCAGTTAGATTTTTCAGGAATCAACAAATTTCTTTCGACCTTTGACCCCAGGCTAAATGACCCTATTTTTTTATCACTTTCGAGCGACCAGATAGCACAGACCCAAAGCTCGTACTTTTCTTCCAGATCCAAACTTTTTCGTCTTCCACCGACGTACTTTGAGAAAAGAAATAGAACTATTTTTTGTCAATACAAAAAATTTGCCCGTCAGACTCAAGATGGCCGCCAAACGGTCTGCCGGATAAGAAAATGAAATTCCCACGATTCGATCAACAATCACGATCAGCCAGATATACGGATCCCTCCATGGACTGGGAATTGCAGAGTTCATGCCAGTTTCGCTAACTAGGAATTAGTGGTGCGCGAGCAAATTCACTTCCGCTAAATTTACTAGCTGACAATGAGTCATACCCTTTCGGCTTGACAAACGCTGGGGCATAACCGAACGAACGAGTGCGGGACTGATCAATCGAGAATTTCGAATTATCGAACAGAAACGAATGGACTTTGGGCTCATGCCGGATTCCCATAGCCAAGTAGTCGAGTATGCCTGTACTTATTGATCGATCCGTGCAGGCGTCTCCGTCGTATGCGTGCCCAGCACGTCCAGCAAGCCTACTAAAAGATAATTCGTAACAGAATGTACAGTATGAGGTAAAATTACGAAAAACTTACTTGCCCATATATTCATACGGATAAAATCGCGGGACCGCGATAAACGAGGCCACGGATCGTAAATATTAAATTAATCAGTGCTCCGTACTCCCGCCAGGGGGAAAAGGGAACGAGAGTTGCGGTATAGGGAAAATTTGCGAGGTGGTCGCACAATTTGCTTTTTAAATCGGCGATTATGCGCGACTGCCGTCAAACAGCCGAGCGAACGATCCTGAGCGACGTGCTGTCATGAATTATTCATTCCTCGGAGGGGGGGAGGGAGGGGGCAAAAAGTATCTCAGTTGAAAACAAGTAATCGTAATAAGCGCAACACACGTTGTCGCAACTGATAGTTCCTGCACTGTGCACTATACATATATAGGGGCGCGTCTCCTTCTCGACAAAGAGTAAGGATAAGGTAGGACGTTCGAACAGTCAGATCTGGAGCGGAATGACGAATAAAGTGAAACGTTGCTCTTAAATAAAATAAAGAAAGCTCAAGGGGAGAGAGGAAAGTATTGCGAATCGTATCACAAGATGGTCCCGTAACGTTTGCATGTCAATCGAAAACCTATAAAATTCGGCATTTTCAAATTTCTGTAATTTTCGATATTTACTCGTCCTCTTTCAATTGATCCAAACAAGGGTGAAGGGTCGGACGTGGGATGGAAACTGAGTGTATACCTCGTTGCTTATCTTTCTGACACGAGTTGTGTTTTTTGCCATTTCTTTTTTAAATTTCCAATTTTCATTTTCAAAGTCATATAAGAGGAGCAAAGTCGTTTCACGGTGATATGACGTAACTGGTAGCAATTGATATGCCGATGTATTAAAATGGGCAGAGTCACGAGGAAGGAGTATGAGGAAAAGATGGTCGTTGAAAGTAGCGGCGCCTCCTCGTGCGTGAAACGTGCGAGGGATGTCAAAACTTCATAGGCAAACAAATTTGGACTCGGCAGCCGACAGGAGCATGTAGATAATTTTGAGGTTATTTTTAAACGTACTCGTGTCCCGTTCCCAGATGCCTAATTACAATTCTAACCCTCGAGCACCACCTTCGCACTCTCCTCCATTTCCCTGGCAACCTAACTCATATTTGTTACAGAGCTCTTCGCCCGTGTCTCCCCCGTTAGGCTCGGAATAGAGGGAGGACCCTGCTGAAATATTTTTCTCTCTCTCCTTTCACCCTTACCTTTGTACCTTATCTTCATCCCTTTCTTCAACTTTCTCTCTGCGCTCCCTGGAAATCCTAGATTTTCCAAGCACGCACGACCCAAGATTTGGATAAATAAAAGATGATTGAATTACCGAGAAAGGGATGATAGAAATACACGTGATCAGTTGGTCCAGTATCACTGTATATATAATATTTTTCTGATACGTACTGACGTCATTGGTTTCTGATTTTGTTAGTTTCGGAAAATCGTGATAGAATTTCATAATGGTTACTTTGATACGCGTACGTCGATCTTTCAAAAAGTCTGTACGTGCAATTTGCAAAAAAAATTCGCAAGTTGGGAAACCAGAGTGACGCGTAAAAAAAGAATTGATAAAAAAGTTATAGAAATAGGGAAGAAGATTTTTGGTAATATAACAAATATCGAAAAATCTTTGTGGCGACCCTTTCAATTGGACAAGGGATGAAGGGTGAGGTACAACCCCCTAGGGCCTTCGATTTCGCAAGTTCCCCTTCAGATGAAATCTCTCGGACAGTGATTCTGCTGTCACGACAACACGGGGAACCAATCCTTCTTTCTAATCCTGTCTGAGACTGGACCTGCCACAGTCGCGCTCGAGATTAACGCTCAACGAGATCATTCGCAGCTTCATTCGCATTTTGTCATTTTACTTTTTTCTTTGTTTTTTTTCTCATCACAGAAATCAATGATCGTCCAATACGAAGGGACAGAACGAACTGACCAGAACTCATGTATAAGTCAGAACAAATTTATTCTACCCCATTACCAAGACCGGAGATGATCTTTGTTCTCCTTGGTCCATTCAGATGCAACGACGAGCTCAGGGAAGACATTTTTTCTCAATTCGAATTTGATGAATAAAACTTGTTCGAGGATTGGAATGGCTTTCGGTTTGCCGAAAAGGCAGAAAGTATCAAGGACGAATAAAAAAACGGAACCAAACGGGGCGAAAAGGCGACGGGTCCCGGGACACTCAGCGGTTAACCGTTTAACCACTTGACCTAACCACGAAGAGAGGAGCCCAAAGGGTTTAATTGACCATAGACTGGAGTCGCCAGTGCGGAAGAGCAAACTGGCGCGTGATGTCGTTGCCAGAGACGGTCAGTCGTTCCGTCTCTCTCGGACGCAGGGCACAGAACTGGAAACAGGGAAACAAAGAAAGTCAAGCTGAAAACCGTCAACGAAAGTTAATCAGGGCAGCTGATAACGAGAGTAGCCAACTCGTGAACCGGAAATGAATTTTCTAGCTGGAGGAGGACGAGTCCATTTTACTCGATCCAATAAAAGAGGTACTGAGAAATGATGGATACAAAAAAATTATATTTACTTTAGAAACGACTATTCGCGATATGTAATTTTTTGAAATTCCAGGCAATCCTTGCTGGAGCCAATTGGTAGCAGAGAATTAAACGACCCCGTAGATCGCTGCGAAAAGTTATTTAATTCAAACGTCGGTTCCTACCGATAACGCTTATCACGTATTCCCAAGGGTCGCTCATTACTTTCTTGGGACTTTCTACGTGGTCGGACGCACTTCCGGGCGACGCCTGCACCCGTCGAGTTAATAATGGATATTTACTGTTACGATGGAAACAGACCACAGGTATCGGCAACGTGGATCTCTCTTGCTGGTTATTCGTCGCTGGTTCCCCCTGAGCGTTTATCATCTTAATTTCACTTTAAGCATGGGTCCATGATACGGGAAATCAAAAAGCGTCATTACCAGCTGATTGCGAGATCGGGAGATTCGGGGGATCGGGAAATAAGGTACGAGGGAATCTTGGGACAACGGAAGTGACGCGACAGCCTGTATTATGTTCGTTTACGTTATCGGATGTGGAATTTTGAAAATGAAGGAATTTATCCCATTGGAAATTCTGTACCAGTTTTTGTAATATCTATTCTAGGATCGGGCGACTACCGGTGCCTGTCGGGAAGACAGTAAGTGCCTTCTTGAATCTTCGGTCCAGACCGGAAATGTACGGGACCGGATGTTCGCTCAATGTTTCCAGTTCTTGACGACAGTGCTTTTTGTAGGTTGGAAAAGATTGAAGTCATATGTTTGATACATTTAATCCAGGTTAATTTCATTGACCATTTTCAATTCAAACTTTATTGTCCCTCTTGGGTTCCCTAATTGAAATTCGTCGATTATCGTAAAGGGATATTACTTTGGTGAAATCGTTCGACTCTTATTCTTCTTTCAATTTTCGTTATCCACTCGTCGTCATATCCGGTGAAAAAATTACCAGCTTCTAATTTCCTACAAGTACACTGTTCGCTCTTCCTACGTTCTTTAATTTGGACACATTTTTTTTGTTCGATGTACTGTGTATTTTGTAAAAGGATCAAAATTCGAAAATCAACTTAATCAGCGATAATAGATAATTTTTTTAATAGTTTTTAAAACTTGACCTGTATCTCTAAAATGATCATTGTCGACTGCTTGAAATATTGACTGAATCTAGATTTTCAAAATTAACAAGTTTTTTAAAAAATTCTTAATTAATACCGGCGAGTCGCCTTCCACTTGGAAATTGCATCGTAATAAACGTTTAAACGGACAGAAAACGCAAAGCATTTGGCTCTGAAGTAAATCTTCATATTTTCAGTCTGAATGCTACGAGCTCAAGCAGTTTAATACTCATGATTTCTAGGCAAAAATTTTTACAGCACGTCCGTATCGCTTCTCTTTAAAATTATCTATCGTTTTGCAGAAATGTCTTATTTCCTTTTATATATTTTTTTCAATTTCCCACTTTACCGACGTCATTATTATTTCTCTCGCAAGCGTCCTCACTTTTATCGAAGAAGCTTTTATCAGATGCTCGGATGACCTCGTACAAAAAAGATCCTCGAAGATGCCTGACCTAGATACCATTATCACGAATTCAATCTTCAAAGATACCGATAACACCACGTCAATTAGATATCAATTAAACATACCCAATCGATTGACAGTCAAACATTTCTCATTTGACGAACAATATGAACATTTTTTTCCCACATATTTAACCTGACTCCTTAAAACTTTATACGAGGCGAAGTATACTTTCTAGAATACGTATATAGTACCGAATGTAAATTGTAGAATGCACAGTGATCGGTACCTACCAAATAAACTAGCCCACCCGGTATGCAAGTCACAAGGCATTAAAATCTATGACTGTCCGATACAAATCAGCGCGAACCTTCTGTAACAGTTTGAAATTTATCGCCAAACTTTACCAAGCAGAAGGTGACATGCACTGGGTTGCGTCTAGATGGAAATTCCCATAGGGAAGTTTCGAATTAGCGAAGATACTTCGTGGGAGTAAATTCCATAAGTAGTTGCATTGGAAGCCCATCGAGCGAAGTAAGCCACGTGGCTCGGGAACTTCTCGAGTTATCATGCCGTAAGGTTGCGCAGCCGAACTTTACGGGACTCTCTACGTGTCGAACGGAATAGACATTTAACCAAGCAACCGCGGCCGGTACTTCCTGCACACGGCTATAGCCACTTCCGGTATTCCACGCGCCCCCAAATTCCCCCAGTTCGAAGAAACAACCTTAGACGCTGGGATCTTAACAAAAATATATTTAAAAAACCTAATTTCGATCTAAATTTATTTAACCAAAATAGTGATGTCGTCGAGACATCCGATTCTTGAAAATCGGAAAAAAAATGCAAATTCGGAAAATTAGGTTGCCAGTTGGCAAAATAAAAAGTCGGCATTTCGAAGTCTCGATGCAAAAATCTGTATATCCCCCCCTACTTGATTGGACAAACAGCCGTATTACTAAATTTTCAAAATTCCCCAGCGCCTATCTGCCTCAAGTGAAAAAAAAGAAGTTTCAGCAAAGTACAAGAACCGTAAGTGTCGACCGCCGCCTCGCGCGCCCAATTCCCCCCCTTCCCTCTTTCTCCTACCCACCTAAAATCCCTTCAGCGACTCGAATCTCCAGCAATGCAAAACGCCGCCGGAGCTCTCACGCTTATAGTCTGCTCCACTACGCACGAGATTCTCCCCGGAACATTTGCCTTCAAAGTTTCAGGTGCACGTTCGAGCCTCTCGAGAGTCTCGTCGTCAGGCAACCAACCCAACCAGCTATCGAGGCAACTCCGGAGCTGTGACGGCTGCAGTTGCCCAGGCAAACGCAGCTTTCCACCTTTACGTGCTTAACGTAGCTGGGTTACGTGAGGATTTACACATCGGCAGGGAGTTGCCACCGAGTGCGGTGGCGCTGCAGTCGCATCCGCCATTCCCAGAAACTACGTGTCGCTGCTCATCCGTCTCCAAGGTAAATGCCGACTGTACGCGATGCATTATACAGATATGGGTGCCACGTGAATTTAGCCGCTATAAAGCCACTTAAAGATAGCTATATACTATACTATATAAGTATAACGTGAACAAAAGTAAAATTCGCGAAAACTTATAAATAATTTATGAAATAAATAAATATGCTCATCTCATTTTTATTGTTATTATATTGCCGCTTGATCGATATAACTATAGATTTAAAAAATGTATTCTTCCACTTTTTTTTATATTCTCTGTCTCTCCTGGAGAGACCCGCTTGCTCTCGTGACAAGAGAAAAGTCTCCAAGATTTTTCCCGAAATTCGTCCCTATATAAAAATGCCAATCTAACGAATCCCTATACATTTTATAGCAGTGGTTTTTCGGCTGGCTAAGTGAGAGTTACGGCGAATGTAAAACGGTAGCTGAGCCAGCGGCAACGCAATAAAGAGCGGCAAAGTAAAGGTAGCAGTTCGCCATGGCAAATTCGCTTCTACTATGTAAATGCGAATACGGCAAAGGCTCTAGTTTGCTTATACTGTACGTCAAAGAATTGAAAGGATAAACCGTAATGATATCTCGCGACAAAAATCGCAGCAGATTATCACGGAGGTCGTGCGAAAGCTAGAGAGTCCTTTTAAATTTTCGATATATGTGTGTGTATGTATATATACAAACTGTAACGTATTTTCTTAACTCGACACCGATAACGAAAATCGAAGAACTAACCTACCTCACCTTCGGCCGTCCACCCTTCGTCCATGCATCCGCATACCAGGCCGAGGCCAGCCAATTATTTTGTCACCGAGAAATGACGAACCGATACGACCTGGGACTTCAGGTGGTACAGTCCGGGAATCACCGAGAACTCTGACGGAATCTATCGGAAGAGACGGGAGCTTAACGCATCCTGTCAATTTTTGGAGATGCGTAAAATCTGAAAACGCAACTGGATGCACGACCGAGAGTGAACGGTTACGGAAATGCGAGAACAATTGATCGAGAACGCAGCAGAACGAACCGCAGCTGTAAAATCGGAATCCCTCCACCAATTAATAAATTGAGAGCACTCACCGGAGCTGGTGCAGCTAATTCGTGATGGCCAGGAACTGCATCCAGGGGACACTCAGGTGGGCACTGCACTGTAGCACTGCACTGCACGTCCGAAACGCACGCAGAAAATCTGTAGGATTTTCTGGATATCGCGAGAGCAACGCGAGAACTTTTCATACGGTATAGGAAACGCAGCTAGAAAAACTATGAAGAAACAGCCCGGAAGCGCGAGGCAGCTCGAGGGATCCCGATCGGTATCCCGAGACAGACTGATAACAGACTGATTTGACAATAGTCAAATTTGAAAATCAATCGTTCCGATTGGTCGAGATCCTTATACCCGGTAACTCTTATCCTTTCCCTCGATTCGTCCCTTTAAACTGAATCGAGAGCGTTCCTCAGCGAATCTTGATTTCAATTAAACAACGACAAATCTTCCGAGAGCATCTGGGTAACTTTACGAATAAGTCCAAGAGCGTAGCTTCTGATGAGGATGGCGAGACGAAGGGAGTCAGAAAGCGGGAACGTCTTCTTTATCGGTAACTGGAGTCGCCTGGTGACAGTCAGTCGAAAAACCACGTCACAATAAATAGACATATACGTACTATAAACTACCATAGAAATACATGGGTCAATACGGCACGAAGTAATAAGAACAAAGAAATTTGAAAAAGGATGACGCACGAGAAAATTGACTTAAAGGAGAAAGGATTAAACCATTAACAAAATCCCATAGATAAAGATGACACCTTGATGAGTTTCGTTCTCGCATAAATTATGAATTATATTAAACTGCCGTCTCTCTGTAGCTTCCATTATTAACTCGTCAAATAATAAATCCCGTTAGATTATGACGCAACACATACTATACTCCGAATCCCATAAATTTTTTCCCCCAATTTCTAATAATCAATAACGTACAGTCACAATTATGTTTTCCCTATCCACTTCCGTAATCCCGATCAGCTGCCCGAACATAGCTTAGGCAGCAGATAGCGAGAGCTTAGAAAGAATCCATTTGAAAGAGGACGGCACCGAGAATTAGTCGGAAAGATTTTCCATTAAACGGAACATTGATTGATTACCGGAACTGAAGTTCCCGCAGATTTCCATCGTGATAAATGGATATTATCAAATGGTTCGCCAGTGTTCCGGAATCTCGAATGGATCAAGATACTGACAGAGGCTAACGAAAGTTCTTGAGATCTAAATTCCTCCTCGTCATCGGAATCACCTTAATCGCGTATTGTCTCTTGAGTCCAAAGAAATTCCACTCTCGATTATATTTATTCGAAGATCGAGATCAGAGATAAGAATGATATCTGCGGATAAAAATACCTATGAGTTAAAAAGATAAATTGTGAAAAATTTTGATTTTTCTGAAGAAATTTTTTTTTCCTACTTTTCTACTGTATACGCGTTCAACCTGTAGACAAATATATATATATATATTCTCTGATGATCCCAGCTCAGATGTCGAGGCTATGTTGGCATCGACCTACTAGATTTATATTATTGTGGTGATATAGGAAAAATCATATCGAAGACTGGAGAGGAAACATGAAAAAGAGAGAGAGAGAGAGAGCAATATGATATCGAAGAGAAGTTTATTCTTGCAGGTTCTCGAAAAGTCATCCCTATACTTGGCTATATCAAAATAAGGGTTGGGGACCCTTTCGAAAAAAAAGGGACCACCGCAGCCAGAGAGCAAGAGTACTCTCGCGTCGCAAATTGAAAACTAGTGTTATCGTTTCATTCGCCGTCAGTGCGAGAGAAAGGAAGGATAATTGAATAGAGAAGGTGTACTCGTCGTCTTGAAAAGCTCAAGCCGCGCCACTTCACCTATGACCCTTCCGGAAACTGTTGGAATAATATTCCCAGCCACGAATCGAGCAATTCGCGTCAAGCGGGACTGGATAATGAAATTCGATGTCAGCGAGGGTGGAGAGAGGAGGGTCCAGAGGGGTGGCAATGGTACGATCGGATCGGTAGGGAATTTAAATGCTTTTTTCTCTTTTTCAAAGAAATTCCAAGAGAGGTGGGTCAGGGTGTTTCTGTTCGTCCGTGCGTTCGCTGGTCATGTAAATTCTCAAAATACACTTACGTGTAAAAAAATTGTGCCAAGTACAGGAGTCCTGTAAATTTCTCTAAGAAAAAGTACTGAAATCCTATTATAAACGACAAGTAAGGTCTTGGACACAGGAGACTCAATACTCGGAAAATTTTTCCTCGATCCCCAAAACGCGTCCTCCGCTGGACCTCCGAGGGTTCGTAGCTCCACGGAAATGGCCGAGGAGGGGCCCATATCGGGACTTTCGTGCGAATCTGCAATACCGACTAGGAACTAGGGATTTCAATATTCCTTGAATTTCAATCAATAATAGATATGTTTCATAGAGCCAAAGTATCTGAGTAGCCGAATTCTCTTTCCAAAGGAGATTCCGTGTAATGTGTTTTCCCACTTCCGTACAGTTTTATAGAAATTACCTCGTTCCTCCAAAACTGATCCTTCGTGTGATGGTTATGCGAAAAGCAATTCCTCGCCCGTACGAGGACGGCTGTGGATTCTGTAAACCTAATATAAATCCATATACGAGAGAAAAGCACTCTTACAACTCATTTAAGACTGGCATATAACAGCTGTTACAGCATATACATATAGCCATATGGCAGCTGTTCATATTACAACAGAGAATCCACCGCAATATTCCGCCAAGTTTTTTCTCCACTTTAAAGGATAAAACATTTTTGTGACATTTCAGGAAAATATTCCTTTTTCTTTCCTTTTCATTACCCTCACCACCTCTCCCCCCCCCCCCACTTCGGATTTCATTTTTAGCGCTTTTATATCACATGGACGCGACATTACGGTTCAATCCCAGCTAACAGTGGTTTCTCTTTTATATTTATATTTATCTTGATCTTCATCTTTACGTTTCCCGTTCTCGTAAGGCACCGTGTCTAAGCTCGCGTTTATCTTAAGCGTAAGAGCCCACGTGGAAATTAGCAATAGATTCGAATAAAATTTTGAAAAAAAATTCAAATCCCTCGGCAAAAACTACCAACGTAACGTACAATCACCTTCAAGCTACCCAAAAAAAATTATAATTTTCGAATCGTCCATTCCACTCGAGCAATGGGAGAATTATACTTTACAACGA
The DNA here is from genome assembly GCA_030142655.1 of Trachelus tabidus. Classification (NCBI taxonomy): domain Eukaryota; kingdom Metazoa; phylum Arthropoda; class Insecta; order Hymenoptera; family Cephidae; genus Trachelus; species Trachelus tabidus. The sequence continues at coordinate 1,069,071 of JARQTI010000563.1, read as the reverse complement.
AAATTTTGCAGATCCCTACAGTACCACAAGAGCTTACAGAACGATACCCACAATTCCCCTTCCGATTGCCTACAGACAGACCGACGTTCGGGATTAAAAAAAAAAGATAATAAAACTCCAATGCGGAGAGTGCAGACCACAATGGTCGCCACAACTAATTAACGTACGCCAGTGTACAATACGCAAATCACGACGATCCGTCCGACAAATTTGTACCTGAATAAATACCATGTAACCGCAATGCATTGAGTTACCAGAAAGTTTTGAGTAAACAAAACGAAATTGGATTATCGATGAATTATAAAAAAATGACGTCTTTGAATTCTCCAAACGTCTTTGTTCTCTATGCGTTTCGCGCAGCATCTTATTTAAATGTACCTCCCGCGCCCATTTCGTATCCGAAAATAAGCAGCGTCACGACTCGGGATCGATAAAATACTCTCAGAAGTGGAAATCGCTTCTCGTGTAAATTCACGGGGAAGTATTTAGTCCTGTAATCCCAGTCGATAGGATGTTCCGGAGTTTGGATACGAATGGAGAAACTGTGGAAGCGAGAGAGGAGAGGAGAAACGGCCATTTGTAAGCCAGACTCGATGTGGCCGATTCAGACTCCAGACAACTCTTTACATGTTGGACGCGTAGTTAGGGATGGCTTATTCGCTACCCTTAATGGCTTCGATCTCGAGAACAGAAACGAGGATGCGCGTTAACTTATCTACCCTCGAACGAGACAGGTTTTCAAGGGGTGTTACGGGGTGTTACGGGGTGTTAGGAGTGCTGCGGTGCAACCCTATTCCTGTCCCTATTCCCCCAAATCCCATGTCTATTTGAAATACCTTAGCAAACGGATTCGCCTCGATTACCACGAACGAACTGAGCAGGGCCAAAAGATCCCTTGCCCTAGATACCGCAATGGATCATGCTATTTATTTTTTAATGATAATCGATCGGCACCGTTTTTCGAATCAAAGCCAATATCTGCTTTTAGGTTATGTCATTTCGTGACCTTACGTCAAAATGGATCGTACGAGTATTTATTTTTCAATGAAATTTATTGGGCTTTGTTGTTTAAATAATCAATTTTTTTTGAGGTTAACTCATTTGATAAATTCCAAAATGAATGGTAACGGTATTTAAAATAATTATTATTCGACTCGATCACTCGAGTTGTGAGATCTCGCTGGCACTTGCGAAGGATGATAATTAATATTTCACATGGATCAAGGTAAATATAGCTAATACTAGGAATACGTAAGTGGTTCCTTGAACGCGAATAAAATTCAGCGAAAGCAAAGAATCTATGAATAAAGGAGCAGCCAGATAATTCGCTGTGCAATTTTAACGATCACTCGTAATTAGACAACTTCATTTTCCTCTGTGTCTAAGATGCTCGCTGTGCTGTGCAGAGCCTAACGGGTATCGTGAGCTTGTACCTGGTCTCTATAGTTTCCAAGTACTCTTGGTCGACTGATCAAAAGTTCCAGTCGAATCGATCGAGTCACTCGAGACAGAGCTGACTGTTCAAATTTGAAAATTTGAAAATGTTTGCATATCGACTGCTTTGAATTTTTATAGTGTAAAACGTTCGATCGAGATAACGAAGATCTTTACTTTTATACGTATGATAAAAGTATTGGACTGATGTCTTGCATTTTGATGGAGCTCACTTACACCCTGATCTCTACCCCGTTTACGCCAAAGGCATTTTTACGATGTTAGACAATTGAAAATTATTACAAAGATTCATTAGTCATTTCTTTAAACAGACCCATTAATTACAAGAAGACGGTAATGGCGGGTGATTAAATCAAGCGAGAAAAAGGCTACTATTACTCATGCATTATTAATCGTTCAACGAGACTGATAAATTAAAATTACTCAACAGCACGGATTTCCCTAATTTAGGTCCAAAGAGTCCCAATCGCTTTTTACTTAAGAACCGCCCTTACCCGAAGCTATCGCATTAGCATGAAATCGATTGATATCGATTAAATTAAAAATTTTTGTTTATTTTAACCACCACCTAAAAACTCCATTAGTTCGATCGCCTATTGGCAATTAACTTTGATCCAAGTATCGATACGATTTTATTTCAATCAATTCGAATTTTAAAGGGCAAGCAATTGTTATCGGTAAAATCAAATTTTATTGCTATAACGAAAAGGTCATTGGTTACTGATCACGAGGTCAACTATCCTTTTCAATTCTCTATCCCCTTTTCCTATTCCGTTGAACTTCCACGAGTTCTTCTCAAGGGAGTTTCCCTTTTTTCCCCAAACTATTTGTCGAAAGTGACAGCGGACTGGCATCGATCCAAAGTGTTTTTTAACGAAACGCATAATTTATATGTCTCTTTATTTATCAATGCCAAAATGAATCACCAGATCCAACGATTTATTTGGAAACGTCAAGCGAGGACGAATCCCCCCTGAAATTGTCAGTGAGAATACTATAAAAAATACTGCAGGGCAAAGGTCAACCCATGATTATCAAACCACGGCCCAGGATATCTATCTAAAAATTTAGAAAAAATCAACCCAACAAGAAGAAAACGTGACAACCCGTACAGTATAAACCACACGACGTAACTCTGTCAAGTGATACTGGGGATTTCAAATAAAATGCAAAATTATGCTAGGAATCTGAAGTATCGACAGAGCGACGTGCCCTTTTGCGAATAAGACAGCAAAGCGCCATTAGTGCCATTTCTCGTAAACCTTTGATCCTTCGGCACACAGGACGGCGGGATGCTCGCAGGACTGCATATTTTCTAGCGATTTATAAAGAATTTACATAGCTCAGATTGCATTTTACTTTTAAATCTTAAGACCGCGACACCGAAAATATCGCCTCTTTATAAATTATGGCATCAACGATCGTCCACTCTAATATTCAATCTCGACGTGAGATTGCTTGGCCTTTAGCCTTCGAGTGTTCCCATCCCCGGCTTAACCCTCGTATTATTTCAATAAAATCCCAAAAGGACCTCTTGCCATATTCTTACGATTCTTCGATAATTCAGTTCAGCCCACAATTTTTGCATATAATTTCCAAAATTTTGCAAAAATAGTAAAAATCAAACTTTTTATTTTCAATCCCAATAGAAAATTTCACAAAATTTACTCACCGACCTACTACATTTTTCCACTGTATATTATATATCTCCTTGAGCACGTTAACACATAGCGATGATTCCCTCGATTAATATCGACACTATCGAATCGATCGATATACCTCGAGCAACGATATACCCTAAGATTAAACAGCCTCGTTACAATCTGCGTACCTCGCGCATTATCTCCCGCGAGTTACTGCTTATTAAAATCGATATTTACGGATACAGCTTCTCTGTACCAGAATGCATGTCACGAATGAATATGGGCTTCGTGCAATATCAAAATCGATACTCGCGTGTTGCCACTATCGAACTGGAGAGTGTGTCAATTTAATGAATATTCTTAAATTCTGATATTTATTAAACCAGGAATAATTATTTAAAAAAAAAAGAAAACAAAATTTCATCAAAATCTCAAAATTTGTCGACCTCGATTCAAAATTATTAATATAACATAATATTCATAATACGACTTTCCACATTCTAATTCTACAGTATATCATATAATGTCATGTAACCACCTAATCAACTGATCCTCGTAATCTGTCGTAAAGTTACTACGGATGTTGTAGTTCCTTAAAATAATTAAGTCTAGAACCTCGATTTCCGCTTAGCATTCTCCTATAGTAATCCTGGGGGCGCTCCAGCATCAATCTCCATATAGGTATACCAAGCGAGCGAAGATGCTTTCGATGAAAGACGCAATGCCCGGCGGGTTCTGTGAATTCATGAGTACTGCCTTAAGCCACGCGCCACAAGACACGACGACTTTCGGTCTCATGAAAAGAAAGCCCAAGACTCGAAACGATGTAAATGAAATTGCACGCTCTAATTGAATCGCAGGGAATGTGCCATGGCTCGCCCTCTCGCCCTCTCGCCAAGTACTTCCAATTAGTAATGTAATGAGCTAACCTCCGCTAATTACAGCTCCTGCCGCTGGTTAGCTTCTGATATTTTTATATCTTTGTTCGAGAAAGGCTTGGAAATTATTTAGCCTTCGCAACACACCGATCTTAAGGTGCGGCCATTGAAAAAAAAAAGAAGAAAAAAAATTCGACTACAATATTAAGAAATTCGAAATTATGAATTTTGAAAAAATTTTATTTTAAAGATTTAAATAACGTGCAATTATTGGTAAAGGTTTATGCCTGATAAAGGAACACGTACAGGTATATAAGATCTGGTGGGAAAAAAAAATCTCGTTTCCAGGCTAAAATTATCTACCCCGTGTTAAAATATCAAGCGCGAAATATGATTAAGGGATGAACGTAAAATGCTTCATCCTTTAATCCACGCTGCAATTCAATGGTAAGTCCGACGCGAACGAATCCCCAGCGACTGCTGGCATCCACAACTAACTTGGTCGCTACGAGTTACGTGAGCGTCGCGACGCTTTGTTTTATGCAGGACATCCATCACGCGAGATAAGTTCTGATAGGGGGAGGGCGTTTGTCAATTTTTTCAAGAATCGACAATGCGATTGAGACGGGCCAATAAAAATATTTATAGCACCCGGTAAAATGGGGGTTTTCGAATTTGTTACGATTTTCAAAACAGGTATAAAATTTTGAGCGGCTTAAAATAAAATTACTCTCGAATCCATTGATTCCGTACGCAATCATTAAATTATAATTGTCATTCCGGAGGGTTACTGCTAATGACTAGTACGAATGGCCAATATGCGCTATTAATTTAGATTTAGATTACACCAGCGCTTTGGTCATTTCAATTAGTCAAATTGAGCTATGCAGTTTATGCTTCATTAACGGTATACGCATTTTTTATATATCATCAAACGCAATGAATTTGTAAGAAATCAATAATCGGAATTCAATTCGACAAATAACAATATTGCAAGTATTCATTCGAAAATGAAAAAAAAAGTCTATTAATTAAATCTGAAACCAAATAAAAATTTGACAATAAAAATCAGTCACATTCCACAGCGTATACCGATACAATCGAATGGAAATTTTGCTTCTTGTCAAGTAAATTGTCTATAAGTTACAAGTATCACGTATTCAAGTCTATATACTCTTGTCAACAAGACTGTTAAGCGCTCCTGTCCTAATTGCCGGCGGATTAGCAGCGTGAAATATTAAGCGCGTTCTCCTGATCCTCGGACGATAAACTTTAATTACTTGTGTCGCCTACATAAAATTAAAAGGGTCAGAAACCCGGCTGTAAATAAATTTGACGAAAGACCAGCTTGACTCGCCACTGGAAAGAATCGGACGAGTTTATATACATTTGCATTGAAGAAAGTCATAAACCTTTATTCATACAACGTATGTACAATTGTAATAAAATAGGTACATGGATAAAAGAATATAAGTGGCGTCTTCTCATCAAAAAATCTTATAGACATTCAATAACTTCCCGACTATTTTCATTCTTCATATGATTTTCTGCTCGAGTTATGTGGCGAAAGAAAAAAACATTAAAAATTAATAAATAACAGGATCAACGCACGATACCTGGTTTTCAAGGATATGCTGTAATCTTCACAAAGGGTAAAATAGTTTTCTTATCGACCGAGCCAATTTTAAGTCTGCCATATCTGCACTCGTTCTTATAAAATTACAAACACAAAATTGCACTCTGGCACGATAGCGCACTGTGACCAGTCTCTTTCGTAAAACTGCAATTACGCGTTTACCAGAGTGTATACATATACTATCCAGTGTCTATACGATTATACAGAATATACGAAAAATAAAAAATAAAAGCAGAAAACGGTCGAATCGTAAGTGACGGATACTCGTTTAGTTTCTAATTTCGTCCAGTTTCGTTTGACAGAATCAGCAAAGTAAATAAGCGAGCTATAGATACTCGAATATTACTGCGAACAAAATTCTCTATGAAATATTATTCATTTACTCACGTGTCAAGTGCAGCCGTTCTGGGTAATATTCTCAAAATCTGATACGTACCAAAAATCACAAAGATAAGCTCGTTCGCCTTTTAATTAATTGCCGGAGAATTTCTGCCATCGGAAAATAATTAACCAGTACCTACCTCCGCGGTTGTTCGATTATAAGGTGCCGTATCGAATAGTGTTTACGCGATAGCGTTATCCTGCCAGGAAAAATCGACTGGGAAAACCATCGAAGTAAGAAACTCAACGATCAACTTCTGCGATACCTTAAATATATCCCCAAAGGAGTTTTCAGGTTGTAAGTTTTAAGCACGCAAGATAGCAGTCTAGTACCACTACACGTACCACCTCACGTGGTTATAGCCGTTTGCTATAGCTACGCCGGAGGGACTTAAAAAAAAAGAACAAAGTTACGTTACTGTATATCTGTTCGCAAGGGATGGAAATTAATTTCAATGCACGTATCTCTTTACTCGTGCCGTCGTTATTTATTGATTTTGAATTTTTGTTTGAACACTAGATAAAATACGTAACTTTTCCAATTTTATCAGCTACGCCATTGAACTGTGGTTTATTCGACAATGATAATTAAGTGTACTTGTATTTTTAAATTATGGCAAACGGTAATGATAATTCGGCTTATCGGTTGCGACGTGGGGACCCAGAATTCCGTGCGACCTTTGACCGAATTTATGACAGGAATAACAATTAGGATTGGGAGCGGCAGGAATGGAAATGCTCAGTTTGAAATTTGAGGGTACCCACTGTTCATTCTTCTTGGCCTCGTTCCGGAATCATAGAGTAATAAATTAACCAAGAGAAACACCGTCGAACCTAGAGAAACACCTTCACCCTAACGGAAGCCGTGTGTTCCGACGCGATAAAGCCTCTTACCGCCATCTCTCGTAACACTAATGACTTTAATCCTCATTTAACACTTTATAGTTCTCACAATAATACCTCCACCCCCTAACGGTTGTACCATAGCGCAAATTCTTACCCGACTCTATTCTACAGTTCAAATTGAACTTGGCGCCATCTGCCATTACACGTGATTCCATCGGTTCCTTGCTGCCTGAGACAATTTTAACATATTACATCGTCCAAAATTTAAAAAAGAAAATCCTTACCTAGTACACGAAGGGCAAATGAAAATCAACCCTAACAGAAGTAGAGGTCTTTTCTTGAGGAAGCAAGGAATCAACCGACCCTTAGGATAAAAAGATCATGATAGGCATAAGCAAGAAGCTAAAGGAAGAGCGGCCTAAAAGACGAGAGAGAGAGAGAAAGAGAAGGGTGCAAGATAACTATAAGTAGGGATCGATAACGAAAGGTTTTCTCGAAAGTAAACAAGAAACGTAGCGGTTCTCGTATGGCGGGTGGCTAGGAAAGAAAAAAAAAGAGACAGGCCGACTATATCTCAATCAGATTGCTTAGGGTCCGAAGTAAGGATGCTGGATGGTACGACGACGCTTTAGTAGGAAGTTGGGTGAGTGGTGGGTGGTGCCATGGTAGTGATCCGGTGATACTTAAGGACGGGGAAAGATCCATCATCTGATTAGCGCCAGTGGTTGATGGCTTTGAGGTTAGTGACGGTCGAGTCAGCGACGCGCCAGATCCTGTCATAATTTTTGTCATCGGGGTAAACGCGACCTAAAAATGTAGGAACACATAGCTGTGTAAACGGAATCGGAAACATGCGTCTTGTAGGATGAAATGATACTAGGAATCTCTTTCCTGGCCTTTTCGCGTCAATCGAAATTCTGGTCATTCAATGTAGTGAAAAAAGTTACAAGAAAAAAGAATTTATACATATAATATATAGTCCACCGTACGAAAGAGTAGTCTCTCATATCTTTGCTTGAAATTCCGAACTGTGTACATATACATAAAAGAAACTCTTACGCCAGTTTCAGTTACTTTCCCTTTCAGGATGCTGCTCAACCTTTACGATCGTATCTCTGTCTCCCATAGCTGGTATTCCACAATTCTTGGGTTTCTTTGCCCAATGAATCTATATACTGAATATGAGGAATAGTTCGATGGGACACGATAGGATATGATACGATATGATACGATGTAATACGATACCATACGATACAATAGGAGACTGTGCGATGCCATAGAGTACGATAAGACACAAAACTGACATAGTGGGACGACCTCGTGAAGAGAAATGGCAATCTGCCTCAATACAAAATTTCATGAATACAATATTGATCGTATAGTAGCACGAAACGAGATATTCTCCGAGATAGAACTTGTCTAGAATTTGAAAAAAGATTGCTGTCATGCAGACTGAATGATTCTTTTATTTTTCTGATATAAATAATTAACTCTGTGGATAATCAGTAAGAATTACACGTTGGAAATAATTTTGATTAGCATGTAGGAAGGGCACTGGAAAATGGGTAACGGAAGTACGAAATAAAGGGCTGAAAAATAATCATGCTTGTCATAGAACATGACACTGGCTGTGGAACATAAATTTTCACCACTGCTAATCAAGCAGATTTTTTTTCATCGAATTTACCAGCTCTGCGGGATACCCACAAGCCCCACACATCTGGTTATTCGCACCCTGAGCGTTACGTATGGCTGCGTAGTAATGCTCGATTCTTTTATAGAATAATGGAAAAAGTTGAAACCTCTTTAGGTATTTCATTAATCAAACTGATTACTAATACTGTTTAAGCTGTTTTAAATGACGTTTTTTGGATTCTACTGGATGGTCGATAGAAAGGATAATACTCTGTGATGCATTTTTGAGAATTTATAGAAGAAAATATAGCTATAGTAAAGTACGTAGAAAAATAAATATTTATAGCGAATTATCTGACGTACGTCGTTTCGTAAGAATCACTGACAGCTAAATAATATAGGTAATATACAAAAAAAAACAATATAACAATACATATTAAAGCTGAAAAATAAAATACTCATTTTAAATTATCAAAACTTGATTGAACTCTTCTGGTAACTGGTTTAGTGCTGCTATTCCAAAATTATTTCAGATGCCATAGCAGGTTGTGTCTTCTCGCTAGAAACATCATTTTCGTCATACGTTTCAGACTTACCCTGATTGTCATTTCCAGCCACATCCAATTGAACTTGCTTACAGGTAACATCCTGCCGTTTCTCTGACTTTTTCTCATGTTTTCCATTTGCACCCGCTATTTCCTTTGTAATTTCTGACAAACTATCTTCTTTGGATATATCTTTGGCTTGAGAGAACTTTCTGTGACGAACTCTCAAGTGTTTTCTTAATTCGAAAAAATTAACGAATTTCTTGTTACACTTGTTGCAAGGAAGCATTAGAAATTTCTTCTTGTGCGATGCTACATGTCGTTTAAGCGCATGAGAGTCTGTGAAACTGCCCGAGCATTCTTTACAGCTGTACAATTTTGAACTGGCATGGGTCGAATTGTGATCATGACGAATTTTCTTTTGACTAAGAGCTTTACCACAAGAAGGACAGAGCAAATTTTGATCATTCAGCTGAGTTTTTGAAAAAGACTGTTGATCCAATTTTTTGCCACATGATTCCTGATCATCATCAATTTTTCCATCAACTTTGGCAATGTCCTTTTTTAAAAATTGTATCTTACAGTATTCGCAGGTCATTATGGCATGTGGATCATGCATTGTTGCCAGATGTGTGTCTCGCTTACTTTTGCTACTGAAAGCAAGATCACAGTTTGGACAGGGGAATGGAAGATTGCTTGAATGTTTTGATTTCTCGTTGAAGTGACGATTAGCATGTTTCTTTAAATCCTTCTTTAATGTGAATGACTTTGGACAAAAGGAGCATCGGTAGGATTTCAAGTCACTGTGTTGTTCTACATGAACGATCAGTAACGATTTATCTTTGAAGACTTCCTTGCAGATTAAGCAGGAATATTCATTTTGACTAGTCATGTGCTCCTGTATATTATGTTTCAGGACATTTGGCATCGATGCAAAGTTTGATTTGCAAATTGTGCATTGGTACAGATTTAAATTGCCATCAAGTATTTTAAGCTCGGTGCCTCGACTTTCCATATCAGCAATTACTAGGAATTCTTCTTTCTTTCTAACTTTTTCAATAAGACACATCTTTTGATAATCTTTGGCCTCTACACTTGTCTTGAAACCTTGTTTGTCTTCAGAAGCATTTGTTTCTTCTTTGTGTGTCACGTTTGTTGAACACCACAATTCTCTTGTTTTTGTTTTATCATCCTCTGGATTTTCCTCATTGGACACATAAATAATTTCAACTGTATTGTCAATTTTCGAATACATGTCGGTAGTTCTCTTCTTCTTATCAACGGCGCTGACAGTGGTTGCATGACTCTCGGATCCTTCAAATTCTCCAGCTATGGCTTTTACATGATCTAGCGTTCCATGCAGAACAATTTCACTATCAATTGAAGCTTGCTCTTCTTTATTATTTGTTTCTTTGTTACCTTCAAGAATGGAAAACTGCAAATCATGTTCCCTTTCTTTAGCTCTTGAATCGATACATTTTTCTTGAATTCTTTGAACTGGCATGACTGTGTCCTGAGTAGCATCATTTGTTCGATAAATGTTGGTTCCCACAGTTACTTGATTATGTATTTCACCAACGTGTTTTTGATTCATTACAATATTACTGCTGACATTGTCATCAAGTACTAATATTTTATTATCATGATCTTTTACCAAAGCCTTTTCTCTAGCTTCCAGAAAATTGACATTTGAACATCTAATGTCATCTTTCTTTGAAGAAACTTTGTTTTTCTTTTCTTCGTGACAATACATTCTTTCTGACGCGTAGCTTGCCGGAATCTTTCTTTTCATCGAATTTATCGTTGTTTCATTTCTTATAGGGTCATTATCGTTATTACTACTGGTAGTGCTACATAGTTTCTTTAGCGGAAATACTACGATGTCTTGTTTGTCTTCATTCTTATTCCTTGAATTCGAAGTTGCCTTACACGAGCTTACAGGTACAACTTCTACATCTTCTAAGTTTTTAATAATCTCCGATAGTCTCTCCATGTGAGCTTTACGTCGCGCGTCGCGCTTCTTTTTTAAAGCATTTTCCACTTCAATTCTATCTTCCTCCGAGATATACTCGACGAAATAATCATCTTCACTGTCGTAAGCGTAATCCACATTAACGTTCTCTTTATAAGTTTTACAACGCGTACCGTCGAGTTCGAACGTACCGCCATAAATAATATGATTTATACATTTATCCATCCCATAATGTGGCCCCAAATTACCTTCAGTCATCATCTTGTATAATTTCTTCAACTTTTCATTTGCCGATTCGCACTGTTGTTTAAAGCAATAAAATGAATCCGCCAGAAAGATACACTTTTTACACATCATTTTCGGGAGTTCATCATCTTCCGAAATCTGAAATTCAAAACAAACGTGATAGATATGAACCAAAATTCTTCACGCTTATATAGTATGTCTTACGATCAATTGCTAATGTTAAAATTGGAAATTATTCAGAAAGTTTTAAAGCTGGAGCTCTCCCAAATCCTGATTTCATGTGATTTCAATCAAAATTTTTTTAACTAACCAAAGGATAAATACAAAATATCAAAAAAGTGTGTAAAACGAAAAATTAGAATGAAAGAATTCCTTAAATGCAGCATCACGCAGTCATGTTGTTTGAGAGGATGCTTAAAGTGTGTGTGTGTGACGGGTTAATAGAAATGTATAAACAATTAAACAAAACATATTCTGCCCACCAGTTTTGACGATTACAAGTAATGCAATTCTTGACACACATCACACGTAGCTTTTCATAAAGTCAGGCAAATATATAGTGAAGTAGAAAAAATATATTTTAGAGCACAACAATGTATATATGTATGTATATGCATACATTGTAACACAAATATAACGCAGAACCACGTGCAACTTGCTAGAAACTTCATTGCTTTCGATCTGGTAAAAAAAGCACGTTGCACTTGTGCACTGACTACATGTATAATAAAAAAAACTAACCTTGAAGTGAATAGAAGCCATAATTTTTTTCGGCAAATTTGATACATGTTGTGTTTTTGAAAAGATGGGAAGCAATTCACCGTCAGCGTTCAAGCATGTACGACATATTCTGTTGAATACGTTTGGCGGTGAAGACGTCATTATCCATAACCACTTCTTTGGTACTCTTGAGATAAAAAAAGTGTACGACACAATACAGCTATACACTGTACAATATAAACTTAATCAACGCAGATATGCGGAAGTTAGAACGCGTGTGCCACCATGTTCTCTGATATGCCCATACCGCACCAGATGCAAAGTACAGTTGAGTTCAATTTAACAGCGGCGCTAGTTAAAACGATAAATATTAAATTTAGTACATCATTGATTATGGAACTATTTGAAAATGTTTGAATTATCAATTAGACTGAACAGCTGTATCTCACAGCAATAATTGTGGGCTTGACTAAAAGCGATGCCATGAACGTAGCGTCGGTTTTCCCCTCCACGTAAACTGTGGGAGTCGACGTCGAGGTCGAGGAACGAAGAGTCGATTAGTAGCGTCGTAGCGACCGTCACAAGAACGCCATGTTATGCTGTAGGTGGTGTGGTGCGGGGTTTACGTGTTGTTTCGTTATTTTCCAGTAATTCTACTCAATTATTTATTTCTATTGAACATTCTCAAAAGTGTGTGGTGCGCGTCCATCTTTATTTACTCAAACTGCAAATAAAGAAACGTTTTCGTAAATGTGCGCGGTTTAGTTGCTTTTCTCTGTGAGCGGTTCGTGCTTTACTGGACACTAGTAATTCCTTGAGACTTCTTTACTAACTGCCTTGTAAATTGTTTACAAGGTGCTCACACCGTCTTGCCGGCTGAGCGATTATTCTCAAGGGCTGTGTTTAATGATAGAGCGGCAATTTCCCTTTCAGGGATTCGCTGTGTACTGTTGCGGGATCCTGTGCTTCCTTAGTGCAACCCTTTGTCACTTTTTATAACCTGACATCGCAACTGAAGTTTGTCTGCTCCTCGTGTAACATGTCATTGGGACTTTGACAGAATATTCAACGGTAATACTGTTTTCTTTTACTTACGTTTTTATTTGTTACCATTCTTTTATTCACATTTTTACATTTGTGACCTAATATTCCTTAAATTTGCGTTATTCTTCAAATCACAACGTACATTTCCACTGGTACCATCTCATTCAAAACAAGATCATTTTTTTGTTTCTTCTTGCGTTAACATTAAATCAGTTTACAGTGTGATACAAAGTTTTCTTTTCTATTTTACAAGCTTTTGTATCGCATAAGTTAATGTATTCAAATTAATTATTTCATGTGTATGTTGATAATAATAACCAAATACGCTAAAGTAGTACTTTACACTTTCACTATTAGTAACTCATCTTTGTTTCAAAACAGACAGCAACTTTAGATATATTCAATTATATACACGATTAAAAAAAATATGGTGTAAAAAAATTCGGTGTATACCATACTTGAATAAAATAAACAGATTGCTTACTAATTGTTTTATATTTAAATATTTCTTTCATGTTTTTGGATGTTTTATTGTGTTACTTTTAATATAAGTTTACATGACTTTGGCTGATACAGATGGTAAAAGAAATTTCCATATGCATTACACATATTTCAGGATCCAAGTTAACTAGAAAATATTATAATGTGGTCATCACAGAGTAATAATTCTACCGGCAGTGGTGTAACCACTGCACAGAACCTTCGCACGTTGGGTATGACATCTGCTATAAGCATAGCAGAACCTAAGCCTAGCGATCTTACCAGGACAAATGAATTAAGAGAAGCTTTGAAGCCTTACAATGTTTTTGAATCCGAGGAAGAACTTAATCATAGAATGGAAATTTTGAGGTATTTGATCATAAGAAACCTACAATATTTATGCAAGGGGGAATATCCATAAAAAGTAAAGCAAAGTAGCATCATATAAATAACATTTTATCTTCGATCTCACAGCAAATTGAATACTCTGGTTAAACAATGGATAAGAGATACAAGTATTGCCAGAAACATGCCACCGAATGTGGCAGAACAAGTTGGTGGAAAAATTTACACTTTTGGATCATATAGATTAGGTGTTCATCACAAAGGAGCGGATATAGATGCCCTATGTGTAGTTCCACGTCACATATGCAGGTCCGATTATTTTACATCATTCTTTGATTTGTTAAAACAGCAATCAGAAGTTACAGACTTACGGGTAAGTAATTTGAGTAATAGGACAAATTAATTCTCACAAAAACTAAGCATTTTACCAGAGTTTTTTTTACTTTTAGGCAGTCGAAGAGGCATTTGTTCCAGTTATAAAAATGAATTTTGATGGCATCGAAATCGATATGCTATTTGCAAAGTTAGCACTTAAGGAAATTCCGGATTCCATGGTGAGTGACATTAACAACTGATACAATGATATAAAATCATTTTTGTGTCTCTCGTCATTTTCAGCAATCCGATATTTCCCTCTACCCCCAAAAAAAAAACTATGGCCAAAAGACATAGTATTTTCATTATTTGGCGGTTATTTTCATCCTATCAGGATATTACATAAGGATTGTTAATAATTTGTCCTTAATTTTCAGGATCTAAAAGACGACATGCTCTTGAAAAATCTGGATCAAAAATGTGTCAGAAGTTTAAATGGTTGCCGCGTGACAGACGAAATATTGCGTCTGGTACCTAACATAGAGAATTTTCGTTTGGCTCTTCGGGCAATAAAGCTGTGGGCAAAGAGTAAGTTTATTTGCCAGAACATTCTTAAAACTACGTATACTCTGTCTTCTTTTATTAAAAAGGAATGGAATTTCAGGACATGGAATATACAGCAACGTGTTGGGTTACCTTGGCGGTGTATCATGGGCTATGCTCGTCGCGCGAACTTGTCAGCTTTATCCCAATGCTGTTGCAGCGACTCTAATAGAAAAGTTTTTTCTTGTATTTTCTCAATGGAAATGGCCACAACCCGTCCTTCTGAAACAACCAGATAGCGTCAATCTTGGATTTCCAGTCTGGGATCCTAGAGTAAGGAATTTTACGAGTGAACAATATACTACTAATACGTATCTTTCCTCTGTTTGTATTCTTGATTGTATTTTTTCAGGTAAATATTTCGGACAGGTACCATTTGATGCCAATAATTACCCCGGCGTATCCACAGCAAAACTCAACGTTCAACGTATCAGTGTCCACGAGGACGATAATGCAAGAGGAATTCGAGACTGGTTTAGCACTCACCGAGGAGATAATAATGGGAAAGGCTACGTGGGATAAATTATTCGAACCACCAAATTTCTTTTGCAAATACAAACACTATATTGTACTTTTGGCCAGTAGTCTAGCGGCGGAGGATCAGCTCGAGTGGTGCGGACTTGTTGAATCGAAAATACGGCATTTGATAGGTAAGACGCTGAAGCTATTTAAAGAGAATAAAGGATGAATTCCTGTATATTTTTTAAAAAGCTAAAAGAACGTCGAATGCCAAAATTATGAAACAATATATTCCGTTCAGGTACACTGGAAAGAAATCCTCACATCACCTTGGCACATGTCAATCCTGAGGCATTTCCACCGTTGGAACCAGAAACAGATAGACATTGTTCCATGTGGTTCATTGGATTACTATTTGCCAAATGCGAAAATTTGAACGTGGACCTTACGTATGACATAAAATCATTTGTTGAATCAGGTACGTCAATACTTATAATTAATTATACTTACAGTTACACTACCTCTGGAATGATTCTTATCCTGAATTTTCCTTTTTAACCAGTTGAAAGACAAGCAGAGCAAATCAGTATGCTAAAAGACGGAATGCGGATAGAAGCAAAACACGTGAAACGAAAGCAGCTCCATACATACGTTTCTCCGAGTTTACTTAAACGCGAAAGAAAGGTATATTATTCCTTTCACTTTACTTTCTCTCTACATTTTGACTTGTCCTTATTCATTGCCTTATGCCATGCTTGTTCATATATCACAAAGTAACATAAATTTAGTTGTTGTTACAGGTGTCCGGTGGCACGCATCGGAATGGAAATGTTACTGGCAACGGCAACGGAAACAGCGGCGGAGTCTCTCCGGGAAGTCAAGGGGAAGCAAACAGCAAGAAGCGTTTGTCCGACCAAAGCCTAGACGCTTATGGAAAGAAGCGCAAAGTCCATGACGGTGAACAACAAGTAACACAGGTGCTTTCGTAATTTACTGATCAAACTTCTATCGCCTGAAATACTTGGTGATCGACGTACAAGCCAATACGCTTCTTGGAGAATTAAAGAGAAGCGGCGCTCTCTTTTTCTCTTGATATTCGAACTCCGTATCGATTATTTTAATTTCTTAGGGAGACGAAAGCTCTTTAGTACTTCAGTCCTGCGGGGAAGATAGCAACTCTGGATTTAGCTTGGACGAATACAAACAGAATTCGACGTCAGCAAAGGACGTAAGGCACTGTATATATCGTCATGTCAACGTTTATACGACTAACTAATCGTCGAGTTAATTAATCGATAGTAATTTTGAGTTCCTTATGGTACCAAAGGGAGCTCCATCATTAGTAACATATTTCACTAGCGATAACGTTTGTCATATAAATTTCTATCTCTCCTTTTAGGAAGGCCCAGCAGGTGGTGCAACGGTAGTGCAGGAAGGATTCGTATGCACTTGACCACTGCATGGATACTACCTCACACCAATCCACAGATGCTCTTCTGGGCCATCTAGAATGTAAACACTTCTCGCACCGCAACCCAACACCCACTGCCCGCTCTGTAAGTCTCTCATTTCATAGGGAAAAACGGAAGTAAAGAAAACATGAACGGGGTGTCAAAGAAGGTCGCCCGTTGGATGAGAGTCACAAGATTTATTCGTTAACAATATGAGGATGCTTGGTCCTCGTATACGGTCGATCAGGCCGTGGAAGAAGCGCCTCGCGTGAGTATCGACCGTGTATGACTGTCAAGTTGCCAATGTGTAGTTTTCATCTCCTTCCTGTCTTTCGAATCGTTATGCCAGAAATCGAGAGTACAACGAGAAGTTCAGTGGATCAACTCACGATAATCAAGACTGTTGTCGCGCTACGTCTATCCGTGATGTGAGTGATTGTTTTTTGGGCAGCTTGCATATTGTTTTGCAGACTATTTTTTTACTCTTCTTTTTGCTCGCTACTGCACCCGTTCTCGAGTCTGACACCAAACAAGTTCTTGAGAAGTAATTTCGCAATTCTAGCGAAATCGACAATGCGTTAAGGAGACTAAAGTAAAATTTCATTGAATATCTAGTCAAAGAACAAGTATAGCCAATCAAGACCAATTGCCTTTATCTCAAAATAACTGTAACTTTATTTTTATCTTAAAAAAGACATTCAAAGCCATCGAACCTGACAGAATCAAAGGGAGAAAATCTATGATACACGAAACGTAAGAAAGAAAAAAAAGTAAAACAGATGACAAGTACGTGTTCTCTTAACAACTTGTAACAATTATTTATACTTATTGTAATTGAGTTGATCCGAAAGCGACGAGACTGCATTAGGGGATTGGTTTAAGTGAGCTCTTTTTTTTTCTTTATGCAGTCTCTTAATTTTTACAGTGGGATAGACCAACAATTTTAATTTAAACTGTACAGCGATAGTGATGGCATCGTAGTTGATTCTAATTAGTTTTTTCAGGTAAACACTTGCCTCAAAAAAAAATAAAAATAAAATAAGAAAAAAAAGTAGTCTTGGTTCGAACAAAGAATATTTACCAAGGTGTTTTCTTTCTTTCCTATTAAATGTTTCATTTTTTTCCATTATGACGAATGTTACGTTAAAATTCTTCAACGTTAACCATAACGGCCGATTCACAGCTGAAAACAAAATTTAACCTCTCCGCGACTTGTGAATAGAACCGAGTGGCCGAAAGTGTATTGAAGTTTATTCCAAGAATAAAGAACGCCATATGGTAATCGCGAAAATGCGATCGTAGTAGGCCAGAATGTTCGTAATATGTTTTTACGAATGTGCAATACGTTTTTCGGAAACAATCTCAATTAATCCATATGATTCCATGTGATTTTTGGCGAACGATGACATCGTTCTTACTCGCCGGTATAAGACGACTCTGCAAGTCAATCGAGTTGCAAGAAGAAATGACACGGTATATTTGTGACCAACAAGCATTTATTAACTAACAGGTATTACGTGCGTGTATGCGTGTGTTTGTATAAATATATATAAACCAATTACGCACACCTTCTAACAACGAAAACAGTATACGTACCATTAGGAAGTAACGATTATTAGAAATTCAGACTTTTTTTTTATATTTATCTCTTAGTTTTTTTTGGATTTTTCCACTAGCTCATACTTCAATTAAATAATATTTTTCTCCGCTTCGTTTTCCCACTGGTTCTCGCTTTGAATCAAAATGGCCGCCCATTGTAAATTTTTCTGTTCGATTTCTCTGTTTTCTTACATATATCGAACCAATGTGACACTACTCATGCTTATCAAATTGTGGAAAAGTTCGCTATCATGCAGAATACTCAAAATATAGTTTTCTCATAATAATTGGTTGACCAGGCGAGATGCAACTATCAGCTGGCATCAGCATCGAGCACGTGACAATCAGTTTCAAATTGTTTGTACTTATTGTCATTCTAAAAAGTTACGTGTTCTGTCTCCTCCTAATGATCGGAATTTCTAAGAGAATTGAGAGAGACAAAGATAGCGATTCTTGCCCCCCCCCCCCCCCATGCCATATGCACATGCGCGCACGCAGTTAACGTCGATCAGTTCATTAGAAACTTCAGTTTTGTCCATACGTGAGGCGAAAATTCTCTTAAAATTTATTCATGGTTTAGACGAACTTAGCGAATTATTTTTTTTTTTTTAGAATTATTATCCTTCATTACTTAGGTCGTAACTGTCTCTAGGTTTACTAGGTTAAGTTAGGGTTTGTTAGGCTGTCGATTATGTGACGAATCATAAACGGCCAATAAGGGAGATTATCGTAATTAATATTGAATTTAATAAGGAGGAAACGTCTGTAACTCGTGACTCAGAGTTGGTTCTCAATTGCGATATTTTTTAATGACACTGAAACAGTGGAAGAGCAAGAAAAACAAAGAAGAAAGAAAGAACGAGCAAGTAGATACATCAGGAATTAGGAAAATGCATTAATTCTCTTGATATCCCAGTTAGGTCTTTCGTCTTTTTTTGCTTGTTTCTCCACGAGAAATAAAATTTTCGTTTTCAAAGAAAAGTATATTGCGAAATCCAACTATGTGTTTTCTGGCATTACCGATTACGAGTTATCCTACGGGCGACATTACATGTGACGAATCCGTTAATGATAATTCATGAGGGGTGGTATAATTAAACGGTATGTTCCGATAAAGTGGTTTACATTACTTTGGTAAGAGGGCCCGAGAGGGGGTGTAAATGGGAAGAGGTTGAGAAATGAGTTTGTAAGGAAAAGAAAAAAAAATAATAAAAAGTGGAGGAGGGCCAAGGATATGCTTTTCGAGGATGAATGAATTATACGTTATCCATGAGGACGAAGGCTTGTATCCTTAATGTATGCATAAATGTCCTCTGAAGACTAAAAAAAGTAAAAAAAAAAATAAATGAGAGGATATTATCGATCATGACGTGAGGTTTTATCATTAGGCAAATTACTGAAATTGAATGAAGGAATGGATTATTTAGTTAGATTAAATTGCATCGATGTCAAATGCAATTAATCCTATATAAGTGTTCACGAGAAATTACGGGCCCCTCCCCCCTTTTTTCTTTTCATTGCTCCTAAATCATTCGGTGTATACCTCCCCGCGTATCCTTCAACCCCGATCATTGAACACCCGGATTCATTTTCATTGTCGTATCGTTATCAATTGAATTAACAATAAGTGCGGGTGAGAGCGTTGGCTTATCGTGAATGTTATATAGGATGCCCATACCTTTATATGGTCAATTTCCATTGGGTCTTGATCGTGCAAGTCTGACATGTAAAGATAATCTATTACTGAATGAGACAACTATATATGTGGTTTCACTTACAGTATCCGATAAATCTTTATTTAGCGAGCAGCACAACCGTTTAACATTTGTATTCCATCGGCTGTACACTATGTATCATTCTTGAATAAAAAATAAATTTTCTTTTATCTCCTTTAGCAAACAATTGTGTATCTGAGTTTTTATTAATTATTCAATGTTGTAATAAAAACCAGTGGACTCGATCCTATCCTTCCTATAGATCCCATGTAGCTGCAGATCCAAGGACATATAGACAATCCTGTGATGTGAAATAAGGTATGTTTTGATGTTGTTGAGTGAGAATTATTGTAGGTTAGATAAGGGCATAAATGCATTTTTATTGGATTATGCAAGTGTACGTGAATAGAATTGCGAGTCGCCTTGAGTTTAATCAGGTTCGTATGCACGTGTCACTGTGTACTTACTGGATGAAGTATTTACTTAATTTCTCTCAAAACCGAGAGATACGCCATGGAGCCCTTCATGATCTGTTAAGTAAAGAGAGAAAATGGCGAATTACAACGAAGCAATGTTGCTGGAATAAATTGAAAATCGCTTACAGCTGTAAATGTTTCTAGAGAAAAGATGTAAAATTGTCCTGCTGTCAAGTGCAAGGGTTTTCGTGATCTCATGATCGGGATGATTATTGGCCTGGCGAGGTCTGGCGGCAACTGGTACCAGTTTGAAAAGTAGCAAGCGTTGTGAATGGAGGAACTCTGGAAGGAAAGGTCAAAACGGATTATCAAGCATAGGGAAGCCCGTTACCATCCATATTCACCTTGGCGATAAAATCGTCGTAAAAACTTACCCCCATGACTTAAGAGGCACGGGTTCGCGTATTCCTTAATTTTTTTTTTATTAAGTGCCGAATAATAACTCACCTCGTGAATTAAACACTCGCCGAGAAAGCAGTAGCTGAAAAGTAGAGTTACAACCGCCAGTGAATAAATAATGAAGCTCAAGGTATTCGTTTCCTCTCCAACTTCTGCCATCTGTAATTCCAGCCTGGTTCGTTATAGAAATGTTAAAAGGTTATCAGCTTCTTGTCATTACCGTGAGTAACTCGAAAGCCACTATGCAAATGACAAAACTAAGACCCATAGTTTGCACCAGCAAGAGGGAGCTGTAGGTCTTATTTAAAGCTGTGGCCATTCTGCAATGTCCATTTGGTTAGCCTAACGTTTCTTCGATATAAAAGTTTTAAAGTTACTGTACAAAGCAACGAATTCCCGTGCCAGCGAACAGAGACTGTTTTTCGCATAACATCCGTGTATATTAATTTTCATTTCTGTCACGTCACTGTGAATTCGTCTGTAGGTATTTACGAAAGGTTCAAAAATGGTTACCCAATGAGCTTGGCGTGTCTCTCGATCAGCTGTTTCATTTTCGTCCGGTGAATCGACGGATCAGTCTCGATATTTCGAATTCGCACGGAGAGCAACACAAACTGTCGGCATAGGTAGAATATCAGGACAACCAGCAATGTATCCGATCCCGTACAGCCGATTGTCAAAACTGTGCTCATTGGCAGCAGACTGAGACACGCCAGTACGTGACTACGCAAGTCGTTAATCGGAAATCCAAAATATACTTGATAAGGTAGCTCGTACGTTGAGGTTAAATTATTGGATTCTACGAAAGAGAAGATAGAAACAAAGAAGTAAGGTAACAAACCGTTCCGAATAAATCTATTACTCACTGGCAACGATCCACTGGGATAACGGTACTGCGTACAGCATCGTCGTGACGATGAATATCAGGACGACGGAGAGACGTGTATACAACTTTCCCATGATATTGTACAACCACGCAATTCCTGGCTCTTCTGCGCTGAATTCGTCTGCTCTGACTTCACTCAACAACGGCGACAACAGCTTCATATTTCTACGGAACATCGCCGTCTTTAGAATCACCATGGCCGTGGGTATAGACTCCGTCATGTTCCTGACGGACTTGTCAAAATTCAACCAATACAAATTCGGTACGAGTGCGGCAAACTCGGCGCAGTTGAATAAACTCAAGTACAGAAGGTAAATGAAAAATCGAAAATTATTCGGGCTCTCTGGCCAAATACCAGCCAATGACAAGACTCGCTTGCTCAACCACAATATGTTAGAATCTGTGGTTAAATACATATTGAACGGCTGATTGAGTATTGCTATAGTAAGATTTTTCAATTCAGATTTCCACTCCGTGAACCTTGATGATGCTTCGCAAAACGTGGAGGATTCGGAACTAAATCTAAAATGTTAGCTCGTGATTTCAAGTGGTGGTGGGGCGAGGGGATTGTGCAACCGGCAGTCGACCCCTCAAGTCCTGGCTAAAGTCTTGGTAAGATTTCAACCGTTCTGCCCTCATCGAATAGTAATGCTCATAGCTTCCGGCTCGATACCTTTACACTATTAATGGAAACATTAAAGATTCTGCTTTCAACTCACTCCCCTCTTCAAACACCGTCAAACTTATTCCACATCCTCTGCATGTTTCAATAGTTTTTTTCTTATGCTTATAACTTTAGGCAGGCGAACGCACATTCGAAGCTACAATATTAAATTCATTTTCAACGGTTTACCACATTTTCCACGTCCATTATCACGGAGTAAGTCGTATCAATCAACATTTATATTCTAATTACATAAAAATTGCACGTGCTAGAATATCATAACCCATTGGCATTACAAATACCAGTTTTATCGATAACAATAAAGCGAGGTCTCCCAACAATAATAAAGCTTCCTTATAATCGTCTCTTATCAGTTCCATATCTCTTACACCCGCGACCATAAAATGCGAATCCAGTATGTAGTATACAATTCCTGAAAATGTCATTCGAACGTCGTTACCACCGATCCATATCAATAGACCATCCTATAGAAATTATTTGATATAAAACTCATAAAAGTCAAATGGTAAATGACACTATTTTAAATTTATGTACTTTTATTTTTTTTTTAAATAACAGCACCAAAAACACCATTAGCATCCAATGCATTGTCAGGACGTGCAATAACAAACGTTAAGGTACGTTTTAAGATTAATACGATCAATGAACATAATAATAATATCGTCGGTACAATATTATGTATCTCTGGGTATGTGCGTCGCGGTGCTTCGCGTCTCGTGGGACGTTGCATGCGCGCCAGCAGAAAGCAGACGGATGTGCAGCCGTGCAACCAGTGTCATCCTAGAATCCGAGTGCAGAGTCAAGGGAGGCCGAGGACTTTTTCTTCCTGTTTTTCCACAACGTCCTTCCGCTTAAAGAGAAGAAAGATGAGGTACAAACACATCGTTATCGTCGGAGCATCATTAATAACGACGCTGCTGTCACTCTCCGGAGTGATGTATTACTTCAATCAAGGTAAACGGAAATTTATGAAATGATATAAAATATTTATTTGGTAATATATCTTGCATGAGTTCTTAAATTAATCTTATGGGTGATATTTATTCTTATTTAAAATTTTTATTATTTTTAAATCCGCTCGGACGAAAATTTAATATGAAACATTTTCAAAGCGTATGTGACTTGGGATGGATTACGTACTAGGCTAATTATGATACTGGCAGATGGTACACATAGTTAATATTAATGGAGTGGTCTTATCTCCCCTTCTTCCGAAGATTTCTGACCTGAGAATTGGCACTATTCCCAATTTTGCGAATTTTTGAAAGTTAGACATGACTGCCTTGGCGTATGTTATGAACAATATGAGGATAATAGAATTAGATTGGAAGCAAGCAAATAGGTTAAAAATAAGCAATGCTGATGTATAAATGGCTGTAGTGGGTAAGCAAAATAATTTCCGGTAATGGGGAGCTCATCAAAGTCTGCAGGGAGGATCCTATGTCCTTGGTAAAGAAAGTTATTTTCCGGAATTGAATGGAAATGCGGAAATGAATGATTCTGTGTAATTGACCAATCAAAAGATGCCAAGATGTAAATACGTTGATAATCTGACATACGTAAAAAAAATTTATTTGCCTGCCAAGTAGAAATTTTTACTTTTGCAATAAAATTGTATAGAAATTATTGTAAGTTTTTCATAGTAAAAATACAAGTAGGAATGTATCTGTATCCACGTGCAATGACGTAAATCTTCATAGTGATTCAATCGTCATTCAAATGATAAGTACGTGAGTCCTCGACGTAACATTATCACTCTACACTCGCTACGAAGATCGACAAAAATGCTCATGTGCGATTAGATCATCTTTAGGAACGCATGAACAAAAAATAAATAAGACAATGAAATTAATTATAAATAAATCAATAATGATAGTGTTATTAATTTTCAATATTAAAAAACTAACTTGGCCGAGTAGTATAGCTTTGGCGGTACGTTTACAAAGCGTTTATAAATCTACCATGACAGATATCGCGAATATCGAGTCGATACATCTACCTTGTGCAATATCGGTTATCAATCGATGGCCACAAATTGCTATTGAAACGAGAGAATAAAATTGGAGTTGGCTATAAAAATTAATGATGGTTCGGTACAGGTCTGTTTTCATTAAAAAAAATTAATTTAATATATTTCGTCTTTCGTTCTAACCTCCAAATATTTGTTATTATTCGCCAATGGTTAACACGGGTCAAAGAGTCGTATATTGGATCACGATCGAATTAATTGAATTAAATGCTGTCAGTGGATCTGCGAATAGAAATTATATGTGGAGGAGTATTAGAATCCGAATAGATTCCGGTCGTCTCGAATATGAAAGTGTTCAGGTGTCATAACGTTACAATCTCTAAGAATATAAAATCCAGTACGCGTGGATAAATACAACAAACGCATATTACGCTCGAGTGGGTTTTTTCGAAAGGTTCTATTTATGCGAGAGTAGCTCGTAAAAAAGGGAATGCATTCGATTTTACGAGCTCCCACACGAGGCGAATCGTGTGGTCGTATTTTTTATTCGAAACCTTCTGCATTTATTGACAGAGACGCTGGACGTAAATTGATATAGAATCTCATTAACCCTATACTCATGACCTTATGCATTAGGATTCTAGTCGAATGACTTTTGAAATTGACTTTTATTATTTCATCCTTTTAACATACCCTGAACGTATCTTAGCTTTGTGCTCTGGACAATTTTTCCTTATTTTCATTTGATCGTACAGACAAGTGTCCAGTGGGTACTTTTCCGTGCCAGAACAGTTCTATTTGCATGCCACAAAGAAGCTGGTGTAACGGAATAAGGGATTGTCCAGAAGGGGATGACGAATCTGAAACAGAATGCGGTGAGTCTCTCTTTTTTCCATCATCACCTCTCCCTTTGATTTTTACCTAATTGTAATCGCTCATTTCTATATACGTGATATGCTTATACTGTATGGTATCATGTACGAATATGATTTTTCTTGTTTCTTGAAATACTATAAATCATTCTCATTTAATTAATGCATTTAAAAATGTCTATTTACACTAGGAGATATGCATGGCAGCTGGGACTGGTTTATCAAAGATCCACAAAATAAATCCAAAATTATTTGTGGTAATTAAAAAACATTCGTTTTATCATCAAACGGTTTTAAGTGTATGTTTGTATAGAAATATTTTCTATTTCTTTCCCCTAGATCCTACACAATGTCCTGAAAAATGTACCTGTCATGCATGTCACTTGATGTGTGTTGGTTACGCCGAAATACCACAAAATTTCTCATCCAATGTTACCACTATGTATGTATCGAGCTGCCTACGTTCAGAATACATCATTTTTGGGTATTAAGACGTTTGATCCATATATTACACGTTGACTTTTGTAGAACTTTGACAAACAATGCGCTTACGCAACTTTCTACAAACGAGCTGATCAAATACGTAGAAGTACGATACTTGTAAGTTATTGCTGCTTTATCCTAATTGTTTATTCTTAACACATAAAATCTTTTTTGATATTGATCAATTAATTATGAACACTTGTAGATATCTCGAAAACAATTCAATAAGAAATCTGGCAGATGGCGCATTAGCAAATCAAAGGCAGTTGCAATGGCTGTAAGTAGCCTCGAATATATTTAGGACTTACGTGGTAATTTGCCTAATTCGAATGTAGTAATTATTCGATTCCAACAGAATTCTCTCGGATAATAATATTCGAGAGGTACGACGTGGTCAGCTGTCTGGATTAGAATCGTTGGATGTTCTGAGGGCAGACGGTAACGAAATTACTTACGCGGACTTATTTGATTTCGAGAACAGCACCTCCCTGCAATGGATGTGAGAATCGTCGATTTTTATTAGTCTTATGAGTGGTTTTTTTGTTTATGCCATTGACCATACAAATATTTTGTTACCAACATCAGCTACACAAATACACAGCATAGTATTTCTTATAGAGATTTCAGCAGAAACAAACTGACTTCCTCGACTCTAAAACTTCCGTACTTGCCAGAATTAAAGGAATTGTGAGTATCGATAATCGAATATATTGATTTTTGTGATCATTTAATATCGATTGTAAAATTGTGTTTTCCTATATGGTCCAAGAGTTCTGGACGAAAATCGACTTGAGGCTATCACGGAAAATCTATTGTCGATGTTACCAAGCTTGATGTCACTGTACGTATCGATTGTTATTAATCGATTGATTTTGCATGCATGAGATGTTAAAATTTTAATTTTTCATTATTGCAGAAGCCTAAGTGGAAATATCGTAACTACTATACACGTGAACGCTTTTCGAAATCTGAATAATTTATTAGAATTGTAAGTTTACCTAAAAGTCTAATTATGTATGCCATTAAAATTTATTAGATTTGAAGAATTTAATTTTTTTTAGAAATTTAGAAGACAACAAGATCTTAACTATTCCGGAGGATGTCTTTGAGCCTATCGGAAATCTAACGAAATTGCAAGTACACTTTGTGTGGCTGTTATAATTTATTATTTACTAATAATGAAACTCAGTGACGTAATCGTCGTTACGACCGTACGGATCAAAGTGATTAACGATTAAAATCCAGACGTGCTCGCAGCAGATTTACTGGTGCTTTACTTAGATATACATATGAGTAATTACATCTGTCTGTCTAGTTACAATTGAATATAGAGAGCAGTGGGTAGAATAGCAGAATAAAAGGAAATTAGACAGATGGGAAGTTTCTCACTGGAAATGAAGAAAACGTCACGTACTTGATTGATCCGAACTGACATTTTCTTTGTTTTTTCCAGTTGAGTTAGAAAATTATTCTATTCCAGTACTGCGTGAGAATTGAATTTCAATTGAATTTTTCTCTTTTTTATATAGACAATGTGATCGATTCTTTCAGATCGATAGGATTCAATCCGATTGAGGATCTACCAAGCGCTCTGTTTGATCCACTGAGAAATCTACGATCGCTGTAAGTCATCGATTAATTCAGTAATAATCAACAATTCATATTAAATGTGAATATATATAATTTCTCAGTGGCCTCGAAGAAATTGAAATCGTCAATATGGAGAAAAATATATTCGATCTGTTTCCGTATTTGGATTTCGTGTAAGTTGAAAATAAAATAATTATCATTCTAATAATTGCTATGACTCCCGTATAATAACTCAAATTTGTCTATTTCGATTTTCCACAGTTACTTGAAAAAGTTTCATTATTGCACAACCTACGCGTCGAACGTTCAAAAATGCCGGCCGGTCAGCGACGGTAAAATCAACCGTTGACTTGAGTTTTAATATTTCTTTCAGTCTAGAAAAAAGAGAAACTAATTGATAAATAATAATTGTTCATTTATCAAATAGGAGTCTCATCTTTGTCCCACCTATTAAGTAAACCGCTGCTACGTGCTGCTGTCTGGGGTATATCGTGCGTGACGTGCTTGGGAAATGCTCTGGTCTTGTGGGGAAGATTCACAGCTAAGGACGAAAACCAAGTGTTGAGCATCGTCATCAGAAATCTCGCTGGTGGGTTTTAAGCCGCCTTTACAAATCCCCTTGTGTATACACAACATGCATAGTCTAAGAGAGAAGAAAAATTAAATTTAGACTACGTGGAATCCGTCAAGTTCGAAGAGACAAACCTACCGAGTTTCATGGGACTCTTCCTGTAGCTTCTTTTATTTTAGTTTCTGACATGCTGATGGGTATATATCTCTTTGTTATCGGATTGGAGGACATTCGATTTCGAGACAATTATAATCAGATCGCCAGCACCTGGATGTCATCTTGGTCCTGCACTTCCGTTGGCATTCTGGCCATGACGTCCTCAGAGGTACTACCCCATAGCTACAGATATATTTCTATACAAAAAGAATACCTTGTGATTTTGAAACTGATATTTCAGGTTTCAGTATTGATCCTACTGTTCATGTCGGTAGAAAGATTTATGCTGATCGCTGCACCTTTGAAGAGTCATCGCGCCTTGACACCTCAAGCTGCATCTTCATCTATGATTGTTATCTGGATTTTTGGAATTGTACTAGCACTTATACCAGGTATCTATACAAAATTATTTATTTTTAACTGATAATACAAAACCTTTTTTTCATTTAGCTATTCATTGGCGTAGCAGTACCAGATTTTATGGTGTCAATGGCTTGTGCTTCCCTCTACATATAGACAACCCTTATCTGATCGGCTGGGAATACTCTGCTTTCATTTTCCTTGGATTGAATCTCTTGGGGTATCTATATGGAAAATATTGCAAACTATAAAGAAATCAGTTATTCAACTTCAAACGCAACCACCTGAGCATGGTTTTACTATAAATATGAAATTGACACGCTAACTTCAGGTGGTGGCGTTAAGCTGAATCACCCTGTATAATTTCAGTCTGATCGTCATTGGCTACGTTTATGCTGGGATGTTTGCCAGTATTTGGAGAACGCGACACGCGACTCCTTTGTCAGTGGGAGATTCGGAATTTGCAGTAAGATTTTTCTTAATTGTATTAACCGATACGGCCTGTTGGGCGCCGATAATTACACTGAAAATTCTCGCCCTGATGATGTACCCTGTTCCACGTAAGGATAATTATAATTATTCCTTAAATGAATTTTCCTAGTCACGTTTTCTTATTTCCCAATTGGGAATGATCTTTTCAGCCGATCTTCATGCTTGGGTCGTCGTCTTCATTGTGCCGGTTAACAGTGCAGTAAATCCTTTGCTCTACACATTCACTACCCCAAAATTTCGGGAGAGACTGGGTGAGGAATGGTTTCGAAAAATCCGTGATCGTTTTACTGGAAAAAATTCGACTCGAAGTGAGTAAAGTTCTTAATTTATGACTTTTGATGATCCAAATTTTTTAAGAAAATCCATTCTTTCAGATTCTCACGTATCGACGACTCTGTGCAATAAGAACGTGACGCTGTCGCTTTCGTCAACGGATGAGAAATATCCGATAAATCAGAAAGTGTCGAGTATCCCGATATTTATAAATGAGGGTCAATTAATGAGTAAACTGACTCAGCAGACAAGCAAATCACCGATAGGTTCATCGCCTGTAACGAGTCAATGACTTGTTTCAATTATTCCTCTATGTTGCGTCAAACGCATCAAATGCAGAATCGTCAGATGTAATTCAAAAACAAAATCAATCTATATAACTTTTAATTGAGCTATCCAAAATAGTGAATTTGTGACAGCTGAGCACAGAATGTTTACGTTGAAAATGTAGTTCGTTAAATTATTAACTAAAATACCAGTGATCACATTTAAGAAATCATTGGAAAAATGCTTGTCTCTATTCAAGACGCAGAGAATGATCAAGAGTCTGACTTCCAGTAAAATGAGAAATAAGAGTCCTCCTAAACTCCTTGTCTTTCAATATTATATTCAATTCATAGGTTACTCATGTACAGCAAAAAAAAATGTTCCATTGTTATTCAATTTTATCATTTACTCAATTTTAACGTCTGCATTGTGTCACAGCAGTAAAAAAAAATTTGCGTTCGCACGAGCCATTGTCCAATCGGAGTGCCAGTACGGGTATCGCGACTGGTTCAAGAATTTTAAAGCTTTATGACCGGTCGTAAATCTACTTTCAACAAAATATGTTGTGATCTCCTTCACGTATGGCACATGGCATACGGTTATGGGATATAATATATAATTTATGATGGACACTCAATAGGAGGGTCCCGTTAACGGTTATTCTCTTCCTTCTCCTTCCGACCTCACCTCTCGCTCCACTCTAGACTCCAAAGTCCTCAAGTCAATCTGGATACTCTCGCAATCTGCAATTCCACAGAGAATCCCACACTTGAGTCTCCAGAAAGCTGCTAGCTTCTGCTAGGAAATAAAAGACACTTACTTCTGTCCCGATGAAATATCCAATGCAGTCAGCAGTCATGATGCATACCGGGTAGACTCGTGTCATGTGCACGGAGGAAGGAGGGTTCGAAAGTTCAAAGGCGAAGAACGATCGAAGCAGCCTTCGAAGGCCTTTCGAGTGGCTCCCACGGCAAAGTAAGAGTCGTTTCGCTAGTCGCGAGATGTGGAATGCACGCACAGATTAAAGGCACACCTTCCCGCCGGTGACTGCAGTCATTGCAGAAATACTATACAGTTTCCAGCCAGTATGGAACATTCGTTTCACCTGTTGCACCAATAATTCTAATGTTTTCCTTTCTCCGTGACTTCTTCTTTTTAGCCTTAGAGACCTGACTTGTATTAGATAATTATATCAACAGGCATAGTCAAAGATTATTTTCCTGCTTAAATTATTTTTTAAAATATATAATTAACCCTGAGAGTATTTATACAGATAACGGACATGGAACGAAGGCCGATGACGGTATACCTTTATTACGTTCTGTTAGTCGTGACTCCGTGACTCGTGAATGGTGAATCGTAGATTCTTTCAAATATCGTCCTTGATCAACTTGCACGTAGAACTCGTTGCAGTAAATGATCAGCATTCACTAGCTCCTACGGGTAATCTGGGCTTTGTTCGTTCACCGCAATACAGGCATCTTTCGATCAGTAATTCTGCATTTGTCGATTTGTAGAGTCTGTAATATAAAAAAGGTTGGTAGTATACTGTAACTGTATTTATAATACGAGCATGCTCACCGATATGGAATAGCAGAGATAGCGAGAGTGTAACGGCTCATAAATGTAGTCCTATTAATATTCGCTAATATTACGTAACAGTCGACTTGCAGTATAAATCGAGCAAGGAAACGATGCGCGTTGCTCGCTCCAATCAAATCTTAATGTAATATATTACCGAGCAAATTACTTAACGAATCTGTGCTTGCTTATGTGGAATACTTGAAACCTAAATTCGCGAAGAATAAATTATCGAATTTTAGTGTCTACCTACGTATTGCTGACTGACTTTCTATCAGCGAAAGTGAACTTTGACGTCCGTGGGTCTAGTCACTTTGGCAGCTACAATTATAGAGGTTAGAGGCTGCAACGGAACGGGTAATCAGGATAAATCATAATTAAAATCAGACAAGCATGCATCTTTATTCGTTGCCACCAACGCAAAGTCCCTTTTATACATCCGGGGGAAAAAACGTGGGCGATTTTGCAAATTTGTGTAAATGTCATCATTTCGTAATACGATATTGCCATAATCCCGTTGAATAAGCATGAGGTGACTCATTAACTCATCGGTCGAATGTTTATGATTCTGTGTATCTCGTGACCGATGCTTTTCAATTTATTCTAAACCGTAAGTGTATACAGGAATGCAGAGAACTTTAATAGCGACATTTTGACCAGGTTATAAAACACGAAAAGGTCGACTCTGCACGGCCTTTCGAGTGAATCATAAACGTCATAATCGCACGCGATAAAGTTTTTCACCTAAACAGTATTATTATCATGGAGATTTTGAAAAAGTAGCAGGCATGTGTACGAGGCGGGTGAAGCAATAGCTTTTTGTTGTTGTTGTGTTGTCGTATCTGAGAAAACAGAAGCTCATTGTTAAATACCAACCGATTGGCAGAAACTCTTGAAGCAACGACACAACAATGACGGCCATTCGTGGAAGAGGTCACCGTTACACTTTTTCCTTCTACCAGTAAGTACAGCTTCTCGACAATTTCTCGAAGCGCACCAGATTCACAGACCGTCACAAAACGCCATAATTGTCGTAGAGCATTATTTACCAGGCTTACACAATCCACATCGTCCGCTCAACCGATGGCAACGCTCAAATGTGATTTACTGCGTCACCTAATGGATCGAGCGGTAACAATTAAGCAACATAAAATTTCATCATAGCTTTGCCTTCGCTCGGATTCCCCGAGTAGAATTTATCTCCAGGAGCACTGCAGGTATTATCGCAATCGATTAAGAACCGTATTTATCGTGACATCGAAAGTCTCTAGTCAGTTTGAAAAATTCTATTGATCGAATCTGCTTGTGAAATGGAAAATTTTTTAAAGAAAGTTTATGTCATTCTTTAATTATAAGCAGAGCAAAAGACTGTCAGGTCATCCGTTGAATTGTGTTACAGTAAAGTCAAGACCAAACGAATCGAAGTGGAATCCAGGCTCTACGCGATGCACTTGGACTCTTCATCTTCCCACGATCACGATCGAGAAATCTTTTGGCTCTCGATCACGCAAGCAAAGATTCTCGATCGCCGAGCGACTGGCGTGCCAAATCACAGGGATCCCTTACCACTCGTACGATTCTCATCTTGGATGCTGGGATCCATCTGACCACCCTGCTGGAAGTGGCTGTTCCAAGAAAAAGACAGAGATGAGGTGAGCGAGAAAAGGACGAAGGGTGGAGTTTAGTTCAGTTAAAAAAGATGAACAACGATTACCTTAACTACTTGACGTTTAAGATTCGCAATCGATTAAAGAATAGTTTACTTGCTTGTTTTCTCTTGGCCAATCGCTATTCAATTTAACGTATAGACATTCGGCTCTCCTTTGCTTCGAATCATCTTCAAATTCTCACCTTCGTACCTATGGCTATTAAGCATCTGGCATATCATAATTATCCATCAGAGATATTTATTTCAGATGCTATTAAGTACCAGAAGGCGGTAGCCAGATTCCTCAGTGGCATTGAGCAAGTTCAAAATAACGGTTTGTGGAATTAGTCCAAATGCTCCGGCGATTAAAGATAGCTGGGTTAACATATGGACGGATCGAGTGTGTATATATATATACCCTGGAGCAAACGGT
Source organism: Trachelus tabidus (assembly GCA_030142655.1). Taxonomy (NCBI): domain Eukaryota; kingdom Metazoa; phylum Arthropoda; class Insecta; order Hymenoptera; family Cephidae; genus Trachelus; species Trachelus tabidus. Next base: position 1,035,962 of record JARQTI010000563.1, on the reverse strand, counting down.
GATTGGTCATTGTTTACAGGTTACATTGACCAGACGCCAAATTCCTTGCATTGTCCACGTTTTATCAGCAGGTAATATCTAATGAGTTATTCGACCTTTACCCTCGGATCTTGTGTTCAAGATCTATCGATATTTTACTAGATCAGGCTTACCATTTTTTTTCAATACCGGTTTTCGTGTATTCTTCATTATAGAAAAATATACTTCAAGATCTGCCATAGAAGATGAAAACAAGTATCGAGTAACAAATGATTTAGGTTATTAAAAAAAAAGGATTTGACAGAGAAGCCTTATTTGAACGTAGCACATTCTTCGACCGAACGATTCGCTTATCCTGCGGTAGATAGAAAAGAAATGCGAGACGTGGCGTATCGTAAGACAACCGATTCACCTTTCATCTTTGTGCATGAGCGCGAGTATTCACGTGTCGAGGACGCGTGTAATATCGGATGAGGTCATTGCCACCGATGCGAATGCTCACTAAGCTACTACGCCTCAAAGAAACGATCATTGTTATTCCGTTGTCGGAGCGAACTGGCTCCCTTGCTTGCCATCGCAACAAGATTAGCATGTTAGTCAACTTAAACTGGCTCTGACAATAGGAAAGGGATATGGAGAGCCCGTACGGGGGAAAGACAGAGAAAACAAAAAGAGGAAATACTAGGAACGTTAAAGCGAACGAACTCATATTGATCTAGGTACGCGATAGAAGATCGAATAAAATTGCAATGAAAATATAAGGCATCGATAAATTGTTGATAATACATTTAATGTTCTCTAGGTATAAAAGTTACCCGAGCCACATAGATTTCGTATCTCCCGCTGACAACTGGCGACACGAAGCACCGCAACGCCCACGCGGCGCGCGCGCGTACTAAAAAGGTATCTGCATGTAATCTCGTACCAAGGTTAAATCATAACGCGTTCTGAAGGTATTGTGGTTATGGTATCCTCCCCCTTGTAATATTCGTCGGTCGTGTATAGCCATATTATGATACAGGTTCGCAGAATCGAAGACAATGCAAGGCGTGGTGAGTTCATGCGCCAGCCATTTTCGTTTACCCTCTTTAAAATGGTTGTTGGACTGCAGGCAGGTCAGCCATGAGGTACGGTGAATGTTTTTAACGGTCGGGTGAAGTATTGTTCGTGCCTCGATGCTGTATTTGGAAATACGGCGTTGTGTCAAAGGTTAAGGAATACCAGTTGTACGTGGGATATTAACAGCTTGGCGAATCACGATGCAAATTACGAGATCAAACTGCCCTTAAAAAATTGCATCGTAAAAATGACTTGTCATTCGATACTGTTTACGGAACACAATATACCTGGAGAAATGTGCACTGCGATGATGCAGGTTATACATAGATTGTGTGTTGTTCGTAAGATTCTTCATTAGTGTATAAAGTGACACGACAGCTGGGCGACCTTCGTAAAGGACCGAAGGATCTCCCGTTTCATTTTTTTTTTCATTCGTTCCATGTTTGTCGTCTGCTATCAATTTTAATATTCATAATGGATAAGGCCGTCTATGCAAATTAGAAGGATCGAGAGGCGAAGTGAAATTAATTGAATTTCTCCTGCAATCTATAATAGGTTCAGGTTTGTTATTTATACGTATGAATATTGATTGGTAGATAGTCAATCTTTTAAAATTCTTCAATTAATAACAGAAATTCCATTGCGAATATTTTTAGGTTTAGGTTTATAAGGTTTCGAGGATCAGCTTGTATGTACCCAGGATAATAATACGTAGCGACGGCCCAATGAACATGTGCATATACCTGTCAACAGTTCATCCGCCCACGATCCATTATAAGGTACATAAATTCCTTCGCTCCTCGTGCATTCTCCCCTTCGATGCGATTTATGGTTCAGATTATTTGGGATTAGCATAACGATTCCGATGATCAAGATTCTGAGAGCTGACAGACATCTCATGATTAAACCAGATTATATACTTAAAAAAATTACTACAAGCCACGGAGCGGCCATTTTGATTTTTCAAGCCAGCTAATTAAGTAAGCATATTTTTTCATAGTTATCTAACACTTAAAACCTTTCAACTTTGACCTCAGATACTTCGGCACCTTTAACCTTCAGCTGCGAATCGATACAATTTACAATTCCAGTAAGAATAAAAACGATATGCGTTCCAGATAATCCTTAGCGCGATAAAGAGACGTTGAAGGCTTGTCGGCGAATCAGACACAAAGGACATGAACGTACAGCAGAATTTTCAAATAAGGAAAGGATCGTTAGGCAAGACTATCAAGGCCAGTTGTTGCAGAGTCCAAGCATATAAAAAATGGTAGGATGATAATGATGTCAAAGATAAAAAAAGTTAAGGACAGCAAAGGGGTAGAATGAATCGATCCTCCCTTGTACGTCGAATCGTGGAACACTTGCGAGAGGAATGATTTTAAAAGGAAGAAGGTCGTCTATATACCGAATCATTGTAAAAATCGGAAACGATCGGAATTGCAGTCGATAAACGTTACTTTGTCAGCTGTTTCGAAGCTTCTCTATATTTATACGGTGTAAATATGATATCAGTAAAGCATTCTCTATATGGTATCGATTGATCGAGGTTGCATCTCTATATCTGGAGCAGCGAACGGCAGTAATGGCTGACTCGTCAGCCCTTTGACAGACTTATTAGCAAATATAAATCCGACCGTGCCGTTACCGTAGTCAACCATTTCGTTTTTATACAGAAGATACTCGAAGGAGTGCGAGCAGGAAATATGTCGGACTTCCAAGGACAGATCTTAATTAGTACTTAATCAATACTTTTAATGACGTATCACCATTTTTATCGTATTATTTTATTTATAGTTATAGATAAGGGTCACGCATGAACCAAAAAATGTTTCAAGAGTTAATATATAAATATATATTACTGCAAATATATATGGTGCCTATACAATGTATAAGTGCATTCATCTTTTATCGATAGATTCAAACTGATATGGGAAGCCAGATAGGTACCAGGTATGGATGCAGAGGAAACTTGAAGATTCTCTCGGTCACAGGGTAACCCGAAGAGCAGAAGATCATAAGAGCAGAAGAGCAGAAGAACAGCGGAGAAGGTTGAAGGGCAGCAGTCCAGCGGAATGAAGAGTGTATTATATTAGGTTGCAGGGTGGTGTCGTCTTACCGGAGCTGCCACTTACAAAGCCGCTTGCGGTCGGTTGTCCTCAGCGGAACGGGATGGAACGAACTGGAACGGACACTAGCCGGGCACTGGGCAGACACTTTAGTGACACGGTCATCGAATGAAAAAACCTCCAGGACTCGATATTGCGAAGACACCCACACACCCCGATGACTTCACGCTGCAACGGACAAGTAGTCTACTCCAGGTCCGATAGCTCGTGGACAAGACGCCATAATCATTTTCATGCTTCTCCTTGATCATTCACGCAGATGCAATTTCTATGCCTTAGCATCCTAGCTATTCGCCTGACCTGGGTCTGGTGAAGCTTCTGCTGAAAGACATTGCTGCCGTCTTAAAATGGATCACTAGTCTAGTTGCGTGGATAATGCTTCAATTATCTGAACCAAGAAGATGGCTATTAGGTTATGTTGATGGTCGCCACTGGACAGAATTGCTGCACCGATGGATGTTTTATTCAGGAAATGCATTGAGTGTACTACAGCAAGCTATCCTATTGTCTAAACATCGAATGGACTTTAACGAGACACTAATAGTGTCGTAAAGATTTACCAAGGAGAGGAGAGATTTGAAATCACTGCATTAATTTATCTAGGATATACTAGGTAATAATTCTCTTCAAGGTTTTAAAGTATAGACCATAAGAACGAACGTTAAACATTTTCTACGAAGCTAGAGCAAGGCTACCGTCAAGCGAACACTGCAGAAATATTCGTTTCAGTAGTAATACGTTTCAGGTATACTGGCATTCGAAGCATTGCTGGAAAACGTCACGTAATCCGGAAGCTGGGACGGAAGACGTTGCGCACGAGTCCAGGAAATATTTTGACTTGGTACAACTCTCTTGTTCAAAATCGAGCTGCGCAAAGACACTGATGCCCAACACGGTTGAGTTAGAGGCAGCCAATAATAGTGCGAGGCATTCGCAGTGGGTCCGTAGACGCCCCACTGTATGAACACGCACGGATGGCCGAGAGTGGGGCGAGAGGGTGCAAGAGAAAAACGCATTCCCGCATGCCGCCGCTACGAGTCACGGTGACCGCAGCAGTAACGCTCGTGCCACTTCCCGGCCCTCTTATTTTCTTTTACTACCAAACGAATCGGCCTATTTGCGACCGATAGAAATTTGAGAAGCGATCCACTTAGCCGCCCACTATCGCCCTTGTCGAATAAGCAAGGTATAGCCAATACGTATGTATGGGTCTCTTATCGGATTATAAGACGACTGCAGGGTCCTGGATTATAAGCGAAGCCAAGGGGAGATTCCGAGAGAAAAAAAAAGCTTCGGAATACCTAGAAGCCATATCAACTGATCGGCTGTTAAGAAAGATCCGGGAATTAAGTAGCAGAGACCAAAAAGAAGCACAGACTGCATGCAATGGGAGGAATCTGGAATGTTGGAACGTTGGAATGTAAGAATGCAAGAATGCAAGACACAGTACTTAGACTGTGCACTGTAGGTAGGTAAACATCTTCCCCGCCTGACGATGCGGTGCAATTAAAAATATATTCAATCATTATATTCAGATTGAGCTGACAGTATCTATATTGGACTCTGACCCCTCCACTCCAATCTTCACGGAATGCACACGCTCTGCACTCGTACTATGTACTATTTACATCGGACGTTAATCCACCGAGAAGCGATGCACTACTGCCAAGTGTTCCCAGCCATTGGTGCAGCCAGGAGTCACTGCAACTGCACGCTGCATATTTTACGGCGCCTGTTCTAATCATCACCAGCCGCCCTGGCATCAGCCGATACCTTCAGTGCCTCCAACCGTGCGTCTCGAGATTACGTATTCACCCTTGAGCAAGCACAGTCGTTTCGTGAAATTTCACAGAGCATAATTCGGACGAGGAAGAATTTAGCCTGGAGCGAAGATACAAATGATGATCCCAGGCATGATGATTTCTTGCGACAATATAACATTTACGAAATCCCTAATTAACTGGAGTTGACGACCTCTCGGCTGGATGGCACCAGTTTCTACATACATGAGCGTCGACGATTTACCGACAGTTAGGAATTACCAAAAAGGGAAGTGATAATGAGAATGGTCGTTAAGGCTGTTACACGTCGCCAAGGGGTCGCAAGGTCGCAGAGTTACTTTCACGAGTTTTACGTATGTCGCGAGAACAAAATTGTCAAATATCGCTGTTAAAACGCATCTTTCAGTTCGTTGACCGATTACTCTCTCCCTTTCTCTTCCTTTGTCTCGTTCAGCCCTCCTCTCATTTGGCTCCCAAAGGAAAACATCAGAGAAGGAGCAAAAGGATCTTCCATCCTTCTGAAAATTGTGGTATAAACCACTTCTATGGAGCTTTTGATCTCGATGCAAAATAGTACTCTAAATTATTGGATTATCTAGGAAAAGTCCATTAATCGTGACGATGTATCAATTGCAAGCACCAACGACGATATACTAAAACGCTTAGTGTCCAAAAAGCTGGCTACGTTAACGTCCTCCATGAGATATTTCAGCGATCCCTTCAGCCAGATCCCTACCCTTACGCAACCGCAGTGAGCCGCGGGCCGTCATCGTGAAATGCCTAATGGCGTCATGTGTCTTCATAACGTCAAGAAACGCGAGAAATCGAGCTCATTCTTTTGCTCGTGTGATACGTAAATTGGCCTGAAAATAGTAGACCGGAGTCGACACGTGGTGCTCGGGTGTACGAGCAGACTCGCCGCGTTCTCAATGGGTGAGAATTAATTTTTTATTTTCATATTTAGTCTTTAAGTATAAAAACAGAGGGAAAGAAAGAAAGAGATCGTTAAACTCGAAGTCAGTCTAATACCGATCGAGAGTGCGTAGAATCGACTTTCGAGTGACTGCGAGAACGAAGTGAAGTACGAAACAAGTGAGGTTAGTTTTTCATCTGCTCTCATTACGTACTGATTGATTGCAGGATAACAATGCCCGGAAGTAGATAGCCATCACATGGCATGGATCTGCAACCAGCGAAGAAGCTGTCGGTCCTGGTCTGGGGTAGTTGTCGGTAAGTGGTAGGTGGTAAGGAAGGTACGGGGTGCATGGATGATAGAATTCGACGTGGATTCCAGTGCAGGACGGAAATAGAGGGGTCGCGCATCGAGAATACCACTGCGCACCGCATGCCGTTCGTTACTATAGAAGCCAGAACGTGGCTAGGACGAGCAGAAGAGCTACTAGAGCCTCGAAGAAGACGCAAATACTGCAGCCTCTCGACCGCGCGACCAGCTTGCTCACTTCGGGGTGACTAACTCCTGGGGATCGCGTGACTTCAGCTAAGACAGTTACGACATTTGAAGATCCGACCCAAGACGCATTGTCTGTGCAGACCAAGGCTGAGATCTTTCATTAAAGGAATCTGCTAATTCCACATTCTTCTCTTGCACTCGGATTGACCTTTATACCTTAGACGTCATACTCGAGTATGGCTCAAAGGTAGCCGAATCAAGTAAGACCTGTGAAAATGCGTAATCGGTACCTGGATCTTTATTATCCTGCAAAGCCTGATGGGCCCCTTATAACATGAGGCAGAAGTAACGTGACTTCCTCGAAAGCGAAATTCTCCAGGAAGAAATGAATACTCGTTATAAGTACTTTCTTCGCTTTCTTTTAATTCGAAAATCAATGCACAACTACACAATCTACATTCTCACTGTCGGCTTGCCTAATGTTGCGCGTCTTACGCTTACACGGCTCATTTCCGGTTATATGAATGCATTTAACTTTTCTTTTTTTTTCTCTTTCTCAGTCAGTATTCTTGAGTCCATAATCGTTGATGGATGCGTCATTCGCTTAATTTCATATCTAAAAATGCATTTTATTATTATCAAGTGGTTTAATAGTGGACGAGAGGGGGAAGAGGGAGATACCCAAACTCATTAGCACATGTATTCGAATTCTTGGCCACGTTCGTCTTGTCATCAGCTCTGCTGGCTGTAGTTTTTTTTTTTATTCAAATCCTTGTCCCCCTTGTTCCGAATTCCTCTACGAAAATATCCACTTCCACGTACAATTATCGCCGTCTTCTCGCGTCTTGTATCTTGTACCGAAATAGCGTCTCTATCAAAGAGTCGAAATAATAATAGGAAAGCGGAGCACTCAAGGTATCGGTATTCTAATCGAAAACACTCGGAAGACTAAATATGCAATGGAAAGCGAATAACTTGGAATGGATAAATATTATAATTCTTACTTTCCTGATGGGCGCGAGTCGAGTTCGATTTGGCCTATAAACTCTTACAATTTTATAGGGATATTTTGCATTTTATATTCGCCAATGTTTCCCATTACCTAGTAAAGCCGATGTGGATCGTTAAGATCGATCGCTAAAGATCCACCGAGCAATCCTTCTACATAGCAGAACGATCTAATCGTAAAATCTATCTATCCAAAGTTTCCTTTCAAGTACATACACGGCGTTGCTTTGCAATGCAATTTCCGGCACTGGATTTATAGGCCGTCACGATTCCCCGAGGCGCACATGCATATCGGCTTAATGTTACGCCTTCGGTAAGGTCTGATTATCTAATTCGTAAACCTGATTTATTAAAATTTTGTCTTTTTTCTAACCCAAACCTCGCCCTTCTTTGGTACAATGTCTTTTCTCATTATTTAATTAATTTCTCTTATAAATCCCTTTGAAATCGGTAGCTACGAATTTCGTATTTCTATGTAAGCGTATCGGCAATTGTTTTCAGACTTATACCGAAGATGAATTTCACGAGAATATAGAGTATTATTGTGAAAGTACGATGTGAACGAGGTCTCGTATACTTACAGCAGCCTTCGAGAATTAACACCGACGAGCTAAACAACTAAACAATGCACGACCTCGTGCAATTATAATTAATTAGAAGCTCCTAGTTGCTCGGAGTCATATCACACTCCTATTAGTTACAATAAGTCGGTATAAGAGTTTCACAAATTACCGAGAGAGCAACTTCATTTGCATCCAAGTTCATTCCACTTAACGAATCGACATTCGCAAGAAAAAGATACAAGCGAAAACATTAAGTACAGAAAATTTAAAGTCACGTAAAATCGGCAACTTTTATCAGACAGTAAAATATTGAAAGTCATTTCTTCTCCTTTCACGATTGTCAAATTCATCGATTATTATTTCTCACTGCTGCGATTTGTAGGTACAAATGTTACGCAATAAATGACTGTTACATTGTCATTGCGTAAGCAGTTCATAACTCTAGCAGTTAATCAGACTAGAATCATAGAAAATATCTAATAACCTATCGATTTATCAGAAACAGAAAGTTCCAGTCAAATTGGTCATTTCGAATCTTCCAATCCAGTATGACGTGACTTGGCGGTTGGGCTACGTTAGAAGTGGCGTAGCGGGCAGTGGAGAGGAGACGAATCTTGGCGACAGTTGGCTCGATCTTTATAGTCTGCAAATAACAACGGAGTTCGTCGTCCTTTACAGTGTTTCTACGAATCCGATGCAATTGATTCTCGATCAGATCAATAAGGAAAATCTATCGACATATGTATTTCTACCTCCAGTCGTTCCTTCGGATTTATCGTGTCCAATTCTCCCGTTGATAACCTAACCTAACGAGTGTCTTGTTAGTAAACAACAAAATGAATATTTCATCCGAGTCTTGTCCCGTAGCAGCTTTTCAACTGACGGCTCGTAACTCTGTTTTAGTTCATAACTCACTGAAGGATAAGAAATACGCATTGCGTCAAATTGGCCAGCAGGTGAGTACCACACTATTTCATACTAATTGTAAGGTAACACCAGACAAGATTTCTTATTATCAATTCTGGTGGATCAGATGATTTAAACGGTCCTAGGTAGAGTCAAGAGTTACCGAAACGAATGTTATTGCTGATAACGTTGACAGCCTTGATAAGAACGATAAGCGTTGCTAAATTGTCACTTTCTTTTTATTAGGCGTATAAAACAGTACACGAAATCACAGGATGCTTGACGTTCGATGCTGTATTTCGTCTAGGAATATATACAGGGATTATATTACAGATATAAAATCAGATAGTCGCCTAGGATCTAGTATGCTCTAGCGGTTATAAAATTATTCCAGAATCACGTGCTGTGGCTGTAAAGGATTATTTATTCGGATAGCGAAAACAACTTCCTCTCCGAATACGTAGACGGAGTGAACGATCGGAATGAGCAATGAGTTATGGAGAGTTCGATTAGTGAATTTCTGGGTGTAATACTTTTTCGAATTGCGACATCGCATAAGAACGATGTCAACGAACAGCGTGGAATGTCGTATTGTGTGAAACCACAAGGAGGCATCGAAATGTCCAACTGAGCAATCTGGCAGCCAGTCGGCTGGCTAAGCGTTAAGCGGTCAACATGGCCGGTCAGGTCGATAGGTGAGCAGAGCATTGAGCGTGTCTTGGCTTAGACCAGGGGAAGGCAGAGTGACGTAAAGGCACGTATGCTGGTTAACACGTATGTAGGAGAGAAGGCATCACGAGCCAAGAATTCAAAGCCATTGTCAGGCCTGCTGCCGGATGGCTGACGTCTACCTATTACGGCCGCTGCTACCAGAAGAAGGACCGGTCATAGAAACGTTACGGTTTTTTATTTTTATATTCTCACTATTCGAAGTATCTATCGAATGACTTCGATACGGTACGGAGAGATCGATAACGACGATTATTGTTGAAACTTTGAAAGCGATTAATTATTGATTATTTCAAATACTGATTTTCGATCTTAGTCACATTAAAGAACCGGGTTAACGCCTCTGATTGTGTACCAAGATTCAGCAGTCGTAGTAACATGCTGAGTGAAGGGGCTTATCTTGACATTTAATTAACTTAGGCAAATTAGATAGTTAAAAATAACAGCTTACATAATAAATTCTAAAAAAACTAAGCGTGGGTTATACGCCGTATCTGCGTAGTCGATGCTACGTAGGCTTAAATACGAATGCGCCATTGGACATGGCACGTAAGATTCTTGGAGAGAAAGGAAGAGAAGGGAGAGAGACTCAAATCCTAAAGACCAGGATGGATTGAGGATATTAAATAAAAAAAAAAGTCCATAATTATTACGTCCATGTAAAATCTCTAATAATCAAATTATCATTAAGTGGCGCATGTGTAGCCGCGCTTACATTGTAATGGTAGGTGTCATATTTCTTAATAGTAGCAGCAGTCGGCATGCTCGATTAAAACTTGAAGCTCGAACCTTCGTGTAGTATCGCAAGGCAACTTACAACACTTGAATAATCGACATCGTACGATTACGTAACAGCCTACTCAAACGATCGAGCGAACAAGAACACGTCTGCACTTTTATTTTTAAGAAAAGTTAAATGCGACTGCAGCAGCTGCCTAGCATCAATAATTGTTTCTTTGCCGCAGGTCGAAGCAGATAACGAGTATAATGTGATACGAAGTACTCCGATAAGCACGCTTCCTCTTTCCCTGGTGAGTTCCAAGAATTCGAGTAATAATGTATCTTAAGTGATTCGACCTTTGACCCAGGCCAGAATTTCGCAATTCTTCCTCGATCAAAAGAGCCGATTGATTACCAATTGATTACAGGGGAAATAAATGAGGCGTGTAAAGCCCACGTATCAGCGTCCCTGGGTAAGGTCTTAAGGGCGGTGATAATGGCTAAAGAAAATAAAGCAAAGCTACCAGAAAGACAGAGAGAAAGGAAAAGTAAATTTTTCAACTTCTAAAGTACCCAGGTAAGAGCCAATCGTTACGGGCTGCAATTAGCAGGAGTAGTAATTATCTTTATTACATCTAATCAGTACTAAACAATAACATAGTGTCAGGTGGTCAGGCAAATCATGAAAACTTCAATAATTACAGGTCGGAATACTCAAAGTGCTGAGGCTGCCAATCTACTTCCATTCAAGATTTGAAATTTCAGACTAATTGTGGGAAAGGCAAAGGTTCGAATATTAAAGAAGAGCCAAGTGCCTGCTTGGCTGATAATTAGCCTAATGCATTTTGCATTGTGCGTTATCTGTTGGCTGTTGGCTGCTGGATGGTGGATGTTGAATGTTAGGCGTTACGAATTACGACAAATTCGTGTATCAACCTGATGCATAACGGCATTCCATCACTGCTCAGGGAATGAAGTCGTTGGCTGAGGTTGCAGCTCCCAGATTACTAATTTTCCTGTCCATGTTTTCTGGGTTACGTTGGTGATTGCTCGCGAATGGCGAGGAGCATGATCTACCGTATCGTGGATCACCGAGCAGAGTATACGAAGTATGTAGATAGAGTGTTGGCACGACCAGGCGGATGCTCGGATACTGTGGATGCTGGGACCCAAGATTCTTGGCAGCCCCTCTCGATGCTGTCTCCGTAATTCCCTGGAGCGTAGACAGCATGAGGATCGCGGTCGTCGGATGTTTATATTAGAGATAGTGTCTCTCTGTACCCGAATAACCAACCAGTGGCGGATCGTCGCCATTTTGTTATTTACATTGACTTTCAAGATAATGACAATTTTCTTATCAGGATACAACGTGCAGGTATACCGTACAATGTGTACTCTGTGAGAGAATTACTATTTTTGATTTTACTTTGTTTCAGTGTATCTCCTTTTTCATGGAAACTAAAGGATAAACAATAGAAAATGATGAACCGTCGAGGCTGCTGACGCCAATGCAATTTACTCCAAATAGTTGAACTCAGAAGTAACAGCAGAGTGCAGTTGCGGTGCAGGCTGATGTATAATGTAGTGTAGGAGTAGAGTGCTTGATTTTATCATGCACTGCGTAGAAAAATAATTAATTGGGCTTGCGTGTAATTGGCATATAATATTCATAGAATGGTTGAATATCTTGTGAGTGTGATCCTTACACACTGAGAAACTCGTAATTCATATTTTGTTCAAATAATGGAACATTTGGTATTACTCTGTTATTCTTTGTCGAGTATTAAATTTGTGATATTTATTGTAGGAATAAGTTGAAGTGTAATAACCCTGTGAAACGAGACGAATTCGATCGGTGTGAAGTCAGGCACTGTCCCGTACGATGGCGTTGCTTTAAAAGTAGAATAACAAACGTCAAGAGTCTTGGAACAGGAAGCAAGATCTTGCGGTCTTGAGATGCGTCTTTGGTTCTCGCCTGCAGCATCAGTAGCGTTACCGCAAATCTTACTTTATTTGCTTGGATATTAGTTAACCGTGTCCTCCAAACTGGATGAATGTATCCAGAGAGAAATAGACTTAAGATGGTGTAGTCGTGCGACTGGTAAGGTTAGATCGAGTCTGTCTTCCTTTTCCCGTAATACGAACTAGCAAAGAGAGAAAACGGATCGGAGTGATATATTTGTTGATTTTTGTTATTTCAATCTCCTGATCAATTAAAGATTACACGTAGAACTTTATGTAGAAAAAATATTTTAATTCTGCTAGATACTTATATACATTCCAGAATCGTCACTTGTTACAGTCTTATCTTCTCGCCTTCCTGTCCGATGAGTTTTTGAAAGAATTACCAGATTTCTAGTTTTTGGTTATTTCCTGGATACATTTTCTTTCAATTTTTATTCTCCAAATGGCTTGGTCCCATTCACGAAATTTGACATATGGTAAGTTTCTGTTTACTTACGTATAACACCTTGTTAAATAAACTTTTATAAAAGTCTTTGACCGAAAGTCAAAATCTTTACCAAAGTATTTGATAATAAAATCTCGAAAACGGAAGTTCTTGCCGCTGGGCACTGCCCACTGGAGTGTCGATCGTTTCTTGGTCGTTCAACTCGGATTCGAGTTAATTCTCAGGAGCTGTCTAACACGCAACGTTTGACTCGTAGCGATCCTCCGGCGCATCCGCTCTCTCACGGTGGACTTGTCACGGACAGCTAATCTCCCGTTTCTAGGAGGGCATCTTGATACTTTTACCAGAATGAGAATCCGTGGTGGTTCCACAGAAGAATCGTGCGACGGGAGAATCAAATGGGAGAAGGAAAAAAGCAGCTCGAGTTTTGAAAAGGCAAAGAAACTCGAGGAGAAGCCACTCGTGGAGAAACTTCATCCCGACGACAACCCTATGGGAAGTCGAGTGGCTGAAAGGGCGCACTCGAAAGAGCTGGAAGATATCTTATCGCGTTGGAATGTAAATAAGCCAAAGAAATAATTAATAGAAGAAACAACAAAATTTCCCATACAAAAAGGGATATACGGATGGAAAAAATCAAAATGATATGGTATACATCTTATTAACGAATATCAACGGTCTTTGGGTATGAGAAAAATTAATAATTAATTAGTTATAATTAATACATCTCTTTTTATTAACAATGACGTTTCATCCAAGTAAATATACATCAGTAAATACAGTTCTACTTCTGTTTGAAGTACGTTCAAATTATCTGACGTGTGGGTATCTGATGTAAAAGAAGGCTCGATGTTCTTGAACAAAAAATTATATCTAAATGACCTGGAGCGCGTGGGTCCATTCTTCGGAGGCTGTACACCTACGACCTCCAAGAGGTTATCTGACTCTAAGGATCTAGATATTACCAAAACGATCCATCTTCCTTTCTTCCCTTCCATTGCATTTAGCGTCGCCTTCTACCGGAGCACACTTCGTGCTCTATACTTCTTTGGATTGATATATTAGACAGCATGTGTGGTGAGAGTGTCAGGAGTGGGGAATGATCATGCGCAAGGATACGAGACGCGTAGGACGCGTAACGGTAACGGCCATGCCACGCGACCGACGCCATTGACGCGACGCCCTCGACCGATCTCGACTCCGTTGGGACATTGAAAGGTTCAATCTGTCATTTGGACAAGCGGTCAAACCAGTCTGTCACTTTAAAACGTGGCCATATTAAATAACGCTGACCTAGAGGTTAAATTGGCACCCCTGATCGTACGTGACTTCCTCTTCTATTTCTTCCCTTTGTTCTGCACTTTCTCCATCAGCATCGTAACGACGCTCCCGTTAAGCGATTACTAATTACACGAATGTATAAAGGTGATGAAAAAACCTTGACATTTTTTTTTTTCCAAGAGCCGTGGAACTTATTGAGCTTCAAATATTCAAGCTGACCCATTAAGGAGTCAACTTGAGCATCGACGCCCACTGAATTCATACTCGTGAACTCTGGTGAACTCCTGAACTCTCTTTCTTCGTCTTTGACAATCCGAGGACAATGACGGAATACTACTTCTCCTTTAGAGAGATCTGCATGTCATTCACCGCGAATCCGACTTCGTCTTTTGACTTACGGGACTCGGGTTTCTACTCTCTAATTAGAATTTGTACTTTTAGATTTTATTGTAGTTCTTTCATTTCTTGATTCTTCAATTATCTGACTATTCTGTTATTATGGTTTTTCACGAAATTATAATAATTTTTGCTATCTTTATTTCTCTTGTAAGAAAAAGTCTTTTGTGAGTATTTCATTTTATCTTCTATTCTTCACGGATATTTAAATTAAAAAAAAAATTTGGTTTCCCTACTAGCAGAGCGTGGTTTCGATCCACGGACCTCTGGGTTATGGGCCCAGCACGCTTCCACTGCGCCACTCTGCTATCGTTGTAATAACTTTCCGCGATTACGTAGATGAATCGGAAACCTAATATAATTGTACAATAGAACAACTTTGAATCTTCAATTCGTAACAGCTAAATGAAATTTGTAAATCTGCATGAGGCTGAAGAATTTCATTATCTCTTTATATAAAATCTTTAAGTGATAATATAGCCGACCAACCCTATACTGAACAGCTCATTGTCCGACCTTGGAAAACCTTGACGTCACATATACGTCTCTCTCTCTCTCTTTCTTTCTTTCTAGAAGGATCAAGGCCGATAAATTATTTCGTGCATACATCCTTTATTCGCATTACTGTCTGACTAAACTGTCCTAGAGGAAACTTTCGGAAGATTACAAAATTAGATATGCACACGTCGTAAATAAGTTGGAAAGTATGTAAAAGGAGGAAAAGTGAGGAGACGCGAGGGAGAAAAAGGTTAGACTAGTATCTAGATACGGACTGCTCCAGGTGTTCCAAGTGTTAAGCAGCCGTTGGCGATGCTCTTCCGAGTTCCAAGAAGATCAGAAGACAGCGATGTAATACATTACCAGTTAGATATACATGAACTCGATATGTAACAAACTTCAGGTATATGGGCTATAGACTGTAGAGACTACAGACTATAGCCCTGACAAGCAATGACTCCTGACGTCTGACTAACCGTTCTATTTCAACGCTCTCTTTGGATCCTCTGACTAACAGAGTAACTCCTCCGCACCCCTTCTCATCATCATAGTCATCTGAATTTCCCATATTATTAGTACGATTCATCGGTATACGTTCTGAAGAAAGTTATAGATCTTATGAACGATGCTCCTCACTGTTGATTTTTAGTTGCGCAGTTGGCAGCGAATTAGCCATTCTTGTTTTTTTGTTTATTTTTTTTCGCGGTACACACAGTAGATATTATTTGTTTCTGTAATTTGTGGATTCAACTACATTTCAATTTAAGAGTAAAAGGAGTCGGCCAAGAGTTAATGACAGATAAGCAGTGGATAAAGTTATGGGGTTTATGGAACATTCGATACACGTTGACTTCGATTGGAATTATTTGGAGTAAAGATAAAGGCGATTTAATATGTAACGCGATCGATCGACATGGCGGAATCGTGTTTTTACCGAATCACTTTCATCCACGATGCGCGACGAATATCAAAGGCTTTGCTGTTACGAGATTTCACTTTCATTGACTTTCTTCGTAGCAGCTGGGAAGTCGAGTTGCGAATCGGATCCGGACTACGAATTAGAAATTACAAATTGTAAACTGTGAACTACAAAAATCCGAAACGTAACTCCTCCGTTGTTAGAAAGTTACAATTTGAAATCAAAAAGCATGCAACGAATCGCTAACGATTTACCTACTCTTCATTTTCATGCACAGGACGTTACTCGCTCTCCGTTGAAACGAATTTATATTTGCGTGTTTCCTAAACACAATTGCAGACAGCAAGTAACGTCTTACGTAAACGTATTTACGAATAGATATCGTTTCAAGGATATTAACAGGAGCATGGCTAAATGAAAAATATCAAAGTTTTTCAAAGAGACGTTTAAACAATTATCTTGCGTAATAATCGTCGCTCTTAGAAACATTCTTACTCAATAATGAATACACAAATTCAAATCTGCTATTGCATTTTCAGGTTTCTCAAACCAAGAAATATTGTTTAGAAAGAGAAGTGTATTTCTCTGGTAATAATAGTAAAGTAGTAAAAGGTTACTGAAAATTTCCATACAGCTTGTGTCTTCCATATATTATCCACGGTAAGCCAGAAGAAATGTGTATAATTATTACGTTATGTGTTTCAGGTCCATTAGGTGTCTGAACTGTGCTATAATTCATCCACAAATAATAAATATTGGACAAGTTATTTTCTAATTGCGTTTAACGTGACTTCTTCCAACTTCACATTTTCCTCATGAATCGACTATTGGCTGTGTCGGGAGGACTAGATAATGCCGCACAAGGTGGTCCTCGAACCGGAGCAACCCGAAAAGGAAGACGGCTAAGATTCCTTCGTGAGGAAGTTCCATGTTGGTTATTATGTTCATCCACCATGCTTCGTGCTCACGGTTCCTCCTTATAGTACTGCCTTATACTGCCAGTGGTGGATATTTTGCTGCCAGCAGTGCTGGCCCCACTCGCGAGTCGAGGGAACCCGGGGAAAGCCGAGTGAAGTCGAGTCGCGCCGACCTGAACCGAAATTGACCGATGATTGCCGAACTTTGCCACTCTCCCATAGAATGGTTCGAAGTGCGATCGTGCAACCGCGCGGCAGCCGAGACGGGCGGACGGGCAGTGGCCGCAGAAGGGCAGGCAGTCACTCAGGAAAGGTAGTCGCGTACGAGTGTCTTCGCGTTCGTCTCTATTTAATTGGATTTGGATCGGTACGCGAAATCTTCCTTCTTCCGGTTCTTTAACAATAGACATAATAAAGTGCTCTCGTTAATCGCGCTTACACTTCTGTGCTATCTATTCCCATTGAAGAATCAGTGCAAGATTGAAGTTAATGGTGGACGTTTTATTTCTAATAGCTATCACGGATTACTGGATTACTCTACGACCAGCAACGGGAGTCTTTCTAAAAGGTGCGATATCTTACCTACATTCACAAACTTTCTGGGCTCAAGGCATATAAAACTTGTTCTACTTTCCGGCATAACCATTATCCCGTGAATCTCTTTTAAATCCTTTTTCTCTTGCTCTTGTTGATCCTCGGCATCTCGCATGTCCCTTGGACCGCATCGCTCACCAGTATTTTAGAACAGCTATACCCAACTGTTATATTGTATCGAAAATTTTGAAAATCCGTAAATTATTACAGAAAGAGAGTCGAATTGCACTCGGGCGTGAATTATCCTCGGACTCCTCACCTTGTCAGGAAATCTTTTCGAAATGACTAACCGTCGAAATGTCGCGAAGGAAAAAAAAGCGTCAGATGTTATTGAAATTATCAAAAAGAGATACAAAGACAATAAGATGTTGAAACAAATAAGACGAAAAAACTTATTGTTCAACCAACAACGCCGCATACCTTTGAATTCCTCCATATTATAAACGGAAACAGTTTTTCGTCGGATTCAAACGTATTTCTCGTACAATTTCTCTTGGCTTGACTATCGAAAGAAATGATTCGGATACCAACAAACACAAACTAAAGGCACGTGGGAATATTGGCGTATATCGTTCACACACCGCTGCTCTTAATAAATTCACTATCTGACGTAATCGCGAAATACATTCTACCCACGTAATTCTTAATGGGGATTTTTCTCCTCCATCGTCGACGTCGAACGTTATGTTTTCGTCCTCGTCAACTGTGCCTGATTTCTCCACCAGGAGACATTTAGCAATTACAATAATTTCACCAGAAGTGACATAAAGCCTAATTTTTAAAAATCTGCTCGTTCATTGAACTTTGTCTTCGTTTCTGTTTACTTTCCTAATCGTCACTGTGATCGCTCCTGGAGAAAATCGACGCCGGCCATTCCGGTCGCTTCTTCCTTTACGTACTAACGATTCCAAAACACTACTAACAACAAAACAACGATAATTATTCCCAAAGAAATGATTACCCCCTCATTAAAAATTGCCTCGCGCATCCTCCCGATTAATTCAACATTCGCAATCGCACCCTACCTAAAAATACACCTACTAGCTTAAACTCGCATACTCTCAGAACCAGTCATCCTCGTGACTAATCGTCAAATAATAAATCGTGACAGTAAAGAGGAAAAAATCCAGAAAAAACACAATCACCTGATAGTTCTTGAATTCCATAAAATGTTGTCACTGCTGAAATCAAACTCCACAGATAAGAGCAGCACATAGGAATACCAGTTATCACCTTCAATCGTTACAAAATGGTATTAACCGATACGCGGCGGTGTTACTATCGTAATTTAATAAAGTGAAGAAGTCTGACGAATATTGTCCACGTCCTCGAAGAAGCGTTACGTAGTCAGGTCAGTGTATGCGTAAGCAATGCTCGGTCAACCTGGTGAACAGTTGTGGTACCGTTGTCGGCGGCAGCAGCGACTACGATGCGTGTTTGTTTGCTGCTGCGTAACCGGTCGTGTCGAGTGAACCAAGAGGAGAAAAAACAGAAAGAGAGAGAGAGAAAGAGACGTCGGCCGGCCGGCCGGCTAGCGAGCGAGCGACCGAGCGACCATCAGGTAGAAAAGGCAGCAGAGGTGCGTGGGGCTGCGCGTAGAGGCGAGTGTAGCGCCAGAAGAAGAGATGCGTAGCGAGGAGGAGTGTGTAGAGGAAAAGGAATTAAAAGAGTAAACGTGGTGGAGTGCCGTTACCGCGTCCTCGGGTAGAATGGGCAAGAGGCTGGATAAAACCTGAAAGCGGCATCGGGATCGCGGAAAGAGAGGACGGCGATGGGCTCTTTTTTTGTTTGGATTACGGGGCGAGTTATATACGTCCCGAAGGGGATGCCTGTTCTTTATTTTTATGAATATCCCAAAGTATT
Organism: Trachelus tabidus; assembly: GCA_030142655.1. Lineage (NCBI taxonomy): Eukaryota > Metazoa > Arthropoda > Insecta > Hymenoptera > Cephidae > Trachelus > Trachelus tabidus. Next base: position 1,016,799 of record JARQTI010000563.1, on the reverse strand, counting down.
CAGTACGCGTGTAAGTCGCTGGTAGACAAAATAGTTGGATTTAAAGAAACACTCGTACTTCTGTACTACGAGTTAAATCTCGTAGCTGTTATATATTTAAAATCTAGATACTGACCTATTTCGTCCGCATGCATTTGCCTCTTGCACAAATGCATCTATCAATCTATCGATCAAGCGATCGAGCACGGTGAAAGTGGCGCTCCTCCTCTGTTCCTTTTAAACTTAGAAAGTCGATTGTCCTGTCCTCCCATTGCCCTCTCGTTACACCGTTAATGATTCCAACTATCGTGACGATCCAAAGGATTTTATTTCTCCTTTTTTTTATTACTCGCTCTGCCGGAAACTGTTAATCGTTATGTTTCTACGTGTTACAGTCAATGGTTTGTTATGTATTACAAGATTTTTTATTTCTTTTCCAAATTTTATTACTGTAACAATAAAATTATCCATTTCAGTCTAGATCGAATCGATCAATTTTATCTTTCCATCTACTTCCTGGTTATCGTAATGACTAGAGAGCAAGTTACATTCCGATGGGAATGGATAGCAGTCAATATATTTATCGTGAGTCTATTTTGCTAAAAAAAGCTTCAGCGGTAGCGATGATGTGACGCAGCAACAAAAAATTCATAATTACAAATTTTTACTGTTGTGGCACGTTGGAATTTTTAAAAAGTTAATTTTCAAATTCGATATTAAGATTTTTTTAAGTCTCATTATTGACTTTGTTCGTTAGCTCCAGAAATTCCAATGATGCTCTTATCGGTCGGGCAATGCGTGATACCGCCTAGTTCACTGCTGCTGAATTCGCAGTAGCGGCGACATTGAAATTACGAAGGAAAGGTGCGTCAATAACTCAGCCTAACTGACCCCATACCAGGAGGGCGTGCCCTAGGAGGAACGACAGTCGCGGAATAGTAACGCCATCAATAATGTTGACAGACCAACAGACAGTGTACTTGTACGGTAGTGTAGTCCGTGCACGTGCAGCATCTCCATGACTCCAGGGGATGCTGAGTGCAGCGAACTGCATTGGACCGGGGAGAAATTTTCAAATTTGCTCACATGATTATTATTATTATTATTCTTGGCTGCCGATAAAAATTATTATCCCTGCTCAGCAACTTATTTAACATTAAAAAAACAGCAAGGCGGATATTTATTGAAGCTTGAAAAAAATCGTAGCGAAATAGTGAAAAAAAATATAATTATTACGGACTCATTACGACTCGCTGGCAACGCGGCTTAACGTTCTTTTACGAGGTTAAAAGTGAGGAACGGTCTAAAGGATGAACAGGATGGTAGAGTGAGTAGTTACTGTATGCTTTTTTTTTTAATCAAGCACGTATTCACGCTAACGTTTATTCATCTGAGAATTTGTAAGTTTTGTCGAGAATAGTTGAAACCTATATATAGCAAGTGGCGAAATATAAGATTGCGTGAATAGACATATATCGATATCGGCTCCATATCGTCGTGATTGGATTTTCTAGGATTGATCGTGGACAAGAGAAAGTCTGTTACCTTGATGGGACGAGAATGAAGAAAAAGTTTAGGGGGGCGGGGGAAGAAAAAGGCTAAATTGAAATTTGACACAGTTATAACATACACGCTTCCGACGCGAAGATCCTCTTCAGCGATCTACTCGATCGCGCATATGTTTGCTAGATCCCCGTCAGACAGTTACTCGGATGATTGAGCACAGAAGAACCTACTTCCGAAATGTGCTGGTTGGTGAGGAGCTGGGTGAAAATTTATCCTTGAGTAACTCTGGCTTTACCTTTTCCCCTATAGCGCTCATACGTATACGTGAACCTGAATTATATGGACAAAAAACTGTGAGGTTTTTTTTGGAGGAGTGGAAAAAAACAGACATATTTATTGGCTCGTTTGACAATACTCGCGACGAGAAGCGAGCAGATCATTTGGCAGCATACTTTGAGGGGTTTGTGCTTTGTGCTCTGTGATTATTTCCAACTGACCCGCTTACGGCTCCCTCCGCATACCTGAGCGACGTTTTCGGTCCGTTTCGTGTCTCTCGTCTATTTCCATCGAGTTTTCTCACCCTGCCAAGACTTCCGGTTTATTTAGTGCGACTTCCCGCACGAAAACGCGCCTCAAGAAAATTGACGTTAACTAAGTTCTGTTGTACGTTTGTTTACCCATTATACTTAGGCCTACGTCTGTATAGGGTCGTTCATGACTTCTGGACTATTCGAAAGTCCCGCCACTGGAAGTTCCTTGACCGACGTACTTCTCGCGGGAATCTTGATGCGCTCTGTAGAAGAAAAAAAATAAAAAGACGCACAGCGAAACCCGTTGGCACGAGCTGCGATGCACCTGCTTTTCTTTAGGTTGCATCTCGCCCGAACGCCGTTACACAATAGAGTCGAATGGCCAGGCATGTAGCGTCCAATTAAGCCCATTCCAATTCCGACTTGTTTCTTCTGTTAAAGACGATTCACTCAGTCCAAGTCGTAGTCGATTTATTCGACGTCTGAACTTGGACTGTGGTTAGTCTCTCCATTCGTTATTATATTGACATTCAAGTCATTTACAGCCGGATGGGTGGCTCTGAGTCTGGTGGGTACCGCTATACACGTATATTACGCAACTTCCTTCTAGTTCGGAATAATCCCGTATACGAGAACCTCTTGGGATCGCTAAGAAACTTAGTGGTTGCCGCTTTCCCTCGGGCTCCTTAACTGTTCATAATAATTAAATCCATCCATAATAAAAAGCAATACTTTTTTACCTCTTTCTATCCACTTTTCATCTTTTTCATATTTCTTGAAGGATTTCTTGTCAGTCGGACGTCCGTTGCATTTTCTCAAGTCGATTGTTCGAACGACCTTCTCTCGACTTGCGCCTCCAGTAGGGTAGAGTCGAAAAATCGAGCAGAGCAGAACAAAGTCGAGTCGAGTCTCGAGCGGAATGCGGGAAGAACGCGTGTTGTATATCTCCGGGCAAGAAGGCCTGCTTACGTAAACGGTATTCCTGACCTCGCGAACGCTCCGGAGGTTTCATCGTTCCGTCGGCAGCGAACGTCACCCTGGAGACCATACACGGCGTGAAAATATAACGATCGACCAAGCCCATTGCCAAATAAAAATGCATTCTGCAATTGTGAAATACATCAGGATCCTCAGCTCTCACTTCTTTCGAATCTTCTTGCAAGGCTTCTTCGGTAGAGGCAGTGCACGCACGTGACTAAATACTCTTATAATTTTATAATCGAATTAATTGAGGAAAATTTACTTTGATTTTTTACAAACGCTTCATGGCCAACCGGCGTGAAGTTAACTTCGTACTGGACGATCTTGCAGCTTCGAGTATCGACGTCAACATAACCTCCAAACGGTTCGACAGTACGCTCGCTCGCAGCCAGAAGTACCTCAACCAACGTTTACGTCTATTTAAAGACGTGCTACACGATGCGATGCAGTGCGTCTCTCTGTAATCGGATATTCATAGAATGGAAACGCCTTCGTCCTAACGCATAAAGTATATGGCGACAATTCGTGGACGGTTTTCAAAAGCACAGAAATGATCCAATGATTATTTCGATATCAGACTCTCTCCGTATCCTTGGCAGGCTTTATGGCAGCATAAAGGTAAATAAAAGCATTGTTCTCGGTCGGAATGCTGGAATGCTGGAAATAGTTGGCTCGCTATATGGCAATTATCGGCTCTTGCGAACACGCCTATATTTCTACATAACTCTGCATAACAGGCTCTCTTCGTAGGACGTCTTAAACTCAAGACTTCTACACGATGCGCTGCAGACGACCGTCGGCTGTCTGGGTGTATCTGGCGCATATGCGTTTCGTATACCTGACGATCTTTTTTCTCTCGCTTCTACGCTTACCTTTTCTCTCGGTTCGCAGCGCCACTTCTGCCGCTAGACCGACACAACTGTGTACTAGCCTTAGCTATTGCCTCGCTCCAGATATTCAATCCACCTCAAATACCCTGACGAATCTCTTGTTTGTTTGAGGTCGAAGAATTACGGATTACCCGACTGTCCTTGCTGTTTCGGTTGCTTTACGATAATTAAGTATACTTGTCTCTCCTCTGTCCGCCATGTTGCATTAACTCGATATTGGACTAGGTATTCGCCGACGTAATTGTGTCGAATTTTTTTTTTAGTATGTCACTGTAGACGACGTTATCGCAGAAGCGTCTGACAATTGTCTACGTCCTTTCGCCTTTACATCAACGTGACGCGGAGACGTGACCAAGGACTCTCGTTCCACAATAATACAATGTGCTGCGATCTTATTATTATGTTTACACGTAGCCGCGTAAATATGCAAGAATGTATCAAGAAAGCTGGAAATCAGAGTCAGCGCGATTACCAAATAAGACGGGATTGCCGACGACGTCGAGAGTCGCTACGCTATGGCGGTCGGGCAACATGGGTTTCTGGATAAATGGAAAAAAAAAATGTTAACCCAACCTAGACCAATCCCTTTCTCTCCTTCTAAGAAAATGATTGGGTCGACCAAAATAAAAGACTCCTGGGGAGAATTAATCCTGGTCTATAATCTAGGTGGGCGTCCATAAGATAATAGAATGTTCTGCTCATGCGCACTCGAAGACGCGTTAACGTCTCGGCAACGATAAACACCTTAAGACAAATTGCTGGACACTTTGGAACCCTCGTGCGTGCTTAATTAACTGTAACTAAGGATATCTGTGCGTGATCGTACGGGAGAGACAGATTTATTCTTTCATTGACGTCTCGAGGTTACGATTTTAGAACGACAACGGAAACAATGTGTATTCCGATTGATGATTTACATATTAACATGTGAAATTAACAAGAAAGAGACAGACGCTGTTTTCGTATTAATTCACTGATAATAATTGTCATACTCGCACGTCGGAATCCTATTGATTAACAATAAGCTACCATGGCAGCTAGCAATAACTCGAACCTTTTTTTTTCTATTCCTTTCATTTTTATCTATATGTTCCTTTTTTACTATTTGACAGCTGGTTAATTATTCCAAGCTCCCCCCCGGCGGTACCTAGTAAACGTGGTCTCACTCAAGGTCGTCTCCGCGCATACCTTTGTATCCTGTTGCTCATAAAGATCACGGAGATTGTTTCGCAATTCGCTTATTCGACAAGCACTGTCTCGGTCAGTTTTGAAGCCACAGGCTTCTACTTTCCTCTCGCTTCTTTGTACTCGCTTGATCCTACACTTCTCCCTCTAGGCAGGCGCGTACGACTGTCAACTTGCAGGTGGCTATATCTATATCGCCAAATTCCTAAGGTATTTCTCCTGGCTACGCGAGCTGTCGAAGAGCCAATCGACGAGTTTGCTTTCTTAGTCAGCAATTCGGGAATCCTCGTGAAGTCATATCGATGACTATCAGTGACTTTCATATCAGTGGGGAAGAAATTAAAAATGGGAAAAAAATTAATTTTTTTTTCTTAAATCTCAATTTCAGACTATTAAACTATTTAGGAATTGACGGTCGCCGAACCGGAAGTCAACGACTCCACTTGTTGCATGCAGAAAGAATGCTCGAACTTCTGTTGTTGGACAATAATATACATATAGCATATACCAGTTGCTACTTCAAAATTCTTTATATCCATATTGCGGTTAGTATCTTGTACTAGCAGTCGTATGTACAAGTATACAGTACTGTTCTCTGTACAAGATATAATATCGGTAGGACGTTGTTGTATAACGCCTTCGAGCACCGATTTACCAGGGCCTAGGTACTACATCGTCTCTCGACGTTCGTCCGTGCGATTACGCTAACAGCAAACCACGCCTCGATCGCGTAACGTTTCCTCCTTCCACGGAAGACATTACATTATCTAACCCAACCCGACCAAACCCCTCAGTCTTTTACTTCTCGTCTCTCTGCGTTACAAACAACCGGGACTTTCTTTTATTCCCTTTTAAACCTATTTCAATTATTTCTGTTTCTATTTTTCTGACACTCCCTCTGTCTTTCTCCTTGCAACAATATTTCTATCTTTAGCCTCTTGCTTCCTTTTCTTTTATGTATTACATTATCATCCGACTAGCATTCTATTATTCTTGTGAATTCTTGGATTATTAGAAATACATCGTTAACAGGTACCTCATGATTGTTTCAGGTAAGCGGTTGGAGAATTTACAATAAAAAATATAAAAAAGAAAGGCCAATTACAATGATCGGCCGTGATGGAGTCGGAACGTGGATGGACGTTCCTGAGGAATTCGTTAAAGCGTTCGGTGACGTAAGTACTAGTGTAGTAACTAGTGGAGGCCGGATGAGCACGTTTTACAGAATATTATCGGCGTAGGGTAAGACTGTTAATTACTGACAATTAACAGTGTATGTGGGGAATGGTGCAGTGTGTGATAATTAGTGAGTTATCTGATAACAGCCAATTTTCAATCGTCAGATTTAATTGTTCAGACATTTTTTTTGAAAAATTCAAAAATTTTTTTGCTCGTTCCAAATATTTGTTCCTTATTCGGGTTATATATTTTTTTTACAACGAGCAACGTCTGTTACACGTGTACGTGGTAACGTATTGAGGAATCTGAAATTCAGTGAAAGCCTAACATGGTGGTAGCAGAGCTTCCGGTCCTGCATACGTGATTTCCGGTGCACTCGATGGTTATCGGTATCATCTTGTATGCATTCGAAAAAATGTCTAGTGAATTTTCCCAGATCCAGAATTAACGTTGAATTATGGCAGCGACAACTTTTCTCCCCTGTTACGTAGATAGCTGCCGATTTGTTATTTGCCCCAGATTTGATTCCGTCCAGTGACACAAGAGTATCTTGCGGAACAATAAGAAAGCAAGAAATAAAGTTAATGCGAGTAAGTCAGAAGTCTTAATTCGGACATGAAAATGTTAAATTATGAGAGCGTTGCCATACGTGACGGTACAGAGGTGTACGCGTACCTACCGAACACGTGATAAACTTTCACCGTACACAGTGTATAAGATAGGCTAAGTAAAGTCAGGTAAGGTAAGGTATGGCAAGGAACACCGGGATTCAGGTGTCCTACGTGGACCGGTTTCTGTAGTATTTCCGCACATGGGTATTTGGTGAACGTATGATGTTACCCAGTTTCCTTTTTTCTTTTCTTTTTTTCTTTTCATGCGAAATCTATCCCTCAACTATATTTCGTATCCGCTCAAAGATAGTTACTACGAATTGGCTCTATATTCATAGATGGAGGATTTTTTACATTTTTTTTCCAACCACAATCTATAGCTACACTGATTATCCTCGATAATCGAGAGTAATGCGACGTAACTGGAAATAAATCGATATATATATATATATACACACACACACACATGAGAATGATTAAGGAGACACGATACGTAATTGAGGTTAGGTCTTAGCTCGTGGCGCAGTCTAAACTCCGAGGCGCCATGTCGCAGTGTCGCCGTCGTTTCGAATTCCAAAATAACCGGTAAAGCCTCCGTCCAAGACCAATCCCAAAATAATCCTTAAGTCTACGGACTATGTGAATTTCAGCGTTACTGCCGCGCCGTTGGCATTATTAACCCACGATGGCTTCCCTAATCTCCGTCGCCATGTTCTTTGTCCGTTAAACCTTGTCGCGGTTTAAAATTTTCAAATGGCACTATCTCTTTAATGATTTTTATTCCTCTTTGGTTTCTTTTTTTCACATCCATATGCTTTGGCAACTTGCTCTTTTTTTTTTAACGATTTATCACGTCCACCGCTCCTCGCGAAAAATCGACGCACACGATACCCCGAGCGGCCAGTCGCATGAAAATCTTGACTAATAACATTCCTCCCTACTCGACAATCCGCCACTCTCGGTTTCAAGAGAGGCAACAAGAGTCCCGACCCTTCTATCTCTCTTGCGCTCTCTTTCTCTCTCTCTCTCTGTAAGTCCGCAGAAAAGACGGCAATGCACTCGATGAGAAAGTTTCCTGCCCGATGAGCCTTCCACGCAAGAATGCGGCATACGCGACTCCCTCGGCCTGTAGGACAAAAAATAGAAGATGGCGTCTACGGGCAGAAACATTTTCTCCATCGAATAGCCGTTTGATCGCAGCAATTTCACGTTTACGGCGTCTGTATGTCTTATCAGGTGCTCATCCTTTGTATCTTTTGGATAATCTCTGCGCTTTGCTTTTTTTTCAAGGTTATATATATATCTGATCTCAAGATCTGAAGGAATTTTATTACCTTATATATTTTATATAGCTACTAGTCGTCTAAGTCGGCGCGAGGGATGCTGGGAAATATCGTTGACGATAATGCTTTCTATCGAAACGTTTTGTTCGACCTGATCTCGACTTGCGTTATACCAGGAAGAAAGAGCAGGTTGGCACCCGCTACCAATTAGATCGATTCGCGCAGCCATGATGATTCTCGGTTCGATGAATTTTCACGGCTGTACGAGTCGTTCCGCATGAAAATTCAAAGGAACCGGGGAAACTCGCGCGAGGCACCGTTAATTTTACCTTTCGCGACAACCAAGTTTCCTGAAGATCCGCTGCGCTTCCAAGTGACGCAAGAAAGAAGGAAGTGAAAAAAAAAAGAAAAAGTAATTATACTCCGGGCACGCGAAGACACTGACGGTGAATCGAATAAGCGATCCGTAAAAACCAAATTGTCGCTCATTAAACAGATAGGTCAGTCAGTTCTTTAATTACGTTTTCAGATTTTTCGTAAAAAAAATTTTTTTCACACTCGTAACGATACTTACAATGACCCTCTTGACGACTTGCCCGGTTTTCACCGGGCCGAAAACATACTCGGGATTCGAGTTACGCTGCCTCCTTGTCAACTTGTGTAACGAGTTAACTTCAGGATCAATCCTCGTCCCTAACAATGATGGATGATCCCAGTGCAGAGTCAACCGAGTCTCTTTTGCTCCAATCCCCGTGTTGTCGCTACCAGTAGCAGCTTGGAGCGCGATGCGCTGGCAATTACAGACATGCGGCCGTAGGGCTGGGGGAGAGGGAGGTCTTCTTGGGCCTTGCCGAGTTCGAGAACCCTTTGCAGTCTGCAATTCCTTGAGGAATTCCTGAAGGAAGAGAAGAGGGAGAGAGAGAGAGAGAGAGAGAGAAGGTAGGAGCCGGTCGACCGGCTGCCCGGCCAAGGATACATTCTTCCATTCCTCCTCAAGGTGCAGATATGCAGCAGACTCCAAACGTATGGCATCTTCTTGGAGAATCCAAAAAAAAAATAATCACTTCCTGCTTCTTCGAACGGCCTACTTTTTCTGTCGATTTTAGATCGAACAGGGAACTGTGTTTCTGTAGGAGATTGGGAAAGGGGAAGGACGTGTGGATGAAACTGGAGGGGCAGGAGAGGAGAGTCACGCTATTTATTGATCAGCCATGTGCATAGTACGAGTTAACTTATCGATCGGTCGATATATCGATTGATCGATCTTCCAATTAAATCCGACGACTTTGTAAATAAAATCGATACTCTTATTTGTTTGGCTTCACTGGGATCGGCCGGCGAGGGAGGGTTGGTCAAAAATACTTAATCGTACCAGACTATTGAACTTGTAACGATTCGTCATTCGTTCTACACTATATAATTAGATCCACTATCGCACAGCGCGTATCGCAGCCCCCTCTGATGTCTGCGTGTAGTATCCGTTGTACAGGGTTATTCAACCGAAACGCACCGCAAGGGGAATATTGCTGGAGAAACTAAGAATTTATTTTTCAAAATTCTTCGCTGACTCTTTGGCTTGCGAAGAAAAATGTTTTTCAATGTTTGTAAGTGTATTGGAAATTATGACGGGGTGGAAGGGGGCATGCGTTAAAAATTGTCGAATCACATTTTTAATTATCTTTGTTATGATCCCCTGGAACACGTTCTCAGAAGTAAAAGTCATTTCGGTTCTGTGCACGTGTTCTTCTTCATGGACATTGCAGAGCGATACGTTCGAGTAGGGCAGCCCTGTACATCATCCAGCATCAAGGATTATACATAAGTACAGTCTGCATGTGGCTTCGCTGACTCTGCCAAGCATTATCCTAACGGTTTCGAGGGAGACTTCCCGGGAATGACGCTTCGAGTAAAATGCTGCTAACTTCACTCGAGAAAGAAGTCTCTGCGACGCACGGGACACTGCGCTGGCTCGGGCACATTGGACACTCGAACACTGGACATACTGGATATACGGGAAGGAACGGGACGCGACGGGTTGACATTCCGACGCAGGTTAAAGAATAGAAACAACGAGAACGGTCGTCGCTGGTGTAACGACTTCTAGGAAATTTTAAGGAAATTAAAACTACGGTATGAAATTCAACATGGCGGAGTCTGTTAACGGTACGGGGTTGGGGATTGTTTTTTCAGCAGATAATTTTCGTTGGCTGGCGAAACGTCAGTCTGGCTGTGGCGACGTCCTTGTTGCTGCGTCTTTGTGACATTCTTAATTTACGTTGCAAATAGAGGATTTGACGTGTCGCGTACAGATGCGTCATAGGCAACTGTCGGTTGGCTTACTGCATTAATATTCGAGAATCATTTTCACTCTTAAAGTCCGGCGTTACTGCAGCCTCTTGTTCTTTGGCTCTCTTTGACTTCTACTTTTTATTAGACGGTCGCTTCGTTCTATTCGATACGATAGGTGCCAACGCTACGGGCATTGCGCTGCTCATCGACGCCTTATATGTGCACTGATGTGATTACTGGATTTTCTCCTAATACGGATTTCTGCTTAGAGAGGCCCACAGTGGAACTGCAGACTCCATGACGGCTAGCACAATGCCCTAGGAGATCTTCCAAAACAGGCCAGCAGTATATATGTATACAGATAGTAGATATACATACATTTTATGTATCATCAGAATTCTAGCCTGGATTATAGTTGAAGGAGACAAAGTGAAATGACATACGTCACTCAATATTAAAATAATTCTATATAGCTACACAGCTCTATAGCTGTTCCCATTGTTTTCAAATTTCGTAAACGCCACTGGCATATATGAACTGTTCCAATTTTGTAAATTCTTATTTTCTTATGTCAGTATATTTTTTTGCTTATCAAAATTATAGCATAGCCGGAACAACGGATACTCCTACGATTTTTCAGAATTCTTGTTTCCCTTTCACATTCGTGCAACTGGATTTGTCAAGCGTGTGTGTATTAATGTATAGCACGTGTGTATCTGACGTTGTCAAAATCAAGTTGTTAACAGCATTGAGCGTCAGTGTACACCTACGTGAATTTGCGAATAAAATATTTCAACTGGTGAATTCTCAAGGGAGAATAATTGAACGCGCTTTCGAAATTCGCAAGGTACGTGCGAGTGCGCGAGCACGTTACGCCACACTGTCCGCAAACTGTCGCTAATTAGAATTCTAGCATTGTGTGCGCAGACTTCCGCTCCCAATAGGCCAGTCCCAGGCATGGCGGATCTCGTTTCATAATTAAAGCCATCGGCGCCAACGGGTGCCGAATTTCGTGTGTACGTCCCTGTTCGTTACGTAAATACGATATAGGCGCATGGAAAATATTTTTTATTGACTATTGAAATTTTAATATTTTTTAAAAATAAGCTATTCGTTTACATTGCTGTTATGTGTTTTTTTTTTAATTTTTAACGTGACTCGGTTACTTATATGTAGCGACACGGTGTCCGATCACGTGTGACTTAAGATTCGGCAATTTCTCGAAGCAAGATTGGCCACGAGACTTCTTACAATAACTTGAGCAGCACGCACAAGAAACTCGATGCATTTCGCAATGGTAAATCCCACGAGGTCGTCGATCACATAGAAACCTATCGAAAGGTACAGTTATTCCAGTTTCCCAGCCACGTTATTTTTCCTCCGTTCGCAATGCCCAGTTTATCGCTTCGAGATCCATCGGAGATATTTCAGATTCTTACGGCCACCAGGTATACGCAGAGTCTTACAGTAGACACCTAGCTGGCAAGGATCGACAATTGTTTACACGGATATATCCGAGCGCCGTGGAGAACGGAAGGAAAAAAAGGGAAAAGTCAAGAATATAAAAAAAGATATTAATATCCAAGCGTTTATAGTCCAGAAGGCAAGTTTGCGGAGTTACAGGGTTGACGTCCTTGGATTTGCAAAGTGAAGGAAAGACGAAGGAGAAACACGTAACCTCTTACTACTCAAATGTCAGAGAGAAAGGCCAACTTGTTAGAGAATCGAGAGACAACCTGCTGCTGCTGCTGCATCGAACTTATAATATCCACGTAATACTTACGAATCACGTAATTTCGCGTATTGCGCTTTAAAGCCACGCAATCGGCATTCCGTCGCTTCGTCACCTTTCGCCACGTGTCATTCGAAATCGAGTAAACGGAATTCTGGGTAATTATGCGCAGAGCCGAGCGTGGGTTTAGATTTCATTTCTACAGTACCAAATAAACAAGACAGTGGAGCACGCCTGGACAGGATTACAGAGATATTACGAGATACGTCCTTGGTTCGGCAGTATATCGTAATCGTCTTGTTTTTTCTCAATCGAATTATTGACAAGTTCGATAAGCGTAAATAGGTTGTGAGTTATCGTTTTAAGTGAAATACAAGAACAAACAACGAAGTAGATCCTGGCCGAGTAGATTTCCAGTGGAAAATTAAGTAAGCGCACGTGTTCAAGGTCCGGATGCTAAGAGAAAACGAAAAGAAAAAGATCTTCCCCGTACACATCTGTCAGACGCGTGTTTACGCGCGCAGTGCATGCTGGGACTGCGGGACTCCTCGTCCCACAGGCTCAAATTCAAATCCTATCAGTCAACGGTCATTGTTCTCATCAGGATGCACACGGGGACCCTTCGTGAATAACTGAATAGTCCAATAGGAATTTTTGTAATGGCCGCCACGATGCGCTCCAACGGACAGACGCTGCTCCCTATCCCAGGATCAATCTCTAGTCCGCTGTTATCTACTGATATTAATACTGCCGGTAATACCGGTGCATCGCCACTGGTACTTTGGCGCTAGTGCTGCGTGACAAAAGCTATAGCCACCGAGAGAGAAAGAGAGAGAGAGAGAGAGAGAGAGAGAGAGAGAGAGAGAGAGAGAGAGAGAGAGAGAGAGAGAGAGAG
>JARQTI010000563.1:981221-1003550 GCA_030142655.1 Trachelus tabidus | reverse complement strand
AGAGAGAGAGAGAGAGAGAGAGAGAGAGAGAGAGAGAGAGAGAGAGAGAGAGAGAGAGAGAGAGAGAGCGAGAGAGCAGAGAGGGCATCGGCCTGACCGTGACCTAGCCACCGCTCCTTGCACCTCCCCCCTGGCTACCAGTACTACGCACCTTTGCACCACCCTTCTGTCCCTACGTCCCCTCCCCAATCCTTCTCTGTCTCCCTCCCGTGATTTTTCTGACGCCTCGTGCACGGCCCATTGCATATTTTGTTTGGTTCTCCGGTGACATTCGTATTATCATTATTCCAGCTATTATGGTACCTGTGCTGATTTTCAACCGCAGGAAGCGTTGCAGTTTTCGACGAGCTACGTTTCATGCTCCATCGGACCATTTACTTTGTTATTCCTAGCAAGAGTACGGAGCGTTGGGTTTTATTGGCGACTCGTGTCTTTTGTTTTTATACATTGTCACGGTATTATCTATCTACGCACTGAACCGCTGTCGAGTGATCTTTAGAGCCTCAACGGAATTAAAATATAATGATCTTCGGCTCGTGGGCAGAGGGGGGGAAGCTTAAGGCGGACGAGAGAGTACGCAGATCGTCGGACAAAGAGGAGACGCCGTGGCATAATAAAAGCAGGAAGACGAGCCGAAGGATAAGTCGACTACCGTTAAGGCTACGTGAGACTAGCACTTTGACTCGAGCCACGTTCCACTCCGCGCGTAACGTAACGCTACTGTTAGCTACGTATGTACGTTGCTTACGTAGCGTCCTATTTAACTGTTACTTATATCCTCAGCTTTGGACTTGTGCTTTACTTTCACGTCAGGGAAATACTGTCGTTTACGACCTTGTCCGTAAGAGGGGAAAGATGGAGGTTTTTGAGCTCTCAGATTTTTCTTTTAAATCACCTCCGATCTTTGACCTGTCTTCTCGGTCGTAAGTTAATGGCATTGACAGAAGGACACATTTTTGAAGAATATTTCTGTCGATTGGCACTGCACCGTTGTTGTCGCTCACTTGGAAACGGTAGTTGTGCGTGTTGATCGACTGTGCAATTTCGTAGCAGTGGCTGACGGGACGAACGATACTTTACGATCGGTAATCGATATCGTCCGATTTCTAAGTGGAAATTCTTCTCGAGTTATCGGAATATACAGAGCGTGTCTTTCTGTAGCGATATTGTCTTTCTTGGTTAAACAAGATGGTCGACGGCCGGGAACGCTCCCGCGGTGTAACTCGCACCCCGAAACCATATATCGATATTTATATCGATTAGGTATCTTAGCGTATATCGAGGACTGAGGATGCGATATCAGGACGAGAGAGACGTAGCCTATCTGATCCGGTAACCTAAGTCCGATCGATGTTCAGGATCGATAATTTTTTGAAATAAATTTCAATGGTAATTTTCGAATAGTTTAAGGAATTTTCGACACGCGTTAAAAGATTGTTGGAAGAACTTTAGAAATCGTTCAATCTCTATATCAGCTATGGTTTCTCGTTATTCGTGTTATCGTGCGATAAGAACACTGGTTGCGAAATATCACTCACATTTTGATAAGACTGTACCAATCTTTTATTTATTGAATATCCGTCGTGCACTCCCAGTCCCAGGGAAACGGGGATCGTCGCACTGTCTCTGCGTGCATTCTGGGAAAGCGTCTCACGGCTTCGACTTTAGTGAATTTCCAGTATAATTGGGACGTAGTCCCGACATTGTTTACGCGAGTGCCCGTTACCGCTTTGCCATTGAAATCGGCTAGGAGCGTCGCGCGCAAATAAAGAGCGTGAGATCAGTCTGTAATTTCTGATCGTTGACCGTGAGGACGACGTGACGTTATAAATAGGCGTATTATTAATAGTCCGTTTACTCGCGGGCGAAATAAGATGATTGACAGTCGGCCGAAAAAGTTTGAACCTTCTATTCTCTTTCGGTAAACTGCTAATGAGTTCATCTTGTATGTTCACGTTGACGTTTCAAGTACGAGTCGTGTCCAGGCTCTCCTCGTGCATTAGCATAGCGAACTAACCGTTAAGCGCGAAATAGCCGCGTAGCCTTGAGAGTCTTTTACTCGATGCAAAAGACAAAACATGATCCAGAGTGCCCATGCTGGCTGACCGAAATAGCACGAAATGCCACGAAATGCCACGAAATAACGCGATACCGGCCGGATGTTGTGGGTTTTACGTCTTGGGGTGAATACATGCGTACGTAGCTTTGGCTGAAATAATATTTATTCGTCTCGGAGTCATTTATGGAGAATTTTGTCTCGTCCTAAAAGTCCGGTCTGTTGTGGCAAAGGTGCAGTTAGAAAAAAAAAAGACGATTCGACTTTGACGCAGGTCCAGACCCCCAAAGTCATCCAGAAAATTGTCGTTGTAGTTGCCACGAGGGAAAGCAACGTTCGAAACCGAAGAATTCTCTCATGAAAAAATAATTTATGCCACCGCACTCCCCAGGTCCACATTTAAAAAGGCTATCGCACCAATCTTCCACGCTTTACGTACTCGTAGAAAGAGCCTCGGAACCAGGGAAAGTGCATCCGGTTCGCGAAGATTGAACATCTTTTTCTATGGCATTCAAGGCAAATCTTTTTGCGACACCTCGCGAGAGCCGTCTTTTCTCTTTATTATTTTTCATTAAATTTCAAATATTTATTACACGCTACGGCCGCCACTTGCACAAGAAATTCACGCAAGCGATTGGAGAACGAGAGGAGAGTCGATTTCGCGGAAGATGTCAATTTTTGGTATTTCTTTCATTTTCAGGAAGCCTCGTAGGATGGACACGTGGTCAGAGGGCATCGCGTACCACTGAAGAGGAAACGACGGAGGGGAAGGTGTGAGATAAAAAGAAAAAGGTTTAACGAAGAGGAGATAGGCAGAGTGGAGGAAAAGCGGAAAACGGAGGGGAAGGAAGAAACTGCGGGAAGAGGGGGGGTGGAGGGAGGAGGGAGGAGGATGCCCGGCTCGCAAGCCGCCGCCGCCTCGGAGCGGCGAAACGACAGAATGGTGAGTTTTTAGGGGACCTCGAAGAATTCTCTTCGGGTCAATAGGTCATGGGTTCGTAGTACCGTTAGCTATGTGTTTTCTGTGATAAACAATTATATTTGGATCTATTGGGCATCGGTGGTGGAAAGTCTGTTGGGTCTTTTGTCACGGGGAAAACGTGGAAAGACATTTTAAAGAGGAAATTAATTGAATTGCCGATCAGGCTTACTCGGTAAATTGCTTCATGCTCGAATACAGCAACTTCAAATCCGCTGAATAAAATAACAATAGCACGTGGAAATCACGTAATGTCACCAGCTCGAAGCGTAGTTCCGCTTCCGGTTTTGACCACTTTACCCGAGCTCGTCGAAGTTCATGCTGAAATTTTTCAGCCTGGAACAATTAGTAATAAATCGTATTTGGGTACTTAGGGGTGTTTTTTAAGTAATACTTTTTTCTTGCAGACCACCCACGAACCACCAAAATTGAAGACGACACTTAAGACACCCCCGAAGCAAGCGACCAACCCTCTGCAATTTGTGAAAGTAGGACCGTGTTCACTTTATCGCACTGCTCAGGAGCAGCTACAGAAGGTGCAGGAGGTCAAGAAGATAAAGCAAGAGGTCCGGGATGATCCTGAGGATTGGCAGTCGGTAAGATTGAATTAAAAAATAATATAACATTTTTAAACGGCGATTCAGGAATTTTGATAGTAAATTTATTATATCTTTTAAGAGAAAGAGAAAGATGATGTCATACGGTGGGGGGATTCCTCGTTTAATTGCAGAATCTCGACAATTGGAAGAGCAGTCGCAGGAAGCGGCAGGAGCACATAATCGAACGGGTAGTCGAGGTGAAGAAACTGGAGCTCGAGGAACATGACAGGCAGCGTCGCCGGAGCAAGACGTTTTCGGAGATGATGGAGGAACGGGGGAACCGGGGGCGAAAAATGAGTATCAGTCTGGCGATGTATCAGGAGGAAGATGCGAACGACCTGAGCGACCTTGGTATTGGAACGAGCAGTGGGAAGAGCTCCATCAGTGGGGACACTCACGATGACGCCCACAGTGTTCTAGTCAGTCTGCTTTTCTTTTTCTCCTTCTCTTTATTTTTATCTTGCATCTTTAATATCTCTTCAGTCAGACCTTATTATCATATTTGGCTAACCTAACCAAACTGTGCCCATGAATGATTTTACAGAGCGACAGGGACAGCGAGGTCGAGAAGAATCATTCAGACGTGGACAACAACGGGACCGGTGAAAACGGAAATGCTGTACCCAATAAGAAAGTCGCTGATTTCGATAACGGTTTCCACAGCCACAAGCACAATCATAATCATAATCATAATCAGGAATACGATTCAGCTACCACAGCGACAGCAAGCTCACCGGAACCTGAAGAGTACACCTACGAAGGTGCGATCCGTGGTTACGTGTCCAGGGTGTCCCAGAATATACCGATGCGAAGGAAATCCTTGGCGAATTTGGACGCGAAGCTGAATAACTCCTCGGTTAACTCCAACGATACCGGCTCGAAGACCAGTTTGAACGATGAAAAGAATTTACCAGTTGTTAAAGTAGATATAGTTAAGAGGCGAGAAATTTTTGAAAAAGCCTCGCAAAAGAATAGCGACACCAAGACCAAGAGACTCTCCGGAGACTTCGCCAACACGAAGTCCATAAAGGAGAGACTCTCGCATCTGGAGAACCAGAGGGAGGATGCTGAGAACGGTGGAGACAAGAGTAATGCTAACAGTAGCAGTAATAAGATCCTTAAGAGACTCTCTGGTGACATGAGCTCCATTAGAGAGAGACTTTCAAACCTGGAGAAACAAACGAGCGAACGCGAAAGTCAAAGCCATCATCAGGCCTCTCAGAATTTGGAAATTGCAGAAAATTCGATTCGGAAGCCCAGAACCGAGGAATCGTCAGATACCGGTAGACCACTTCGAGACAGATTAATGTCACTCGAGAAGTACACAAGTACGGAAAAACCTTTCCTGGTCACTCCAGTGGCACCACCGGCTTCCGAGGCTGCTCCGAAGACTTGCGAATTGTCCGCAAGGAGCATCAAGGATCGTCTCAACGCCCTGGACTCATCTAGGAAGAAAGACCTGGACAAACGAACCATGGCGAAACATATACTCAGCTTCAGAGACACGGAAACAAGAATCGAGACGTCGACACCCAGCGAGAGGAGTTCATCTCCTGACTCGGAATACCGAATTCCCAGGACAGCTTTCCACCGTAGTCTTGATTCTCTCGATGCAGATGCTTCCAGCGGTCCCGATACATTCGAGAGAGTCCAAAGTCTCGAGGAACTGGATTACAGCAGACGCTACCCAGCTTCCTCTTCGTCAGCTGAACTTCTCAACGACACGGACCGCGAAGATTCCGGTATACACACTGCGGACGTTAGCTGTTCCGTAAGCCAAGCCGATGAACCAGTTGACGAAGATATCGGCGTCCACACAGCTGGCAGCAGCATCCCCGAAAGACAAGAACCCCTTGCACGGCGACCGGAAGAACCAACCCCAGCGAACGAACCACCTAAATCTGCAGAACTTGCTGCTGCTGAACCTCTTTCAACTGCACTCTCGACAGCTCTTTCGTCATACGCCACTGAACCGGAAGCAGTAGTAACGAAGAAGGTAAGATTATACCCATTCACTTTCGCTTATCTTCTACTTGGAGAATTTGGTTCTAGTCTGATACTCATTCTTTCATCCAATCTTTCTCCATTCATCTGGTATAAAATTGCATTAACCAGTGAACACCGAGGTGGCATTGCCAGTAGTAACATAAAGGTACTTTAGAAACTTCAATTGAATTCCTTGAATTATCTTCCAGCATTTCATAAACTAAACTTAAGGATGCTCGAGAGACGCCGCGCGTCCCACGTTCTCATTCTTTGTAATCTAAGATATCTTGACTGGTACCTCTTCGGTGTCGCTGTATTCTCTCCTTCTTTCCTTCTTCGCTCTCGCCCTCGTTCACATACTCACTTCTTATTCTTTCTTTATCTCAACACTCTGATCCTCTAGGAAACTGCTGAATCTTCTGGGGAGCTGTCGACTAACAACGAATCTCAGCCACAAATAATCGTAGACGTAATTAACTCTAAAACGATCCGATCTACCTCGAATCGTCCTATAGTTTATCAAAGTCCCAAGGTACCTGCAAGACGCACTCCACCCGTATCACCCAATCCTACCTCTACATCCAAGCCTAAACCTAATCCAAAGCCCAAGACACTCTTGAAAGTGACTCAAGAGCAACCTGCTACTCTTACTTCGACTTCTTCGCAGATTCCTGTGGAGTCGACATTACCTAAAGAGCAAGACGATCACTCTGAATCAAATCTTAATATTGCACAGGACAAGTGCCTGAACAATAAAAGTAATTCTAATGCTGTGCTCTCTTTGAATCTGGAAAAAGAAACGACGTCCGAGGACACCTCTCCCACAAGAACACCTTCGTCACCTACACGAACTCCTCGTCCTGACTCTGGACCGAGTTGCAATCTTCAAGCGACGAATCAGACTCCAAAATCATCCAATCTTTCACCATCATCACCTCGTGGCCTCTCAAAAATTCCTACCCCTCTGCCACGTAAGGGAGTCTCAGATAAATCCTCTCCGATGCCTTCAACTGGCTCTCACAATCAACAAAAATTACCGCCACCCCTTAAATTACGTACTCTTCCACCATCACCAACTTCTCCCTCGAAGAAAACATTTGACATGTCTCCGACAACTGTCGCAACTCCTACTTCATCCACCGAAACGTCCTCCACTTTGGCTGAATTCGAATCGTCTGATTTGGAGGCACCCAAGGACATCCGTTCCAATAATTGCACGAACCTAACAATCCCGACAACGACTCTAACAAGCCCGACAACCGAGGTGGCGGCAGTGCAGGAAACACCGACGCCAGAGAGACGTCGCACGGTGGTGGAACTTTGTCAAAAGGTGGTGGTACCTCAGGGTGAAGCTCCTACGACGCCTCCAGTGACGCCATTCATCACAGTGGTACGAGTAGCAAATGCGCAGTGTTCCGAGGTTCTAATTAATGAGGGTAGCATCCCTTTGGAAAATTCCTAAAAGAGAATTTAAGGCGCTGGCTCTACGAATATTTGCGTCTTGGGCCAACTGCCTCTAGCTCCTCTATGCTAGAACATCTTGTACATAATCCGAATTCGAAATGGCCCACTTTCTCCCTCTCTTGAGATCAACCTTGCCAATTCTCTCTTTCGCTCTCTCTCCATCTCCGTCTCTTACAATAGCCATTCTGTCAGTCATCGTGTCTTTCTCATGCGTGTCCTCTTCGCATTGTCATCGCTCGATCTTTCAGCTACAAATAGTCGAAATGCGTCAAAGCAGGAGACACACTGGAAAGACACGAAAGAGAGAGAGAGAGACAAAGAGGAAAAAAGAATTGCGAAAAATCATACAACCCCAGTAAAAACCTTAAGCCGTTATCACACCAACCATACCGAGCCAAGTTCGCCAGCGTGAAAGCGACTTTAGTTAAAGATGTAAATAAACGTTTACGAATACGAAACATTAATTAAGTATAATAACTTTCTTCGGCAAATAGTGCGTGCCTCCCCCGTCCTTTAATTAAAATGCCCGAAAGTACGCGCGCCCAGCCCTCTCGTTTCCTTAATTCTAATCTAGTGGCGGAAACGTGGCCTAGCCTAACGAAATAAAGCCGAAGTAATATTCTGATGCAATTATTATTTTGAATCCGTGCAACCTCGCGGATGTAACCTTTGATCGAAGTGTAACTATAAGACTCGATCATCGACCACAACTCTCAGTGGGTCTGATAAGAAGCTTTTCGTGATTAGGTGGCACGCAGCAGTTGCTTAATGGGTAATAATTGATTGTTGTACCTTTTTAAAATTGTGAAGAAAAATATATATATACACAATTTATTGTCCAGCAACTTAAACGGTGTCCGATTTCTGTCAGTGTCCACATCAGTCTTATCATTTATCTTCGGCCGTTTGTCTTTCCCCATGAAACGCATATAGCGACGCTCATCTTTTTCATTCGTCGTGCAATTTTTTTTTTCAAAAATACCTTCGCACATTCATTCTTCCTATGTCGATTCATTTGTCATCGAACCCTCTATCTTATCAATTTTTCAAAAATCTTCCAAAAGGTTAAAAAACTATCGCCTGTCAAATCTGTCACGTGGGTCGAATCTCCGCTTGTCTGTCATTTAACTATCGCTATAATCTCCGATAAAGATAAGAATCGCAAACAATGATAACAACACCGCCCATCTTTGAGCAGAGGTCTGGAGTCTTACCTCCCTTTGGGTTTTTTCTGTTCATTTTTTTATCATTGTCGCGATCTCTGTACTCCAATTACAACCTAGGTACTGTAGTGCAACTCTGAAGCGCTAAACTTCTCGTCACGTCTCCGCTGATCTTCCATTGGGTTACACGCTTGGGTTACTTAACGTTACGAGGTAAGGCGCAGCTTGCTTCCTTCGTTTCCTGCCGTTTTTCTTTTATTATCCCTCCTCCGATCTTCTCTCACGTGCTTAAAATGCTTTCCACCTCACTCAGGTAATACGTACCTGTGTCTCTCGTTCTAATTTTCTTTTGTCGATTTCACCTCTCACAAGACACGTATACGTATCGCTCGATTCAGCGTTCTATGTGCTTCGTGTTTACCCTGGATAAACTGGATAAATTACGACCCACAATTAGCTTCGAAAAGCCACCCAAAATTCCTCGTGACAAACTAACCAACTTTTCGGACTAATAAATAATATTAAACACTATATCGATCGTATGTTAAGATACAAATCGTACTAGTGATACGTTATGAAACATTTTATGAAATAAAGGGACAGTCGAGACGCAAAATAAATTTGAAAGATAGTTATTTACATACCTAAAAAAAAAGGGACAGGATAGGATGAAAATTTGGCAATCAACAAAATATCCAACAAAATAATTTCCACTGATCTTCCATTACCTAAAGCCATGGTCCATTCTTTTGGATCTGATAATGCTTATCCGCGTTTTATTAACAAGATCCTTTTGTTTGACATATGCATTATCTTAAACCGCATGGCTTTGCTTTGATTTTTAACCTATTTATTGGTATTAACTTTTCTGTCGTATTTCTCTGCTTTCTGTGTAAACCACGCATTTGTAGATTACCTTTACAGCACAGATTACACTGAGACGCGTATTTACAGAAACGGAAATCACGAATTACATTCTTCGGAACAGGTTAATTTTTATGGTACTTTGCTTCAATAACGTAACTCTGCGTTTCTCTTGAATTATGGAAAAAAAGGGACTTACGAAACTGTGAAAGATTTAAAGATCCAAAGACAATAGTTCATTGAATTTAATGTCTTTTTAACATTCCACTCGTAAACTCAACTTCGCACTACGTTCTTGCAATACAGCAAAACGCGTAAAACGTATACGGTATAAAAGACTTGTTAGTTTCTTGTCCCAGTTGTGACATTCTCTCACCATTATACTTTGCTTCCTCACACTGCAATTTACAGTAGGAACTGAGCATTGCGTAACTAACAAGACTATAGTCCTTGTCCGACGTAACACCCATCACGGGGAAGGGCCTTCTTCTATAGACTCACAACATTAAAGAGTCCCCTGAATTTGGAATTATTCTCGGACGACGATTATAGTTGAACAAATGTATATAGTCGGTTGACAATTTTTTATTTCCCTAGGAATCAATCGTAACGGAGAATTCCATTGACAAGATCATCGACTCGGGACGACCCATGGAACAGGATGATCATACAAACCCTCGGGTAAACTCGGAGAAGCAGAAACTTTCCGAGCAACCTGAAGAAAAGCTTAAGGTCCTGGAAGATCCTTTATTGGTATCCACTCAGAATTTAAGAAAGTCCAATTTTACGGATCGAACTGTCAAGGTGTCCTTCGGCAGTAATTCGTCGTCAACGTTTGCTACCACTGTCAGTTATCCGAGTCCACTGTCAACGATATCAAAACAGGTTGGTAATTGATTTCGTCTAGGTAGGATAGGTCACATTTTCTTTTTTTAGTCTCGTGCGATGTGGTCCATGTGACGTGATGTTAGGTAACATGTGAAATGTATCTTTTGCAGATTCTCCCACTGAATCTGTCGGGCGACGGAGGAGAGGAAATCGTAACTGGATTGTCGTTCCCTTTGGGACAGCCTACGAGCATCGAGCCACCTAAGGAAAAACCTCCACCACCTCCTGTTGACCTGAGCGACGAAGAGACTGTTCCGGTTGAGCCTTTAAAGAGACTCAATTCCACTAGAAGGATAAAGAAGGAACTGAGAACTCGTCGTTCGGATTTTCTTGGTATCGAAGGTGTAAGTTTTCAAAGTGCATGGACGAAAGTGCATGGTTTTCAAGTGTGAGGTCGAAGTAGGAGACGATTGAGAAATGAAATAATGGATTTTAGGTAAACGATGAAGAACTCGAGCGAGAACTGACTCTTACAAAGCCTCCGGATATGGCAGCCATTCTTGCCGAGGAACGACGGATAGAACAACTGCATCGTCGCTCTTATGACACCGACAGCAACTACGAGCAAGACTCGTGTCACGAAAGAGACTCTGGCGTTGAGCTGGGTCATGCTGAAGAGTGGAACAACAAGGCCGTCAGTCCGGATATGTCTCAACACAGCCGTCAGAGTAGCGAACCATTCGGAGCCAGCGTAACCTCTTCCGAGGAGGACGAAATCACGAAAAAGGAACGAGAGATCATCGAAGTACTGGAGAAAGAGGAACAATGGCGTTATGGGAACAACCACGAAGAGAACAGGTCTCTAATTCACAAATTTCCCAAGCTCGTACACGAACCGGTATCCCGTTTCTTGTTCTCGAATTAACCCGGACTCTCCAAAAATAACGGGTCGTTCACGACTTAACCTTTGTCTCGTGTTTTACTGATATCTTCATCCCTGAGGTCGACACAGACAGGCACTCGCACACACCCGACTCATTGTCAAAGGTCAATTACAGTGACACAAGGACCCCGGTATGATTACTATTAATTGATCTCTCGTACTAATGTACTTTGATACATATGTAGATACGTGCATACATACATTGTCAAATATCAAGTGTTTGCTTCCTTTACGATTCATTAGCTCTCCACGTGTCCTTCCCTTTTCCACGTGATTAGACTAAGTTACTATAATGCTGTTCCGAACAGTGACCTGGGTGAAAAATTGGCACACAAACTGCGCGAGTTGGAGGAGGAGAAAATGCAGTTGGAGCGCGAGCGTGCGCAGGAGGTTGAGCTACGTAGACAGGAGGACACCTTCCGGAAGAACGAGGAGAACATTCGCAAGCAGGAAGGAACTTCGCTCAAGAGGACGCAGCAGGAGGAAGTTACGAGACACCAGGAAATGGTCCGCGTCGAAGCTGAACGCGAAGCAGAAGCAAGACGAGTCGAAGAGGAGAAACAGGAGGAGCTCAGGGTGCAAGCTGAGAGGATGAGGATTCGTAAGGAAATTGAGGAAAAGGAAAGACGAGCAGCGGAGCTGCGTCGTCATGAGGACGCGCGAGTCAAATCTATGGCCAGTCAAATTCGCGAGCAGGAGGTAAGCTGAAAATTTGTCTTGCTAAAATCTGTCAGTAGTAATTAGTGATCCTAGGTGCATTTTTATATTTTTGCTTACGCTCTTGGTTATTGGACTTTGAAATTGCACTGATGGGAAAAATTGTTGTTCTCAGAACGACGCACTGACTGGTGTTTGTTCGAGCAATCGTGACGAGGATTATGCTTCCGGGGTAAGGCACTTGCTTGCACTCTATATTCTTATTCGTTAGAACAAATGCATGTAATAACGAATTAATTTATTCCATTATAATTCATTTTTATGGATTCGGAATTTCGTTTACGATGCAATTTTTTATTCATAGGAGGTCTTACGGGTTGAAAGAGAACTACTTCAGCTGGAGCAGGAAGAACTCAAAAGACAACGTAACAATCTGGTCTATAGAGACCAGAAGAAACAACAGCTCGCTGAACACCTGGAAGAACAATGGAAATCTCTTCAAGACGTAGCTCATGTTGTTAATGCCGCGACTAACAACGTTCAGCAATATAAGCAGGTCCAGGTCTCTCCAGCCAATTACAGGTCTTCCATGCCAAATCTTCAGTTTCAAGATGGCCAAAGGAGGAGGCCACCTCCACCTCCAATTCCACCAGCAAAGCCTTTGAGGTTGATCGAACAAAGACAAAGAGATGTCACCATAAGGTACGTATTCCTTGTTATTCTTCGTCAATCTACTTCCGCCCACTCCCAAACTCATATCTATAGGTGTAAGCTGACTCAGTGATACACGTTTAATTTCCTGTTTGTTCACTCTTTTCGTTTACCAATCCTCTCTTACGCAAGCCCACAATTGATTTGCACGCAGAAGAGTGTCGTTTGGGTTACGTCAGCTGGACAGTTCATTTCAACCGTTGATCAAGAGTAGCAGCGGCTCATTTTTTTCATTTTCTTACGTCCTTTTACAGAAATAGCCGGGTCCCGTCAGCAGATTCGATTCCACACCAAGTAGATACTTCTCTGAGGCAAAGTGCCTCCTCCGGTACTCTGGCAAATTACCCTGGACAACAAATGAGTAGACAAACTCTCCAAGCTCTGAGCGCGGCTCCGCGTCCTAGAATCGTTCAGGGAGATCAATGGGTCCAGAGACGTAAAAGTGACGTTCCACGTGCTACTCAAGATTTCAATTATCAGCACTGGCTCATTCAGGTTCGTTCAATCTCAATAAATGAAAATTTAATATCAGTGGTGTCAGAATTAATCAAGCAAGAACAAAAATTCCTTATGATCAGGAGGCCGAGCAAAGAAGAATCAATGAGAAGAACCAACGATCGCCACGAAAACCTCAGGTCCACGTTACGGGTACATCCGTACCATACACAGGATCCCCACCCAGATCAGACAGTAAACCCTTGCCTGATTCCATTATACAAACTCTTACCCAAAGAGTGCAGAACAGAGCACAGGAGAAACCTCTGCCGCCAAGAAGAAGGTACGATTAAAAGAACGCGGTTGAGCTAGACTCATAAAACTGAAAAATTAGAAAGTAAAAAAAATATAGTAGCATCGATCTAACAGAAAATTATAAAGTGTCCTATATTTTTTCCTCCTACAGGTTAGAGCTAAGTGCAAGTCAGGAGCATATTCCTGCCGTACAGCACGAAGCCCAGCAACGTGCCATTCAGCAACAAAAGGCACAGCAACCGACTACTGTACCGTGTAACACTGCAGAATCACAAGAGAAGATGTTGAGCGTTAGCGGCAAAAAGAAATGTTCCCATTGTGGTGATGAATTAGGTCAATACGCAATCTTACGAATCGCTATATCCCAACATGACGATTCTTTGTCTATTCCTAATCACTGATTACGTCTGATGATTACAGGAAGGGGTGCGGCAATGATAATAGAGAGTCTTCGGCTGTTCTATCACATGGAGTGCTTCAAATGTTGCGTCTGTCATGTCCGATTGGGCGATGGACTTATGGGAACCGACGTTCGCGTTCGAAATCACAAGCTGCATTGCCATAACTGCTACTCCAGCGACGATGGTATTTATATTTAAAAATTTTACAGAAATAACATACGTCACGTTAATATGCGTCGCACGCTCCCTGTTTCAAAAAATAAAAAATACTATAGAAATAGGATAGAGAGAGAACTTTAGAGCGACGGAGCCCTGAAGCTCGTAAACAGGAAAGTCAAAGACTTCGTTGCTTATTAGATTACTCATAGGATGGGTGCTTCCATGTAGGCTCTTCTGCAGACCTAAGCGCCCCGAATTGATGCCTTTTCGACTAATGGCGTAACAGATACTTCCTGCTTTTTGTCATTGGTTGATAAGTGCGTTTTTATGCACTCAAAGGTACAAAAAGCTCTATAGGCCTACGAGTCGACCTGCCATCCTTACCGCGTTTTCTGTGGACGAGGAAGCTAGTACTCGGCTGCTACTACCTTTAGGTCGTTCTCTTCAACTGCTAGGAGAACATCATACTCGTTATCGTATCATCATTATCATCTACAATCCTACTGCTTTACTCTCCTTTACTCACGTGGTTGTTGTCTTGCATTTTCAGGTGTCAAATTCAGCTGTGTGTAGAAATTTGGGCTATGGATTCCAAAGCTGACTAGCTTGAATATAGCGTCTTTCGGCTATATTTTATAAGTCGTAGTTGATCATTTTGCTACCTTGCCCCCACGAAGGTATCATAAACGTTTTTGTAAATAATTTCGATAAAGAACAACGACAAAAGCTACAGGGAACAACTTAGGACCTACTAGGTAATTTTTGCGCAGCTCATTTTTACGTATATTGGATATATCGCGAAACATAAATTTCTTTTTATCTCCCTTTTCTTCCTTCCCCTCGCCTATATTCGTAACTAACACACATGTAAATATCGTGTATGTATGTAATTAGAATAGAGTTAAGCGGTCCTACGAGGCGAATGATATAGTTCACGTCTTCGACGAAATGCGTGAACGGATTTAAAGATGGGAAAGCAAGGTCGATGGAAAGGAAAGTGTAAATGTCTGTATTATAACTTGTGATATTTATAAAAAGAGTTTTAATTGTCAGCATAGTGGCGGCGTTTAAAGAGATATAAAATATTGCTGATTGAGTTAGTTAACGAAGCTTTTGATGTGCCTATGCTAGTGTCTAAAATCAAATAAAATAATCTCTGCCGGAAATCTTAAGGTCTAGATATTATCGCGCTAGACAATAATATTAATCTTAGATGTAAATTCCGCGGAGGGCCTTTTGTAGATGAAGAACAAATTTAACCTTTGAGATTTCTAAGCTATAATTGTTATACTTTGGCCTGGATCAATTGTAAAGAAAAACTCGAGATTCACGAACTAAGATGAAATTCGTGTCTCTTGTGTCTTTCAAAGTTTTTTTTTTTCTTCTGTAATTGACTAGCACGTATAATAATATAATTGTGAAATATTGTAAGATACGTCTTTCATGTTATCATCAATAAATAAATGTTTATTACAATTCATTCGAGTATAATGAAAATTTGCAACGAGAGGAAAGAATTCTACGCATACAAAATTCATTTCATCTTTGCTATAATCAATCGATTGAATCTTATTGTCGAATAATACTTTTTCGAAGGAAACTGGGAGACAACAAGCGCTGGGAAAAAGCTGAAGATATTTCTATTAGCCATGATAATAAGGAAATGTGGAGAAGGACTTTAAGGTTTGAAAAAAAAATATGAAGACATTTGTATTAGCCATAGAATGTGTAATGTTTGTTACATCATTGTGTCACTTAACAACAGAATATATTCGGATTGTGCACTTCGCTTTGTGTTCATGAGCTCGAATTGTTTTGTTGAGAATTTCTCTAGCCTTATTTGGCAGCTTAGATAACTTTTGTTAATTATTAGACACACCATAGATGAACTCCTACAGCATGCCAAACAGGTCCAAGTAAACGCGGGACTTTTAATTTCTTGTAAAACTTCTACGATCTAATAATGCTAATATCGAAATCTTCGACAGAATATTTTTCGCCATTCAACTTGAGTAATTATAATATATATGTGTATATATATATTATATTGATTTATATCTCTTCTGTACACCTACATGTATACATATATATAAAGTTTCTTAAGCAAAGCTTAAATTTGAAATATTTAATTTTTATTTGTTAAATAGCGTGAGGCGTATTCGCGCTTTGCAATCACCTTTCACGCCTCCGCTCTTTGGTCATGAAATTTTGAATCTAATATTTAAAAGCCCATGAGAGAATTGGATAAATAGATAACATGGAATGTAAGACGAAGAACAGGCTATATGAAACCGTTAATCCAGAGGCTGCCAAATAATGATTTGCCTTCTAGATCTTTTTTTCAGTATTTTTCGAATTCTATCAAAGGCTTTTGCTTTAAACGTACACCTCGAACCGAGCAGTGTGAAGCTATGTGAAAAATCATTATTTCTTTTTAACAATACCCTTTGAGATTCATTGAAAATTATAATAGTATTTACTCATGCATTGATGTACAAATCAGTCACGCCACTCAGTTCAGGAAACAAAATTATTACATATATCAATTTTGATGTTTTATCCTTTAGCCATTTCTAATAGCAGTGAAAAATAAATATTCATAAAATATATTTCATACCCTGAATCAGCTGCTAATGCAATGAGAGAAATCCTGATTATTATTACAATATCTTTTTAACGTAATTCTATTTAACAACTATATAGATGAGAAGCCTCCAAGCAAGCGTTGTTGTAAAAAATGTATAAATGTGAATTAGAATCTTTGGTGACCCATATTAATATCAAGCACATCACTCTTTAAGCTTAAAGCTTTGTAAGTTATCCAGACACATCGTATGTTAACACAAAGGTGAGCTTTATCTTTCAACATTCTCAAAAAAAAAGGAATGGTGCCACAAATATTTTAAAAAATCGCATATCACATAAATATAGAGGTCAAGTGATGTAAAGTTGAGTAATAGAGAGACCTACGGATCAAGTATAATTATTCTTTCACCACATTATATCTCTTGTTCCACATATAAAAGGTGATCCAGCAGGATGTTTGCAACATTGCATGTTAAAATATTTAGTAACCGATTTTGACCAGTGCATCTTTTATCAAAAGAAAATGTTTAATAGCTGCAAGGCCTTGCTCCTGCTCATATGTTTCTCTTAATATTATAGCGATTACTTCACTTTTTTTTCGATTTAGGACTGGTCGATTGGAAAACGCTCGAAGCAGACATTAAATTTTCAATATACTGACCCAATACTTGATTTTCACTCCTCAGCTTTAAATTCTCTTCCTTTACGCTATCCACTCTCTGTGATAAATCTGCAAAAATAATGTATTGCTTCTAATTTCAAAGATAATTAATTTTCTAGTAAAGTAACAGGGAGAGCTCTCCCAAATATTTGAATATCCAGAGATTCGACATACCATCGAGAGTGTTTTGTAGCTCTAAAACCTGGGCAATTAATCTAGCCTTTTCTTCTTGTTCGTCCGGACTTATATCTGGGTCTAAGCCTGCAAGATAGACTATAAATAATTCTTCGATGTATCACATATTAATATTTTATAACAATATAGCATTTCACTCACTGTTAGGGCTGCTGCTTCCATTAGTGAAAGTAGATGGAATCGAATCCATACTACGTCCATGGGCAAGAGCATCTGACATGTGCGATACATTATCAAGAATTTCTTCTTCAGGGATGATTACTGTAAACCATAAAACGATCTTAAAATATAATTTTTAACAATAAACTATATTGGTCAACTTGTACAGTATTTTAGAATGGCATTTCATTATTCAAAGTAGGTCATCAGATTAAAGTATAACACCTTGAGGATCGTCGTCAGCCAAAGGTATACTATTCATGTCATCTTGAAGTTTAGCGCTGGATATTGTAGAAGCAGACATCCTGATGTTGAGCACTTCTGTGAACACCTTCGACAAGAATTCTGCGTCAAGGAAGTAACTTCGCTTTGCTCAACCTTTCAGCCCAACTTATCGATTGATATAAATGCTTTCTTATATTGCAAATTCGCAAGAGAACAAACCGAATCTGCTATTGTCCCAAACAATTCATCGGAATCTAATAAATCCCTTCAAAACAGCTTCGCAAACTAAACTCTATGAATAAACTGACATTTCTAACGCTGATTCATCAAAGGTAGTCGCCATTGGTCGCCATTAAAGTATGTACATTGAAACTACATAAGATCCTCTTCTCCACTTATGATTATCCATGACACAACAAAATCAGGTATCTTCACGAGTGGATGGAATTTCGTGAAGATGACGCAAGAAAACGAATGCAGAACAGTGCGCGAAAATTTAAAGATAACCCGATAACACCTGTAAATATCATGACGGCACCTGCCAATCGTAGCTGATGGTAATACTTTTATTACTACGTAATTATTTTCATTTAATAGTCGATTATTGCAATACTATTGCTATTTTCTGAGATCCAAGTTAAAAGGGAATCTCGTTTGTGGAACAAAAGTCTTGATGTCAGATGACCATGTCAATTTTACCGTTTTACGCCACTTGCAGCGTTTGTGTTCCAACCTTTGCGATTTTTAAATAACTTGACCTGAAAAATAAGAAAGGGTGAGATCAGCTGTAAAGCTCTTTGATGGATCAAATGTTTTCCAGGCTAAAGTAAGTCATTATCTGAGATATAAATCTAAAGATTCATTGGAATGTATCGTCAATGACGCGTTTTGGTACACATCTGCTGGGAATGACCGAAACCGACATTACTAACAATGTTTCAAGAATGACGCCAACTTTACCTATTTCAGGTATACAGTCTGGCTCAGTCTGGCTTGGTCTGGCTGTTTCTGGCCTTCCGCACGGCACTCATATTCTCTATCTATGAAGAGCAACTCATCTATGGTTTGTGCTCAGCTGTATCCTGTTCCTGTGCGTGTAACAACGAATGCGAGCTACTATCTACCATCAGCTATGTGACAGGAGGTGCCTAGTCATAACAATTCACACATAGGACAGTGTTAAACAAGTTTATCAGCGGATTTAAAGTCTGAAGGATTTTAAAGAGACACACCGAGACGTATGGAGCTCAGCGTCCATTGTGATGGGGACTGAAATCGGAAGCTCCCTTAACGAGCTTCTCGTGTCTCTTCGATCATAGCTGGTTTAGCGAATGAGACGCAGCAGCAAGCAGACAAGATCACGAAAAAATGGGTAATTGCCTGAAACGCTCTGGCAGTGTGCAACAGGATAACTCTACGCTGCTTGGTAACAGTCCTGACCCTGCATCGACCAGCGGTTCATCGCAAGAGGCCTTCGTCGGACCCGTTTTACCCTATAACGTAATATCTCTGTCAATGCCAAAATTTCATTCTTTTGTTCATCTACTTGGTTTTCATCACGCCGTCAATTCTTTTTTTCATTGT
Source organism: Trachelus tabidus (assembly GCA_030142655.1). Classification (NCBI taxonomy): domain Eukaryota; kingdom Metazoa; phylum Arthropoda; class Insecta; order Hymenoptera; family Cephidae; genus Trachelus; species Trachelus tabidus. The sequence goes on along the minus strand of JARQTI010000563.1, from coordinate 984,580 downwards.
CAAAATATCAGAAAGATTTTCAGTTTGTTCTCGATAATCGCTTCGTCCGTGTAGTTCAAAAATACAATTTTGATTTTTTGCTTTATCACGCAGGAAACAACAGGATCGTATTATCCATCCATGATAAATAGAGAACATCGCTTACAGTCAACCGAATTGACTATGGGCCGTGGAATTGGCGTTGTAGTTGGAAGTGGTAGCAGTGGAGGAGGATCGTCTAACCTCAATGAAGAGGAACAGCAAGTACGAATCGCTAAAAGAATTGGACTAATACAGCATTTACCTACACGCGAATACGATGGTACTAAAAAGGGAGAGTGTGTAATTTGCATGATGGATCTTGTGATCGGAGAGGAAGTGCGCTATCTACCATGTATGCACACTTATCATGCAGTCTGTATCGATGATTGGCTTCTTCGTTCGCTGACATGTCCTTCGTGCATGGAACCAGTCGATGCTGCCCTGATCAATTCTTATCATCCAACCACTTAATGTCATGGAGAAAAATATTTGGTCTCAAGTAGCCAATAAGCATAATCGACTACTTGATTAGAGAGGTTCAATGGATGAATTATGTCCTGAAATAAGGCTTGTGTACAGCGCTCGTTACATATTTGTTACTTCGTTTGACGCATACTCATATATAGAGACGCTTTCAAATTGAGAATAGTATCATCTTGGGAATAAGGTTGTTATTAAAGTAAATTCTGCATCTTCCTTATGAAAAGGTAATACATTATCTAGGGCTGGCCATTTGCCTCTTAATCCCCAGTTTGCGAACCTAATTACTGTGATGCTAAATTGAGTTTCAAGGACAGTTAAGATACAGATGACTTCAAGATTATATACACTCTGCAGGAATTTGACATTTTTACCATTTTCTGACGTATAGTTTGAATCGGAGATTTTTCAATGGAAAATTTTTATTTGTAAAGTATAATTTTAGAAGAGATTGGAAAGCTTATTACAGTGACACTGTGATTCCTATATCAAGATCAGGACTTAGATTTTTAGACAGACAAGTTTAATTTTACTGCCTGTGTTCTGCTTACTTGTAAATCACAAGTGTGCAGGTAGTAAAAATAGATTTGTCTTCTTAAAAATATGAGCTGTGATTGTTGTGAAGTTCCGACAACATAGGGAATATCATGAACCATCAGCGAATGTTATTGTATGAATATGATTCCTACGATAAGAGCGATTACGCATTAGAAGATTTGAATGAAAGTCAATGACACTGAAACTTGGAACATTCTTATATCTTCATTGGCAATGCAGTGCAATATCAGTGTTTGGCAATATGTGTTTATTGGAATATCGGCAGGACTGATAATACCTACAGTGATAAATAATAGAACAGCACTACTGGTAAGAATAAATGGCAATGACATCAATGTTAATCAGAAATATTAGAGAAATGAAAGAGATCGCTGCTCCTTATGTATACTGTCACTCAATTATTTGAGTAGGTCACTGGCAACCCTCATATATTAATGACTTCAACTAATCCCTCAAAATAACGAATCAATAGAAAATAATGAGGAACAAATAGAGGGCTTTTTTTAACTTTAATAAGCGTATTGCATAATGAGCCCAAACTGGTGGCATTATTTTGCATAATTTACCAAACAGTCAGCCAATACTCCATTCTTATCAAACCTTCAATTCTGCTCACAGAAAAAAAAATGCAAGATAATCGAAATCTCTATGTAGCTTCTGTGAAGTGAGATGGACGTGGATTAAGATGAAATAGGAATACGTTCCAAAATTCACTGCTGGTCCTCACGATAGTTGCATATCAAGAAACTAGGTCAAGTCGCATGCCAAGTACAAGAAGTTTTAGTCTGTTTTATAAATTAGAGAATAATGCTACCCAGTACTGGCAGTTCATTTCAGAAACGTAGCCCTAGTCGATTAGGAGTTTGACCAGAGTTGATCGTAACACAGGTAATATTACGACTGGCAGGCCATAGCGAGCTTAAATTGCAAAGAACTATTAACCTAGGAGTAGACAAATAGTAGTGTCATACACTTTCAAACTCAATAATTTTCAAATGGAGAACAAAAATGCGCGACTATTCCTGGGTTAATAAGACTTCTGTCATGCGTGCGAGAAAGTCCACTTGCGATATTTTTCATGTTTATTCCATCAAAACGATGCCGAATAGCTCGAAGGATTGAAAAAGGTAGCTCGTACCACATTGTACACCAAGTTATACTTATATTTCTATATCGTAAGAAATATTCGTGCGGCATAGCTCGAACTTGTAACCTTTTAATTTTCTACGAAAGCTTGTCTTATGATATCGCTAAGATTACGTTTCAACGGGGAAGAATGGAGCTGTGAAATAGTGATTTATCAAAAAAAAAACTATAAATACACTGATAGTGATTTAATACAAATATAAATATTTAGTAACAAACTTGTCGTTCTTTTCATATCTTTATCCTTATCCTGAAATAAACCTTTGTTCACTCAGAACTTTTAGCATACGTAAGAAATGGTCCCATTCATAGTACCAATACGAAACCATTGTAATTTTATGTCCGATCGCATCTGATAATGAATTCCTAGTTCGCTGGTACATATTTGTAATATGCATTTTGTCTTCCAGTTCGGGTAACACGCGAACGTGCTGCTTCCGCCAAAAACCATTGCATATGTATGTACAGGGGGTGGTGAACAGTAGCAAGCATGGTGGAAGTAAACAAGGTATAGTACTGCGCTGTACTGCGCACATATACTAAACAGTCAATATGACAGGTGGACCATTGCACCGGCCATTACAAGCGGGAATTCGAAATCGTCTGCTGTCGTCACCGAGCTTAAAGGCCGATTCACACATTTCAGTGCCGTATCCGTACTGCGCACGTAAATCGTGAATCATCATACCACGAGTGACTAAAATCGTACGCATTTTAGAAGCAAAGGATCGATCTTGAGCGAACGGTATCTTTAATGCGCTCGAATTGGGAACGTACATCGTCGATGGTGATAAGTAGCCTACACTTATTGTCCAAATAACATATTTCATCGCTCTTAATAACCTGTAAAGGTTTCACTTGCACGACATGTGAATTTATTCACTCTTCTGGTTATCTCAGCGATGGCGCCGCAATACATGAATATCGGCACATTAGCAACAGAGATAAGTAGGGAAATGCACAACTCTACGATTTTAGGCCGTAACAGGCGATACCAAAATCATGGCGCTAAATCGTAGCTGCGAGTCTGGAAATAGGTTTTTGTGATAATTGCCTCAGTCAACAATGCATATCCCGCCGTAGCCGAGCTAATCGTGAACACGAAAATGTAGCTTGGCGGGCAGAGGTTCTCCGCTACTCAGCGCTGGTTCCCA
>JARQTI010000563.1:859221-979990 GCA_030142655.1 Trachelus tabidus | reverse complement strand
AGGTGGATTCCAAGAGACCAGTATAGGAGACCGGCTCGAGGAAGAATGAGCGCTCCGAGTCCGGGCACTGCCTCGAGTGCTCCCCCCACTCTGCCCCTCCTGCCACTCGTCGAGACCTGCGCGACGAACTTGCGCGCAAACAATTTTGGGCAACTTCCAATACTTCTAAATTTGCTTGGCCAAATTTCCGTATTCTAAGTGTTAATATTTTACTTTATTGATTTTATTAATTATTTTAATGTCCCAAACACCTAATTTATTAATATTTCAATTCGAACGTTATTTATTATAGATATTCTACAATTTGACTTCAATTTTTATCTACTCAGTACATTCTGCGAGATTTTACTTTAGCCTTTATTTAATATTTTTAATAAATTTTGAAAGCAAATCAAGATTCAATAATATTGAGTGAAAATGGAGGTGCTACACGGGCGTCAAGTTGGCACTGCACCTTCTTAAAAATGTCTTAAAAATGTTTCAAAGATAGGCTTTTTCAATAGTTCTTGAGAAGTTCTATAGTTCCCAGTCTCGTTTTAAGGGTTGCTTTGGGAACCAGCGCTGAGTAGCGGAGAACCTCTGCCCGCCAAGCTACATTTTCGTGTTCACGATTAGCTCGGCTACGGTGGGATATGTATTGTCGACTGAGGCAATTATCACAAAATCCTATTTCCAGACTCGCTACTACGATTTAGCGCTATCGCCTAAAACCGCAGTATTGTGCATCTCCTTACACATCTCTATCGAAGGCATTTGAGAGACTGTACAGTGTACGATAGAGGCAGCCTACTACACTGACCTGTTTCCTCGCTATCTGTCTGTACGCGGCCCCCACCACTGCTGCACGTATTCCAGTATTCTTCTAGTTCAGTGACAATCTGCATAAGTACTCGTCTTTGGATGTGCATTCATAATCTTAAGTTCATGTTATACGGAGCGCAAAAGTAAACCATGTTTACAGATTCATAAAGTTAACCACACATTTTTGAAATTATATGCCAATATTTATTGTATTTTATGAATAGACTGTTACTCAACTGCTAAAAATGTCTTACATTCAGTTTGAAAGTGCCAGGGTTAAAGATGCTGCAAGACAAGAATTAAAGGAGGCACGAGAAAAGTTATTGGAGAAAGTATGATTTGATTGCATTGTCATATAGTTCTTATTGTCTAATGTGTTTCATTAATTTTTGTGGTCTATTAAGAGTTATCAATTTTATTAGGCAGAGGCAGATTATTACAAAAGGAAAGCACAAAAAGAAAGAGCAAAGGATAGGGGTGAGGATAAGTGGATGTTACCTTCTTTGGATGCAAAATTTAAATTAAAGAAGGCTAAGAAGGAGAAAAAGGCAAAAACCAGGAAGGAAAAGAAGTCCAAAAAGAAGAAGAAAAGTCATGACAAATCTAGCTCTGCTTCAGTAAGTCGAAAGTCTTGATAGGTTTATCATTTCAGTTGGCTTCAAAACAATATTCTTAATATAAGTTTTTATTTATGAATCAAGGGCTCTACTGATGATGAAAAGGAAGAATGGGTTGAAAAAGCAGTGGAGCATTCCGTAGAATCAACAACTGAAAATGTCTCTGAAACACAAAAACCAATTGAAAGAGATGAATGGATGAATCTTCCTGGGTTATTCCCATGTACATCACGCAGTGAAATTAGGCATTCTAAAACTGAAGTAACAGAAAATAAACAAGAGAGTGCTATATTACGTCATCCAGGACAGAGCGAAAGAGAACTAAACCCATATTGGAAAGATGGAGGTACTGGTTTGCCATTGACTGAAACTGAGCAGCCTAAAAGTGGTAGACTTGTGGACGCTGCATGGCTGAAGAAAAGTCTTCGGAGAGCTCAGGAGCAAGCAACTGAAGAAGGAAAATCATTAGAAGAGATTGCTGCCGAAAGATGGGGTGTAAGTAGGTGAAATTAAAATTTGTGTAACGCATGTCAGATACTCAACTATTAATAGTTATTATAACACTGTATTTTTATCAGTCCTTAGAGACAATAAAATCTATGATAGCCGATGCTGAAGCATGGTCACACAGTGAGTATGGTTCAAGAAAAGATAAAAAATTTTCCACAACTAAAGATGATAATTACTATAAAAAGTATGATAAAAGAAGAAGTTATGGATCCAGTAGCCGAGAGAGAAGGCATAGATCGCGTTCAAGAAGCTCCGAGAGACATGGTCTGCACAGAAGTCAGGATGGACATGAAGATAGAGAAAGAAGAAACAAATATCGTGAAAAATACGATAATGAGTATTACGAGCAGAGGCAGAAGCCGTCTTTCAAAAAGCCTAATCAAGATGATAACACAGTAGATAGAAGCTTAGCCAATTCACGTTCAGCAGGTATAAAGAGATGGCAAAAGCTGGAAATACAAGAAATGAATAAAAAAGAACAATCTGAAAGGATCATCAAAGAATTAGAAAAAGAGAAACTAGAGAAAGTGGAAAGTGATTCCAATGGAATTGATTCAGAATTAGAAAAAAATTCAGAGAACGAAGAAGACAAAGTTTTAACTGAAGCAGAATTGAATCAGTTAGGAGCGAGAATAGTTAAAGCGGAAATAATGGGGGATAATGTTAGTAATTTTGAATATATATATATATATATTTTTCAAGTGCCATGGAATATACACATCTAATATTGTACTCTACAGGAATTAGCAGCAGAGTTAAAAATAAAACTAGAAAATGCTAGACAGATTCGTAAGAATGCTCCAGTGAAACCAAACAAAGTTAAAGAACAAGAGACTGTGATTCTCACCAGAACAGATAACAGAGGTATGAGTAGACCAGTGGAGCCTCGAAGTCAATATCAGGAGCCTGCAGGAGGACGCAGAAAAAAGAAAAGAGTGGACACTCACACATCTGGTGAAAGAGTTCGATATTTTGCTGATGACAATAAGTACAGTTTACAAGAGATGGTAATTACAAACACATACCAACAAGTTAATTATAATGTATCGATTTCCTTGCTATAATTAAAATGTTCCATCAATTTTTAGTTTCAACAAGAAAAAGGAAGATCTACTGCTGAGGATGAAGCCAGCTTTGCAAATATTGCTTCGAAGGTAACATACACAAATCGTTATAATTACAGCTTATTGACGCTATACAAATACATAATTGTTCTAGGGTATGGATATGGATGAAATGTTTGAGCACAAGATCTCACGCGAAGAATCAGATGCTAAGAAAGATGCTCGAGATCGCATGAGAGCTATTCACGAGCATAAAAAAATGGCACGAAGCCTGGATAATTGCAGATGGTGTGTCGATTCAAAGGAAATGCCTAAACACATGATTGTTGCAATGGGGACAAAGGTTTACTTGAGTCTACCATCACATACATCCTTGACTACTGGACATTGTATTTTATCGCCAATTCATCATGTAACTTGTCAAACCCAACTGGATGAAGACGTATGGGAAGAATTACAGGTTGACACTTACACCAGCAATAAAATCTTGTGCAAAATATTCTTCCACTTTCTTAGCGTAGACTAACGTATATTATATTTTAGGCATTTAAAAAGGCATTGACTAAAATGTTCAAGGATCAGGACGAAGATCCAGTTTTCTTTGAAATATCAATGGGGCATCATAGGTTTCCTCATATGCAAGTAGAGTGTATTCCATTGCCTAAAGAAGTAGGAGACACAGCTCCAATTTATTTCAAAGTAAGCATATAAAATATAGTGTATAAAACTATGAGTTATGTTCTGTTTTAAATGAACATGTTTATATTTACAGAAAGCTTTATTGGAATGTGAAATGGAATGGTCAACGAATAAAAAAGTTGTTGATTTGAGTGGTAAAGATGTACGACGTGCAATTCCAAAGGGTTTGCCATATTTTGCAGTGGACTTTGGAATGCAAGGCGGATTTGCTCATGTAATCGAGGATGAAAGATTATTCCCAAGAAATTTTGCTCAGGTGCATATTATTATTTGAAACATACGCAATAATGCCTAATCATGTACAGAAAGGAATTATAATGATATTATTTATTTAGGAAATCATTGGTGGGATGCTGGATCTAGATCATAGTCTCTGGCGGAAACCACGTCGAGAGAATTTTGACACACAGAGGAAAAAGGTTATCGAATTCGCAGAAATGTGGAAAAAATATGATTTTACTGCAGATAATGATTCTGACTGAAATTTTATTATGTTGTGAGCAACTCAATATAGACAAAAAGAATGTCACACTTATCACATGTCATAAGTCTGCTTATATAAATATATATATACGGTTATTTTTTAGGACCTTCTACTTTTTGAAATCCTGAAACTGGCCATTTTTCAAAATGTTTTTTCAATACTGCAGGGAACATTGAAAGCATTTTGAAACATTTTCCCATTTGATCCTCATCCATAATCATATGATAAGCAGATTGAATTTGATCTCTCTGATCTTCTGGGGCATTCCTCAAAAGCATTTGCAAACGTATATCAATTCCAAGTTGTTTAAGAAAGTTTCTCTGATTGATTGGACCGAAGGTTATCAATTTATTATTATTGCTTGCAATTCGCTTGAACATGGAAAAGTCAACATCCGCAGTTAAGTCTGCAGTTCCTGGATTAATTAATGGATCGTGCAGTTTGTGTTGACGAAATGCACGAAAAGTATCTGTCTTTTCACCATCATGTCCATAGTCAGCAATTAATGCAAATCCTCCATTTTCATATAAAAACGAAGACAGGTAATCAGCAATAACTATACCCTGTGGACTGACTTCTAAATGATCTCTTGGTTCATTTTCCTGTAAAGTGCACCTTCTAAAATTCTTATTAATTTCAAGTAATAAAAGTGAAAGTAATTTATTCCTTACAGATACATAAGCTTTTACTGAAGGTGTTGTCATCCTTGATACTACGTATCTGAACTTTTCTTGATTATTGGCTGCTGGATCTATATCCACTAAAACTTCTCTCCATCCTTCACTCGTTCTCTTGTATAATATAATATGGAATTAGTTTGAAATAAACCTTCAATTTTACAGTTATTTTCAATATTAGTAATTACCTGAAATTTATGGATTGGTAATGCATCAAAGAATTCGTGTGCTAAAAAGATACTGAAATCTTTGGGTACATCAGTTATTGAATAATACCAAAAAATCTTCACTCCATCATCAGTAATGCCTTTCCTATAATGAGAAATTAAATTTTCCCCATTTTTATTCGTCTCAGGATTTACTTCCTCGGTTGATGTGCATAAATTTTTTGCTTGTATAGCTGATAATGTTGGGCTCACTTCTATTAAATGCAGTGACACTTTATCTATAATTTTAAGTTGTTTAAATACCTATAATAGGCAATTAAGATCGTGGTTTATTAAATACCAAATATATATTGACATTTAAACTAGTATCTATTATAAAAGCTATAAATTACCCTTAAAATATCTTTTGATAAGGTTCCTCTTCCAGGTCCCAATTCTACAAGCTGAAATGGACCTCTACTAATTTTGCTCCATTCATTAATTATCCAAACTCCTAACATCTGCAAGATACATCTGATATATTTAAAGTTAGCAATAAATAACAAATGTAGAAACTTCACAAAAATGTAACTAACTTCTCCAAAAATCTGAGTGATTTCGGGGGATGTTATAAAGTCCCCTTTTTCTCCAAAAACATCTTTACTCATATAATAGCCAGCCGTTGGATGAGTTAAAACTTCTTTCATGTAATCAGCCACTGTAATAGGGCCGCATGCCATAATTCTAGCAGATAATTGTTGAAACAAAGATGATTGTTTGCTCCTTAATTCTGAAGTAGTGTCGATAAAATAATGTCGACTTTGCATTGTTCTTAATTTCGGTGGAACATCTTCACCATGGTATTGTCGAATAAACACATCAATTGTTTTGCCCTTAATTAAACATTTTCTCAATGAACAAAACATTTTGATAGCATTCATTTGATAGTTAGATCATCAAGAAATTTATTGCAAAAATATTGCTCAAAAACAATTAGATTGTTTTGTAAAATATTTAATATTTACAATAAACACTTTTATAGTAACATAACATAACAGATCTTACAGGTTAAATAGCGATACTGGATATAAGAAAAAGAAAACCATGGTTTGGCGAATTGGAGTAGCCGGTAAGTGTATACCAACGTGGTTGAACACAATATGTTTTATCGACCTATCAAAAAATGTTTAAATTTAAAAAATCGGTAGAAGAGAATATAGAATATAGAAATGTAATCTACAGAGAGGTGGAGATCGACTATTGAAGAAAAAATTCAGATAAAGTATTGTGGGGTAGGTTTTATTATAAGATACGTCTATTTACAGAAGGTTTGGCTAGTCATCTTTAAATAATTACGAGTAAATAAATAATACTTAATGATAATAAATTATTTTCACAATAATGTATTTATAAAAAGTTGCTAGAACAAAAATTCTGTGAACCAAAGGCTATCACTGTTATACACATTATGTACAACTGCTTAAATTGTTTCTTCAATCATTAGTCATTATTTATGTCATCTATTATTATATTTTATTCTCTATAACTAAGATCGTCTCACTGCTTTACTCCACGATTTGAATACGAAGAATATATTAATTTTTAATCTAATTGCAAGGAGTTTCTGTAGTTGGTGCCGTACGCAAACAAAGCTATATTGTTTCTCTTATACGAGATAAACTTAATGAAAAGTGTTAATAATTAAATGATTATAGGAATTTCATTAATACGAGTATTATAAAGTAGCAACGGATAGAAAATAAATTCATTGAATAAAAGTATCATCTCCAGAAGCTCCTTGTACCTACAGTATATTTGTTCAATAAGTTTAGAACTCCACTCGTTTGTAAGAATAATTTTATTTAGTGTTCTCTATTTGTGGCTAAAGCTTTGGTTAACAACATGGTATTGACATATTGACGGATCAATTTATAATTTCTGCTAATGTCAAGACCTAACGAAATTCAAAATCATTAATATTATTATACATTTATATATGTATTACATATTCTCTTCCAATTCTTGTCTCTCTTTTCCGTCTTGAGACGTTATTAAATATAAATTCTCTTTCCATCTAAACTATGGGTTTTGCCTCATAAAATATTTTCACATTTGCCTCCATATACTCTGGCTAATACGTGAACAAAATTGTTGCATTTGGTACTGTTTATGAGTGTAAGAGAACGAAATAAGCTCCACAGAAAAATTTAAACAGACACTACGAGTATTTTAAACTAGTAATCAGCACCTTCTCAATTGTTAAATCAACGTGAATAATAAAAATTCTCTTGAGAAACTCTTAATCGGCAATATTGTAGATATAAGAATGAGTAAAGAAAGACAATAATCAACTAGTAAGAACACGCAATAGACATATTGAGGCAAAGCCACAAATCTGGTCAGTGCGGACAGGTACGTTTTATCGCTGCACTAATTCGCCTACCTATGAATGTCTCTATAAATTGTACAGAGATCTATTATAAACCATATTATTTCATTGTAAGTTCAATAATACAGATGAAAATTTCGATATATAGACTGTCGTTAAACTCTGCGATCGTGAGCAAAATGTGGATATGTGCGACCTGCATTAGTGGAGTGTTTCCTTAAATAGCATAATTCATCTCTTACAATTGGTCGAGATAATAAAAGCCATACTTGATTGCGTATTGCGTATTACATTCGACATTCCATCAATCGCATCCATTTCCACAATATAGCTTTCTTTTATACTCGTTCAGGCGAAACACTAATTTGTGACTAAAATTATTGTCTCCATAACAATGAAAGAATTCATTAACGCTTTTATAATAATACGCCGATCAACAATAGAAAAGAAGAAGACAATACCCTCGACCGGTGTAGGCATTAAACGCAACATAAATTATAAATGTGAGATTCTCCTCGTTCATGCGTATCTGTTGAGAAGAACTTTTTAAAACAGCAAGACTGTACTATGGATAACTGTTTAAAATTTTCTTCTTTCGTATACCGCTACAAACGTAGTGATCAACAATGGGAATGGGAAGATAGATATTCTCAATAAACGTAGTTACGTCTTTCATACTGCTCCTCTAATCCAGGTGAGAATTAGCATTGAAACGAAGAGACTTTTGGAGCCAATTCTCAAGAATTTCACAGCCACTAAGTACTTATCAGATTTTCGTTATTCGTGAGTACGATGCGTTTTAATCTTTTATTTTCTTTGTGTATTGGGATATGTATGGCCAAAAATGGTTTAACATCGATCAACTGCTATTTCAAAGTCCTACAAGGATAAATGTTTCTTGGTCTAGTACTTAATTGCAAAGTTTAATTATCGCAGAAAATGCAGAAGAAAGCGGTATCTATATATTCGTAATTACGGTATTGTTTAATTCAAAGAGAGAGGCTTTTGAGATGCTTCAAAATGCTTAAAAATTTCATAGAGAAATATTTAGTTAGTACAGTTCTAATTATAATTTCAGAATGGGGAAGACATTGCTGCTTCTATTCTCGCAAAGAGATTATTTAAATGTTTTTACTAAATTGTAGTGCACATTAGATTATATTAGCATGATTTGATTGATGCAACATGTTTGATTGAATGTTCAATTTGGTGTTTGCTTGTGAGGTAAAGCTAGGATACTCATTTTATATTACAAGGAGCTACGCTATCTTTTCATCGATGAAGAGATAAAATCCTACTTATACGTCACCTCAAAGTGTGGATTGTTACTTGTAATTAGCAAGTAGACTTAATTTGTTAATAAATGCAGCCTCACTATTAATTCTTAAAACATTATGTATTATACACATGCTTTCTATACCGAGGGCACAGCATACATGGTGTAAGTCTTGTAGTATTTTAATAGCGAACCAAGACAGAATATGACATGTTTCTATTATACAAAAAATGTATCTTCGTATATTTGAGTCTTCCTTTATTGCCTTTTATTTGTTTCGCGAGCAGTAGTTGAATTTAAGTCAATCTTTAGATTACAAAAATGTCTTGATCAATGAATAAAGTACGCGATAAAAAAATTAAATGAAAATATTAATAACTAGTCGACATATATTCAGAGAATACAAGACGTCACCTAGGAGTTTTAACTGTTAAATTAAATAATTTTTCAAAGTGACTTACACCATTTATGCTTCAAGCACCTTGACAGTTTGAGTTCATAAAATTTAGCACAAAACAGTAAGCAGTCAAATCTTACATTTCATTAAATCGATTAAATTTTGAATAACGTAATACTTTCTTTAGCAATTTATATTCTATTTACAGAGCAAAAATTTTCATATAAAATCCCCAATTATTTAACAGCTCCACAATAATCATCTCCATCCACAAAATCGATTCCCTTTGTTAATTCCCCATAATAATCTAAAGATTTAAAAGCAGGCAGAAAAGTGTTAGATACTATATTCTTACACACTCATATCCTCAGACAATACAATATGCAATGTAGCAAAAAAAAAGTTAATTCAAATATCAAAAGACGATTATCCTCTACTAGCAAAGTATTCTGATTAAAATATATCAGAGCTTGATAGCTTCCTTTGACGCGATCAAATCCGGATTTAACAAAAAAAAAAACCATTGACAATTATGCGTGTTCACTAAGAAGAAAAAAGACCAATATTCCTTGGCGTCCAAAACTATAATGTGGTTCAAGCGCGAATTAAAAAAGCTCATATGAATTCGTTCATTTGGCACAAAATCAAATGTAATTATGAAATAGCGCTGGTCATAACACTAATACCTGTAAACATTGTCTTCTCAATAGCTATATAGGAAATTCTATTTTGATCTGTTATATTGATGAAACGTCGAGTCTCAGCTAATATAATATTAGTGTAACTTACTAAGAAACTCCCTTTTTCTCCATTTCTTTCAAGTGATCCAGCACTCTTCCTTCGTACTCTAGGCTCTCCGTAACGAGAAAATCTAACACACAAAAGAGGAGATTGCATTTGTCCCAGTCTTAAAGCCGATCACATCTTTGATCTATGCGCGTTTGCAACAATATAACGATCATCCTTTTGTTATTTATATTAACTATGCTGATGACAAGATATATCCTGAAAATAAATTTAAATATATCCAGATCACGAATCAAGATACATTTGGAACGATAAACGCGTCGTTCCCATTATAACCGAGACAAGCTTAAATTACTTTCAGGATTGCTTGAATTAGTTAATATTTAACCTTACTATTCTAGTAATTAAATAGTCTATATCGTAGAGACTGCACAGAGATTATGTCGAATCAGTTATATAATTAGTTAGGCGTGCAAATACTGTCAAATTCTCTTTACTTGAAAATCTTTCTTAAGGAAAGTCATTAATTTTCATTTGACAGAAGAAAAAAAAAAAGAATAATAACATAACGATGTAAACACTATCTCTATTACAGTCACTATATTTTACGTGCAATCTTAGCAAATTATAATAATTTACTTGCGGCTTGAATTATCATATCAATTTTTATGCTAGAAATATATTCTCCTCTGGCTAAGTCTTAACTTGGATAGCCTAGTAGCTGGCTTCGTGTCCTGCAAGTATGTACAAGTCTGCTCCCTCCGATTCTGTTAATGTTCCTGTATGAACCAAATGGCTCTCCAACATTACAACCCTATCGAAGACAACAAATGGATTGGATATTGTGTCACGAAATGAATCAATATATACTGAACAATTTACTTACTTATCAGAACCCAATAATCTATACGTCCTGCTTGGATCACTGATTTCTTGCGTTACTTCTCCATTTTTTAAACTTCTTCCCTGCATACCGTGCTTATGAAATGCCAATACACTGTCTGGCAAACAAACTGAAAGCAATAAATATTTGTCACTGTACTTTTGTGCAACGTTAATCAAGTAGCAAAGTGACTGTTATAAATGTCAACATACTTATTGATTCAATTTGAAAATTGAAATGTAACTCTGACATTTGCTTCTTGCTGACTCTCGGTTTTCCTTGTAACGTAACGACCTTAATGACATCTGGAGGATCAAACGCGTATATTATATCAAATAATAACAAAAAATAATTTACAGTTTCAAGCCATATACTCACTATCGTAACACACAAGAATTGCATCTTTTTCAAGCTGAGTAACAGTTATCACTTGAAGATTCTCACGTCTTGGAATCACTGTCGCTGGAAATATAAAAGTTTTGCATGAAATCGAACATAGGTTATGAAAGATCAATGAGACGTCAATTAGCTACTCGTAATTTCCAAGTACCTGAACCATCCATGACTTCAAGTTCATCGCTATGAAACCAGCTGGCCCCGGAATTCATATTAATGAGATCCAATTTAAGTTCATTTTGTTGGTATGCCTGTTTTACGGACACACACACCATGGGATATTCCATCTCTGGTGTAATTACCATTTCGAAGACATTGAGCGGACATGGTAATATACAGTCATAATGTTTCAAAAGCATAAATTTATTCAGGGGATCATACCATTGCATTAGAAATATACCAGCTGGCATGGCGCCGCATAGATATTTGTACCTGTTTAAAAAGATAAGAACATATTAGCTTTGATTCTTAATAACTCATGTATTCCTCTTTTTTCACTGTTAACCCTTACCCATTGTAGGGATTTCTTCCCACGCAACATTTCGTGCATCCTTTCGTGTCCGGCACTTTAGTCGTAAGGGCAAACTTCCTAGGCACTAACTTTTCTGGAATTTTATTCATGTGTAACGAAAACCTATGTGTTTGCTTGCTTTGCATTGCTAAAAGATCGTGCCTATATAACTGTGGCGTTTTCCCTAGAAATTGAATTAACAAAAAAAAAATAATAATTAAACGATTCAGACAGACTACATACATTTTTTTAAACAGAATCGCAATATCCTACCAGACAGGGACATTAGAACGTCCTTAATAACATACATCCATATTGTACGTCTTGGGTACAATTGATCGATAGCAGTCTCGTGAAGTTCATTAAGATTTAAATTATAAATTCCTTCTTCGGCGGCAATGAGTAGGTGCTGATCCCTTGTATCAGGATGAATCCAGCTTGCAGTACAATGTATCCTCAAGGGACAGCCGTTGAATACCTTTCACGAATAATATGACAGTAAACACTATGCAATCAATGGGGTCTATGATGGATTGCCGCTATCCATTTTGAGAAAAGTAAAAATGATTCAGACCTTTGAAAAACACGCTCCCATATGAACCTTTGGCGTTGGCGGTAATCCATTGCTAATAGGCCTTGGAGGTGTATGCCTCTTCCGGTCCCTTCTTCTTGGAGGTACCGGAGGTGTGTCTGATAACAGATCCGGACCAATGCTCTCCCTATCTCCATGAGCGGGTACCTCGTTATCACCTAAAAAATTCAAAATCTCTTTATAGAACACAGCAGTGTATTCGCAATCTGAGATAACGAATGCCGTCGCCTTACACAGCAAGCCATGAATTAGGCAAGAAGCAAGACTAAAATGTCAAGAGTGCTGATGCACAGAAAAATTCAGAGTAACCTAAGAAAGAAAAAAAAAAAGTGAAGCAAAAGAAAATTAAATAACGAAACTTCATGTAAATCAGTCACGTGAACAGCAAAATAAAATTGATCTTTGCCAAAACACAAAAGACTTGAAAATGAAACTTAAATTTGCCAAACGAGACAGCGAACGCTCGATATTTTTTTCATTTGCAAATAAATGCAAAAATACATGTTATGTCTAATGCTTCGATACATGCTCTCAAGTTTTTCCGTGCAAGCTCATGAAAATGATTTTCTAAAAATTATTGCGACTAAGGATGCCTGTGTTCGGTGACAGAGCTCGATTCATGCTCTAAATTCAAGATGCGTGCTCCTACCATTAAAGCGTGGGGACTCGTCCCTCGGGCCACTGTCCGAGAGCGATCGTTGACGTTGCCCATTGACGGCTGCTAAGGACAGGGAACCACTCACCAGGCCATACAACTCGTCCACAGAGCTGTGACGCCTGGGACTTGCTTGCGACCCTATACACCCAATCTACTTTGTACACTACTGGCTAGTTTTATGATGCAGTGAAGAGAGCCCAATTCTTTAATAAGTATAACAGTAAGTCTTTACAATAAATTCTGCTTGGGCAATAAGCATTAATAATTATCTCTTAGATACAACGAATAACCAATATCAACGATTCAGCTCTCTTCATCGTGACCACAGAATCCCTCTGTCACCTCATATTACTTGTTGATAATTAATCAATTTAATTCATTAAAATCCTATATATTTTGTATACTTGTACGTAGGTACTTTGCTTATCTTTGGACTGCTGTGACATTATAATTCATCTGAATGAAAAATCTAACAATGACTTTGTCAAAGTTTCAGAGGAAACTAAGAAAAATAAAAGAAAACAGTTTTCTATCGTTTACCACAATACCTATTGATTTGTATACGAACTTGTATTGCAATTAGAAAGACTATTAAGGACATGGAGATGAATCATGCGCCAATTAATTTTCCGTGCATATTTATATAATTGGAGATCACAAAAATAAAAATTATCAAAGATACTCTGCCCTTGTCCTTATACTAAACTTCTAGTTTGTGAGTCATGCTGTTGACTTGTTTCTCAAAGCCTTTAAGTATTCCAGTTCACGTCTAGCCAACGATGATGATGACTCTTATGGCCATCAAGTACCGAATCATACGTTAACAATTGAAGCAGTCATTGTTACAAAACCAGATGAACTTCAATATATCAGCATACTTTCTTAATCAATTATTTTCTCAGTCTCTCGTACTCTTACAGCACGTGTACTAAGCCATCAAATTGCATTGATCTCTGCACAATTGCACAATCGTTCAATTGACACCACATCACAAACCACACATGAAAACCGTGTATATACACATTCATCGATACCTTATATAATGTTTAGTATCTGAACACTTGTAATATTAAGCACAAGAACCCACGGGTATTATTTATTCTCAAGTACGTTACGGTTGCATAATCATAATCAAATTACAGCGGTACATCACAAAGTGTAAGTACTCCAATTCTTTTTTGAAGCTGTACAAACACTTTAGAGCGAAGCCAGTGAAATCAATGGTATACGAATTACATATCTTTTGCGCGCGAATTACGTGTTTCTGTGTTTCTGACGAATGATGTGTTTTAAGAAATTAAAAAATTCAGTTTCGCAAGGTCTCGATATCCTTTATCGTAAATGATTAACTCGTCTTCATGCTTACCGGATAAGCTCGTATAATAACCACGATGAATCTCACAGTCATTCGATGACTCCCCGAGTGGAAGTGTGGCTCTGAAAAGAAACAAAATTATTATTAAATCTTCCAAGATACACATACAAGAAACTCAACGTACAATTCCATAGACCCGCGTGTGATTCGACAATTGTTAATTACAGTTAATTCCTAGCTTTTATCTTTGTGATATTTAATAAGTAGATAAATCGTGCTATGCAATGACGAATACCCTTGGTGATTATATTTAATAGAACAGCAACAGTAGTTTTTAAAAAATGTGATGGGATTTGGTTATTCTGTAAAGTGAGGCGAGACAAGCGTGTGAAATAAAATGTTATTTAGGTAAAGAAGACATGAGATAATAAAATATAAATAAATAACGTCGTCATTCTCAGTGACGAATTTCCTCTGACAACGATGTGGTCTATGGGTAATTAAAAAATTGCTATGCTCATTATAGGATATCACTCTCGTCATGAGTTTGATACGTTTTGTATGAATATAACAAAAAAAAAAAGAAATCTTTGTGGATTTCTACTGCAAACACAAATTATATAATAATGATATATGGTACGTCTGATATAAGGTAAATAGTACTGGCTTGAACGTAACGTGACAATAAGTAATATATGTATATTAGGGACAAAACGAAAATATTATCTTGGTGTAACGTATTCGCATGGAAGAAGTAAACTTTGAGTATTTTTCGTTTACTTACTGCAGGGAGTACAGCTGATCGCAATGCCCACCAACCATCGACATTGCGTTTCCCCTGCACACATGAAACTGGGGTCATACACACTACAGACAATTATCTACATATTTTTGGAAAAAGCATTTCGCGTTTCTCTCATTTTAAGGAGATCTTAATTACTCGCAGTACTCCATTGGATTTTTTTTTATAAAGAATGATTTATTCAAAGGTAAGAGGTATCTCTATTCACAGGTAGGTTTTGGAAGGAATCGCAAGAGTCATTGCTGGCCCTTGGTGTTGTAGAAATTAAAAACCGAAAGGTTTCTTAATGATTTGAAAGAATTCTTAGCCCCAGGCTATGAAATAGTCAGGTTATGTTATTTTACAACTTCGCAATACCGACTGTCTTGCTTATTTGAAAAATGTATACATTGATTTCCACTACTAATGTAGTTATTAGCACAAGGGTTCAAGATTACGACTTTATATTGACATGCAACATAGTAGCGAGACATAAAGATCTAAGAACAATTATACAATAGACATTGAGATATTATGTGACAATGACAACAACTTTTGTAATTTCAGCAATATCAATAATGCTGAAAGCTCATCTTCTTCTATAGTATATGTATTCTTACTATTACTCTCTGTCTGGATTTCCATAACTATTTAAAAAATGCAACCTGGTTTTTAACTATATGTATATGTATTTAAAAAGGCTGTATAACAATTATATATTAAGCATGCCAATTGTTGAGTTCTGCAATAAAAAAGATAGGTATGCAGTGATTATTGAAAATTATTCCACCTAGTATATGCAAGTACGCCAGCTGAGATGCAAGTACATTGATCGCAGGTGTTAAATACATTATGGGATACATGAATTGTTTAATGCGCAGTATTAGGAAGCATAAGTGCAAGGTGCAAGGGAAAAGGTTACCTGCCAATACCTTAGCAACAACTCCTCATCAATGTACTGCAATAGACTCCTGTTGGGAGAAATTATTAAAATTACAAAACTGATCAGAAAAATTAAGGCTACTCGGGACAAATAAGAAAAATTATTAGGAGAAAAATAGATGGGTGGAAGATTGATTAGAAGTACTAATTAAAGATTGGCCAGTTACAAGAATCTATTTGTTTGTTGGGAAACAATTTATCGCCAACATATTTTCCATTGTCACATCACTGTGTAACTATGAATTTATCATTTGAATAATGTTAACAGTCATTCGGATCACTTAAAGCATTTCAGATTCTATCAAGTGATTGTTGTATATCAGAAGATATAGTTGGGCCGTGACATCAGTTCCATTTTGAGGGGACTTATTTACGATTCAGTTCGTAAAGAGATGGCCTCTCAAAGTCAAACTGATGTCGCGGTCCGACTATAATTCTAATCGCCATTATTCGCCATGGATAAATGATTGTTTATATAATAATTGTATATTTGTATGGTGTTTATCGAGTACCAGAAAAAATATACCGATTTCATATTACATAAGTGGTGACGAAAACGATAATCATTAATAAATAAAGAATAAATTAAATAATTATACTTACTGACACTAGTTCTAGATACACATTTACACTAACTTTTTCTTTAATCTATAACATGCAATATCGTGCAACTAAGATTTATTATTCAAATTTTTTTATTTACTATTTGCTTTACTAAATTTGTTAGTCAAAAGTAGCGATACGACTATTATAAATTTAGCAAGAAGCTATATCGTTTTGAAGGCACTCTTCTTAATCAATTTCCTCAACCCATGTATTAATATAGTTCAGTAAGGTTTAGTAAAAAGATTGGCAAATATAGTCAATAAAAATCTCATGCGTATACACGTGCATTTTTCAATTAGATTGCACAGTATATGAATGAAATATTAAAATTAACGAGCTGTTTCCGTTGGTTTTGTTATAAAACCATTCCGTAATTTTTAAAGCTTTCTTCATTTTAATAAAAGTATTTTGTTATTGCACTTGGCGTTCTTTTTTATGTTCGTATAAGTGATCACGTGTAAAGGCACCTCCACACCAAGCAAATTCTGATTTGCAAATTACCTGAGGCTCATATGAAATATCTCGGTGCCAGTTTTGCTTCGACGCGACAGTCTACTATCTGTGGTAGCACTAGCGCCATGTGTACTGATACAAAAATAAAACATTACATTTCTATACATTTTGAAAGATATACCCATCAAACGTCTATATCGTTCTCGGTCTTGTTGTTTCCTTCATTGATTTTTCTCTATAAATCGCATTTGGTGTTTCATAGGGTCGTAGCATTGAGGAAAACTCAGATTAACTCTTGTTAAAGTCAGTACACAAATTTTCATCCCCTATAGTGCAGTATATGTGAAAGTCAATAATTCTAGTTTTGATGTCCAGTAAATCGAAGAGCTATAAACGTCTAGCTTATCAAAATAAATAATGCTTCATATAATCATTCTTAATTGTAATTAAAACAATAAGATAAGTGTAAGCAAACGTGCTTTGTGCAATCTTAGTAGCACGTGCCAGACAGCAACGTAACAGACTTGAACAGCATTTGTACTATAACTGCATGAAATTGCTGCATTGCTCAAAATTCATTACAAATTGTACGGTATTAGCAGCTTATTATTATCAGAACTTGCTATCCTCTATGATAGTTTAAAGTGATTTTATCGCGTTGAATCGTTATCAAGAGATTTTTGTTTCTAATGTGATAAAAAATAAATAAAAAGAATTACAGCGCTATCGTCCGATAAAGAAATATTCTGCGTAAATATGTAAAATGCTAATAGTTATGCAATACTGGTAAGTGTTTCACGAACCATAATCACCACATCATACGGAAATTATAAAAGAAGGACAAGAAATCCTTACACTGGAAGCAAGGCAGCAATCACCATATTAGTGGAAATGAATGAGAAGCTTAAGCCCTCCCCGCGATTTTCAACATACCTGACTACTTCTATATAATTATACTTTATTTAATGAATTAGATCACTCACTTTTCTTGCACGTCCTCGAACGCAGTACCAATTCCACAGTCTGGATGTACATCACAGTTATGGACAGTCTAGAAAGAGATTTAAAAATCTCATTAAAATATTCATTATTTCCCTCCTTTCATATAATTGCGTAACGCTCGGGAAATAGCATTTGAAATTGATTTTATTGATTGAAAAAAGTTTACCTTTACATTATTCATTATATCCATGATATCCCATGCTGGACTACTGTCGACCATGGGTGATATTGAATCCCTTTGTAAGGTTCCACCATCAAGATTAATTTGATCTGTGATTGACATTCATTTTGTTCGTAGTTAGGAAATAAAATGATACTAATTTTGTACAATTCTTGAAATTATAGATTTTTAAATTACCATCGCTATCAAGTTGAGGAATGGGACTTTTTGGCCTGGGCCTTGCTGTATGTCTTGATGCGATTCTTTGTGGAACGTTTGGTACTGCCCCATCCTCGTCTGCTTCAAGTTCGGCAAACATATGACTGGGGTTGGATACTTTCTGCAGTAATTCCAACGCTAATCTTTTGTTCATATCGCCTTGGAAAAATGCGTGCTAAAAGCGTCAAAGTTGTGTTATGTTTTAGCTGATTATTATACGATAGTTAAAAGAAAAACTGTTGGATTCGTTTTTATGCTTGAGCAAAACATAAGTTTTACATGTGTAATTTTAATTTAAAGAAACCTGTAATAGTTTTTCAGCTGTTGGCCTTTTCTTCGGATTTTTGGTAAGCGCAACCTTAACGAAATTGTGAAAGGTGGGACTCCATTTATCACGGTCCTTTAATGTTGGGGGTTTAAAGCCAGATTTGGACATAAGAAAAAGGGCTCGCATTGGATGTAGGTCGAACATCGGTGGCTGTAATTCAGCCAATTCGATTGCTGTTATCCCACAAGCCCAAATATCACACAATTGATTGTAACCACCCTTTCTCTCTACCGCTGCAACCTATGTAGTAATATTATTTTTATATGCAATCGCTTTCAAACAAAAAGCGTAGTTATGGTTATTTTTATTTAACTTGATAATACCTCGGGGGCCATCCAATATGGGGTACCGATAAAGCTCTTTCTTTTATTGATGGTTGCTGTAATTTGTGCTGACACACCAAAATCTGCTAATTTAACATCCCCAGATTCTGTTAATAAAATGTTTGCGCCCTTAATGTCGCGATGCATTTTTCCCATGCTATGCAAATATGCCAGACCAAGCAGAGTCTCACGACACATATACGCTATTTGTATTTCAGTCAATGGACCAGTTACTGAAAATAAAGTTAAAATATGAAGTTTGACATCGTCCATTTCATCATATCTCTGATATATTTATTTGAACGCATGTCAGTCTCCACTTACTATGATATATATCTTGTAGCGAGCCACCCCCACAATATTCCATACATATCCAAAGCTTATCTCTTCGGAGGTAGCTCCCGTAGTATGCAATAATATTAGGATGTCTACAATCTTTCATCATTAAGATCTCTTGTTGAATAATAACAAAATCATCACCTAAAACAAGTATGCCTGCTATCAAGTAGAAAATAAATAATTCTTCAAACTTTGTTCTTTATAACATATCCTTAATTGGAGTGCGATAGAACTGTATTGTCACTATTCAAATCTATTTGCAATCAATATAGATTGCGATACAAATATTGTACAGATAAATATATAGTAACAAAATTTATTCATGGATATCGACACACCTGTCAAAAACATAATTAAAATGGACTGTTTGATCATGACTATAAACAGCATCTTTTCAAATATAACACAAAACAAACAGAATATTTAAATAATGAAAATTCCATGGATCTCACGTGAAATCGTCATAATTAATTTGCAGTCTTGATACAAAAGAGTACGTGGGAACATTTAAGGAAGCAATTAGAGGTATAAATCCATAAATTTCTAAGAAAGCAGAGGGCAACATTCTAAATGACAGATTGACTCACCTGGCTCCAATTTAATAACTTTGATGGCAGCGAGGTCGTTCATGGAGAGTCTTTTCGCCTGTAAAAATGTAGACATTATACATGAGGTACGCGAAAAATCACGCATCCAAACCACAAATAAGATAAAAACCTTATAAACATCTCCGTAAGTCCCACTGCCTATCCTCTGAATGAGCTCGTACTCATCTTGCGGATTTCGTCGACTTATATCATTGGACAGCGCGTTCGCGTTCACCGCCATCGTACACGGCAAATTCGTTAAGACTAATGCCTAAGGGCGATAAATAATATCTACAGAGAACGCTAAAGTTACAAAGTAAAAACACATTTAATCGAAAGGATGTCACTTCCGACGAAACGTCGCCATTGTTCACAATAGCTCTGAGCTTAGCAACGAGCCGAAAGAAGTTCAATTTCTGCGATTAGTCGATTCCCCACCAGATCGACTTTCCGTGAGACACAACACGAAGCTTCGTACTTTCTCACCATACCCGCCAGAGCGTTCAAAGAAACCACTTGGAATAATGTACTGCAGGTGCTCGAAACAATATTAACGACTTATAGAACCAGAATCAAATGCATTTAGAACTCATAAAAATTAATGACATATTTCTAGTACTCTCCGAAACGTAAATACTGATTTTTAATATAGAAAAAGCATCTCTTTCATAACAATGATATACCGGCTTTGAAGACAAACTGTATTCTTCATACGGTGCACCTAGTGTTTCTGCTTTTTAATGAATATCATGTGAAATTCCTACAACCATCTATCCCCGGCAGAAGACGGCAGCGTAGAAAGTCAAGACAGTCTTCGCATACTTGGACCGCACGAGATTCTAGAGGAAAACTGACTTTTACCTCCAGTGAAACAATTACACAGAGCAATATAACGATAGCTATCAGTCTTCAATATTTACTCCATCATTCTACAGTACATTCAATTCATAACGTATACAAGTTTGAGAACATATTTAAAACGGAGCTACGTCATTTGCACTTAACAGTAATGAGGTTTATAATTGGAAATTTTATCATGCTAAATAGTAGCTTTCCAACAGTTAAAATACTTGATACTTCTATTTCTCCCACAGTGATAGAATTCAACCAGATCCAGGAACATAGCAAAGTATAAACGATGACTCCCATCCAGGAGATCACATACGATACACACCATGACCGTCGCCTTATCCGAATAAATCCTATCAGCCATGAAAAAGGTCTTTCAAAAGGTATAAAAGATGGACAAAATGGAATTTGATCCAGAGTCGAAACTCTTTGACTACAGGAACCGACAGGAGTATTACCATACTCCTTTAGTAATAAATAACATTCTGTAGGTGGAAAAGACCCAGGTCCCGTTCAACGGGGCTGACCAGTGAAGCATGTCCTGGGTTTGATTCGACAGTTGCAGGGTGTTCGCTATTCTGCATATGAAAAACACTGGACAGATATCTAGCAAAACTTAGCGTAGCATGGCGTAATGATAACACGGTCGAATAATAAGGATAGCAGCAGAGGAGACAGGGTTGGATACGCACGCATGGGTACGTGTTTGGGGTCCGCGTCTTCCGCTTCCAGCAGAGCCCCGCCGGGAGGCTTCGGCTTTAACTCCAGTTCAGTTCCACTGCGTGCTCCTAGCATTGTGTTTGTCCCAGATCTTTCTGGGTTCTTGGTCAGTTCTTCTTTGCGGTGCTTTTCTTACTTAAATACAGATACCGTTTTTGTGCAAATCTTATGGGAGCTACTGGTGTGGAGTAACGTGAGGATTGAGAGTAAGTTTTTGAGTAATCAGTTAATATAATTAATTAAATTAAATTAAGTTAAATTATTAATAAAGAGACTATACCGTCACAATGTCATTCTTCGTGATAACAAGAATCGTGTCGGGTATTTATCAGTGATGTATTACGATTAATATAATTTGTAATATATTTTTATTTTATATCAAAGGTACCTAACTGGAATATAATCTTACTGAGAGCATTTGGATTCTATAAAAGAAAACGCTTATCGCAGCACGTTAAAGCTGGTCCTTAAACCCATGCAAGGAGGGAATGACGAGTGGTTAGGAATTTTAAGTATGAAATAAACAAGAGCATATGGTTGCACTAGAGTTTCAATATAGTTACAATTATTATTTGTATTATATATTGCAGGTCGGAGAACAGTACCGCTTGGTTCGAGTCGTCGGGCTGATTGTGATAATACGTCGTGTAATATTATATGGTAGACTAAAGCATAGTAATTTAGCAATGGGAGAGGATCTATAATTTTCAAGATGTGCTTTCGCAAAATAAGTCAACCGTTGAACGTTTCACTGTTGCCATTAGATACGGTTTAATGGGTCGTTTAAAAAAAAACGAAGAAGATGAGTTCGATGGGAAAAGTATTCCTTGCTGTGAGAATGACGAAGAACTGTATTGGGCTTGCAATTTTGATTTTATTGACGAGTCAAGTGTGCTATGGCGAGCAAAGATTTTCGGAGACGCCATCGACATACCAGGAAGTCTCGTCTGGAGACGATGTCCAGTTGCGCTGTAGAGTCCAAGATAAGAGGGGACATTGCATCTGGCAAAAGGATCGTAAACCTGTTGGAATGCATCCGGATAAGTATGAGTGGGCAGGAGGACGAGAGAGCGATTGCACTCTTCTTATCAGAAGAGCATCTCTTGACTTTGACGATGGTCTCTGGGAATGTCAGGTTACACCTGGTGATTTTACACAGCAGGATGCATTAACTTCGTTGCCCGCTCGTTTACTTGTTAGAGGTAAAAAATATTTAAGATATGAAAGAGCCGTTTCTCATTCTTTCTGTATTTTAGGAATCTTTGGAATTTACAGTTTTTATCAATCTAAACGTTTCTTACAGTAAAACCCAGACAACCACGTATTGAGTACGGTGGTATTGTATTGACTAATTCCTTGACACTGAGGGAGGGTCAGGAAGCTATTTTATCATGCGTTTCAAGATACGGAAATCCGCCGGCCCATATAAAGTGGTAAATAATTATAAAAATTTTAGAATATCTTGCAGTTATATACATTTTTTCAATGGTTAATGCAATTTTTCTTCTGGAAATCAGAATAGCATTCAATTTTGAGTGTAAATGTACTCTAATGAGTCATAAGCCAAGCATCTTTAACGTCCCTAGTCAAATTATGCTTTAAACTGCGTGTACAATGTGCCCCAGGTAAGCACTTAGGCTACCTGGAATGCATATTATTTCTTATTCTTAAAATATCTCATCGCCTGTCAATTTTGGGTAATCGCGAAAGGAAATACTTTGTTCACAAATATTACAAATCGTCTGTGTTAAAATGCCAGAAGAAATATTTTCATAAAAGACAAATCTTCGTTAATAAAACTTATAGGAATGAAGGATTTTATTGCACTGGCAATCTGCAAGTTTATATTCGAGCAGCACCGCGAGAACCAAGAATCCGTAACGCAGTCTTTATGCAGCCACAAGGGCTCTCCAAGAATTCTTTTTTTTTATTTCACGCTCTGACGGCCGTTGCCACTCCTTATCTAAATTTACCTAATATGAACTCGGGCGAGCGCAGAGTCCACGCACCTTTCTTTAACATAATATACTCGTCTTGCTGGATTGTATTTAAATTATGTCATTTACTCTTTCGACTGACAATCTATGGAGCGTAATTCCTGATCGGTTCCAGTCTTGAGCCGAGCCCATTACCTGCAGCTTATATGTTGTAACGTGTCTTTTCTTAGCTCGACAATGATAGCGAAAAAATCCGAGAACGAACTATTTTCTAGAACCAACCTACGTTACCTTTGGCCGTCCACCCTTCGCTCGTGCATCCGTAAGCCAGGCGGGCGCCAGCCAATTCCTTTTTCGTCGGGAACTGACGAGCCTGTATGACCTGGGAGTTGGGGTGGAACAGGCCCAACTACACCAAAACGGGAGCTCTGACGGAACCTATCGGAAGAGCCGATAACTTAACGGATCCTGCAGATTTTTGGGGTCGCGTAAAATCAGCAAACGCAACTGGATGCACGAACGGGAGTCGGAATAAGAGTCAGGCAAATAGTGCGCGATACATAGAGCAACGGATCGAGAACGTAAGAGAACGAATTGGAAGTATCAAATCGAAGTCCTTTCACCAATTAATAAATTGGGAGACTCACCGGAGCTGGTGCAGCTAATCCGTGAAGGCCGAGAACGATATCCAGAGGACACTTGGGTGGGAAATGCATTAGGGCACAACACTACACCTCCGGAACACTCACAGGAAATCCATCGAATCTTCTGGAAATCGCGAGAGCACCACGAGAAATACACGAGCGAGAACTTGCTACACCGTATCTAAACGCGGCTGGAAAAATTATCAACAGATAGCACGGGAGCGCGAGGCAGCTCGTGACACCTCGGTCGGTGCCCCGAGACAGACTGCTTTGACAAAATAGCCAAATTCGAGAATTGATCATTCCGATTGGTCGAGATCCTTATAGCCGATAATTCTTCCATCTTTCTCGAGTCGCCCCTTTAAACCAAATCGACAGCGTCGCCTTGCGACCGTGAATTGAAAAATCATGTCACAATGTATACTGTATATGTATTTTCCTAACTCGTCACCGATAACGAAATACGTTGGCCTAAACTTTGCAGCCTTTTCTTCAAACCATGCAAATTCATTTTCGAATATATTTAGGTTTATAGGTGGTGAGGAAGTGGAGCCTTTGAGAGATCAAACAAATGCTACAGAGGTAGACAGTCCTAAGACCTGGGCAGCTCATAGTCTTCTGCGTGTCCATGGTCAGAGGGAAAATCATGGTCTACCTATAAGATGTCTGACTTTGCATCCGTCAAGTTCACTGCCATCGAGTGCAGAATCCAGGCTGGATATTCATTGTAAGATAAAATTAAGAGTGATCATTATTAGTGAAACTCATGGGATAATAATTTACAGACTCACCGGAGGTTAAGCTGGAAACCAGTCCCAGAGTTCTTACTGCAGCTCTGGTAGACTCGGCTAGTTTTATGAGCCTGAAGTGTAGCGCTGATGCAAACCCTCCAGCTACAATAAAGTGGTTCAAGGACTCTGTTTCTTTAACCTCAAATAATATTGTACTGTTAGCGCAAGATCATTCTGAATCAAATAATACTGTGTCAGGATCTGAATTAAGATTCGAGCCTATTAAGAGAGAGGATGCTGGATTATATTCGTGTAAGGCTTTAAATGCTATTGGTGAGAGTCCACCTGCTAATTATAGACTGGATGTTCAGTGTGAGTAGATATTTTCATAGAGAATATTTATATACGGTCCATCATGGCTAATATTATTGTTCATTATCCCTGCAGTTGCACCGATATTAAAAGTAAAAGATCAAGATCAACTTAGAAACGTTACTGGTGAGACTGAAGAAGCTGCTTTACTAGGATCAAATTTGGAGCCATTCGAATGTCCAGAATATGAAGCAAATCCTCCTGCACAGTACAGATGGGTTCACCTGAGAGGTGGAACTACTGAAATGATTCAAAATTTGGCACACAATAAGGATGCTGGGAGACGATTAAGATTAGAAAACGTGATGTGGTCTGATGAAGGAGAATATCGCTGTGTGGCTTTTAATATTATCAATGGAGTGCGCCAAGAAATGTCAAACGAAGCGCGTTTCGTATTACACGTCACTGGGCCACCGGAAATACAAACAAGACCTTCTTCCGGTGAAAAAGGTCTGTTCGAATCTGTTGGTTGGGCCGGTGAAGCTGTTCATAGATTAAAATCAAGATTCTGCTCACGACCGCCACCAAGACTCGTTGCATGGCAATGGGGTAGTTCTCACATTAGAGCAGGTAACGAAGGATTTTTATAGGAAAAAAACAATAGTTTCTGTTCCTCACATACCTATATAATAAATGTTGTATCTCACAGGTGAGAGTATCAATCCAAAGTATGAAGCATTGCCATTGGAGCCAATAATAGAGAACAAAATGGTGACTAATTGTTATTGGGCAAAGCTTGAGATAAAGGATCTGCAAAAGGAGGATGCAAGGATTTACACTTTAATAGTAGAGAGTGAGAAAGGAAGAGACTCTACAAATCTAAAGCTAATAGTTCGTGACCCAACGGAAATGCGAGTGATAGCTGCAGCAACTGCAGTCGGATTACTCTTCCTCCTTCTACTTATTTCAGTAGGAGTTTATTCCGCCCTGAAAGCTAAGCACCGTCAATATCGTCAGGAAGTCGAAGAAGGTAGTATCGCTGCCGATGCCTTTTACAATAGTGCTAGCACCATGGATCGTGAAAGACCTATTAATTCATCTCAGAGTAAAACATACGCGCGTAAAGTGAGTCAAGATGGGGGTCTGGCAGTTATGTATGATTATGATCAAATTGCAAAACAAAGACGCGCAATGAGTCCTGAAGCACTGAAGGTACGAAGAGCTCCAGCGATATTGCAAGCACCCACCATAGTGTAAAATCATTTGTTAAGTCGTTAAACGTAATATTAACTTTTTTATTTCATTTGTTAAAACAAAGTGGACAACGAACAGAAGTTAATGTGTCGTTACACCGTTGTTCGAATTGATATTATTTTTTAACAAACGTTGTGCGATTTGGAAAAGTCAAAGAGCGCGAAAGATGTTTGTGTACTGCCGACTTATTTATTGTTTTCATTGTTGTATCTTATACGTATGTAAACCGAATAAGGATTGAATAATACATTTATATTAATTTATAGTACAGATGGCGTACTGTTCATGTTTCCCTTGGATATCCTGCATAGTTTTTCAATGTGTCTCTTGGAAGACCATATGTTTCTAGCAGAAGGTTCTTTGAAATGTACAGAACATGTGTAACATATGTATGGTGGTTATGACCTGTCATTATTGGTATTGTATTCTTAGGACAAAACATATGTGCACCAAGTATAAGGAAAAACGTTTCCTAAAAAGTTTAATTAATTTTTATATTACTATATGTACATGTAAGGCACGGTACAATAGAGCTGAATACTTTTTCTTCTTTATGTGTAACTTTACACTGTTTTACTTTTAACATTGATAGAATAACATGTAATACATTGTTTTCTTTCGCAAACTTTGCAAATAGATTAATGAGAACAATAATTGTATGATTGCAGTTTCGTAGATTGTTCATTGTTACATCGTTGTTTCATTTGCACAACAGTGACGTAATATATTTCCTTGCAATCTAAATAAATGTAATGATAAACAAGGTACTTTGCATACTGCACAATGAAACGAGGCAAGGAATGATTCAGATATGAAACTGATGGAATATCATGTGAAGCACAAGTACGGTAAGACAGCTTGAAGCAAAACTACAACGGTGTAAGAATAATCTTTCTCTAACAGAATTCATTTTGTGATGTATATCGATAACTGAGTTCGCACAGAAGTTAACTATGCCTACATAGTTTTGTGAATAAACTTCATGTTAGGTTAAAACATCTAATGGATTTACATGTTATACATTTATTATTGACCACCGTTCCATTTAATATAGTTTGAATGACGAATTATTCATTCAGACAATAACACTCAAAATTTTAACTAATGACTCGTCACAAACAATCACTTTAAATTCATAGCTAGGCACTCTTCTCGTACTTCGACACATAACAGTAATATTTAAAATCATCAGAGCTAATTTGAGACACTTTAAAATAATATAAAATCACGTTTCAACGTTGCCCTGCAGTTGACCGACCATTTTTCGTACCCAGCCAGCCCTGCTTTGACCTGCAGAAACATCGTCTCTATCCTCCTGTACTAAGAAGATATCCTTATTCTCATGATTCTGCGAATCATTGCATGCACCTCCTGTAATCTGTATGGGGTCTCTAATCACTGATAATTTACTCACACTGGACCACTCTGACTCATCTTGACTTTTCAATATTTTTGCTCTTAGCTTTAAGTAGTCCGGTTTTTGAGCGACATTCGGTTTTGGTTTTGGATTCACCAGCAAATCTGGTTTCTTCTTAGCCGGAACGGGTGGAGCAACTTTGGGTTTTGTTTGAGCTATTATTGACTGTGTCACAATGACCGGGGACTTAATGGAGAGCACTTCATCAACATCACTAAATATTGCACTGTCCCGAAAAGCCTCATCAACATCCGCATCCACGTAATTTTCAATAGTCTCAAAAGATTTCTCATAAAAGCTGTCAGTCTCAGTTTCGCGATGCTTTGATCTCTCGGTTGTCATTTCCTCAGGCTCATCTTCCTGTCCTTCATCCTCTTGCATTTCCGGATCCTCTGTGATGTGTTCCGCCCGTTTGTTTTCGGCAAATAGTGTCGCCGGATCAGCATAATCTGATTGGGCAATACGTGCACCCATACCGGAACTACCTTGCTTATAATACAAGGGAGAAATTCTCGAAGGTGAATTTCCACCTGTCACGCAGCCAACAATCTCTTCCACATCCGACGAAGATTCTCTTGAACTTCTCGTTTTACCTTTCTTCTTACTCTTCCCATTGCTTAGAGTACGAAAATACTTCGTTCTCTCAATCTCCTCACTGCATTCTAACGTCTCTGTACTCACGGTTGTTCGTAGACCTTGTAGACGACTGCCAGCTTTGGATAACACATTCCTAAACAACGTAGCGCCATGTCCGTTTGCTCTGTAAATCTTATGATCCGGATGTATATTGGCAGAGGTATTAGAAATTTGAAGTTCCGAATAAGCATCCGTAAGAGAGTCGTCGAGAGAATAAAAGAACGTGGAAGTGGATGACGAGTTAGAAGTTGGAAATTTAGCGATTCTTCCTTCCGGTTGACAGGTAGAAGCATATCTCTCCATATCTTCCAAATTAATTTCTGCAGGTTTATCCGAAGCTATTGTAAAAGGACGTTCGCTTATTGGTTTTCCATCCCTTTGTAAAAATCGAGGCTTGGTAACGTCAGGTTGGGAATTTGGATGCATCTGGAAGCTGCGTGGCAGCGACCCACATTTCTGCGGAGACGTTGGCAATCCTTCACATAATTTTGTCAACCAAACAGCAGGTCGAGTAGGACTGTCATTGGCGCCATCTATATCCTGTTGCTCTCGCAGACCCTCCCAGACATGTTGCAGATTGTCATAATTCCCAAAGCCCTTGGATTCTTCTCTATCCTGAACTGTGGTATTACTAATTTCAGTAGTTTCCTCTACACTTTGAACTTCGTCCTGCAACCTTTCAGCTTGGGCATTGTCCTCGTTGCTAGAGTTCGAATTCTCACGTATCCTGAGTGCCGTCTTGATGATTTTACTCTCAGTAACGATACTTTGTCTCTTGAAAGCCTCGAAGATGGCCCTTTTCTCTTGAACACGATTGGAACGATTTTTGGTTATAGTTTCCGGCGACTTCTCACCGTCTGCACGAAGGTTGTCATAGCGTAATCGTAGAGCAGGTTGGCCGTCTCGTGGTGGCGTAGGTGATAGTGAATTCCAAGCGTTATTCACCCTGACCAGCCGTTGTTCACGTCGTGAGGAACGCACTCGACCTCCTCTGTTGTTGTTAGCTGATTCCGTAACGTAGTTTGTATTTTCAGTCTCACTCTCGTCTGACGAATCGGCGGAAATATGTTTATTGAAACGTTGCTGCTGCCTGACATTTATGTTACTGTTAGTGCGCTGTTTCTCAAGCAACTTCTGGAATTCGCGATTTTGCATTAGTATGTGTCCGACTATTTCCTCCACAGTCTGCGCTTGAACTTGTTCATTGTTATCTTTGGTTTCTGATGCCGGAGAATTATTGCTATGAAGAAGAGTCGTATTGTCCTCGTCATTCGTTATTGTACACTCAGGTTCGACAGTCGTAGTTTCGGTGTCAACCGCATCATCTTTTTGTTCGTCATCCGATTGGGTCAAGGACACGTAAGACTGGAATCCGGGTTCAGACTTTCTTCTCCAACTTGCAAAACGATCCTGAAACATAATCTTCATCGTTAATTCAATTCTATTTATAGTACCATTATGCTCTTTTATTAATAAGCTTCATTCCAACGCACTTTGACCTTAGATGCACGACCGTCAGACGATCTATTCAGACTCTGATCCCTACAGCCATGGATGATGGACTCTTCGGATTGATTCTTACGGGTTGATGCCGGTGAGTCCTGGGTGGAATATTTTTTTTATCATTACAATTAATCAAGGAAAAAAGCTCAAGCGTCCTTTCACTGCACTTACCTCGGTAGAAGCTGTATTAGATTCTAACTTCCTGCTACCCTTTTTCAATTTTTGCCTAAACATTGTTTCAGATCTTCTCCGCTCCCTTTCTTGCTTTCTCTTCTCAAGATACTCCGGTGGCGCCGAGTGTTGCTTCTTTGCCGAACCCTTGTCTGCCAACGCATCTTCTGAAATCCACAAATACGTGTTTTTCGATCTTCCAGGTAAACATTTAATGATATGTTATTGCCTCCCTTACACCTGTCTTTCGCTTAAATAAAACTTCGTTTTTACCTTCTGGTTGTGTTTGCCCAAGTTGCATTACTAACTGCCTGGCATGTGAAGGTATTACTGCGTTATAATTCTCAAGGATGACCCTCTTGATTTGTAACGTCCACTCTCTTTTTTGTTCCAAATTGCGAGCCTTAAATGACATAGAAAATCATATTTTAATGCATTGCCATCAGCCACACTTAATGTCTGATCTTTCAAATATCTATTTTTACATAGTTAACGTGCTAAATATGACACTTACCAAACCAAGCATACTGTAACACAGTACATCAATGCGTTATGAATGTATTTATAATTAAACTATATATCAACGCATTTACCTGTAAAGTGTACTGCAGACGTGGGTTGTCAAAAGGAATAACGTGAAAACTTAATGGCTCCCCCGGTATACTTTCAATCAGCATAAGATTTGAACACTGTCACAAAAACCATAAAGTCAATTATAAATGCATAAGCTGATATCAATCATTCAACTTTGTGTAATGTAATCACACTGAATAGTAATTACCATAATGTGAGCTTTATAGACCAGTAGACCATCCTCTTTCTTTTTAGTAAGAAGTAACATACGGTCGAAGAGGAAGGCGTGTCGTGGAGCTTTGGCACCTCGCATGCGGAATCTGCCCTCTGCCACTAATTCGCCACTAGTAGTGAGATCAGGACCTGGCCATCCGTACAGGAGTGACTGAATTTCTTGAACGCGCACCGCATGCTCGTGCCGTCTTTTCATTGCATTAATATGCTTTGCGATGCCTGTCATAGCAGCTAAAGCACCATCGATTGCATTTCTACCCTCAGCTTCATTCACTTCTTCCTCGCCAGTTGCACCATACTCTTTCGATAGGTTCTAAAAAAGAATTCTGCATGAAGTATACGAAGAAAAATGATTAATTAAGACTAATAAGAATTTCCTTACCTGCAAAAGTAAATGGTATTTCAAAATCCTTTGAACAGGTTTTAATAAAAACGAACCAAGAGGCAATGCGTGACCTAGTGCTGCTTGTCTTTCTCGGAAAGCACCCGCAGTATGTTCTTGACCCATGAGATCAGTCAGTACCGATACCGTTCTAAAATAAATAGAAAAGCGTGAGTTAAAAAAATTTAACTAATCAACGGAATAAGAATTTCAATATTTATCATAAATTTGTGATACCTTGGGTAATTAGTACAATATTCTGTATAAACTTTAAATCCAGTATTATGCTTGATAAAGGTATTAGCAACGCAAACAGGATCCAA
Organism: Trachelus tabidus; assembly: GCA_030142655.1. Classification (NCBI taxonomy): domain Eukaryota; kingdom Metazoa; phylum Arthropoda; class Insecta; order Hymenoptera; family Cephidae; genus Trachelus; species Trachelus tabidus. The sequence continues at coordinate 948,402 of JARQTI010000563.1, read as the reverse complement.
GCCGCATTTTTCTATTTCCTTAAGAAACTCCCTGTGAAGGAAGATAAAACCATTTGATAAAAATGATCTTTAACAAAATGAATATTTATACAATCTTAAAAAAGAACTTACCTGTTAAATTCATAAATATCCTCGATATTACTAAACAAATCACTGAGTTGCAATTGGTGGACTAAAGAGGCAGGGTCGTCCCTCCAAAATATAAGATAGCCCTGTAAAAATAAAAAGGAAAAAAAAATAACACGATAAATCATTTATCTCTTGAAGCATCAAATGGTACAGGATACCAAGTAAATATTGTTAAAGTCAAATTTGTCATAGACGACAATAAAATTAGCCATAGGGTCATTCGACCGAGATTAAATTTGTCTGAACGTAAACGCAGCCGATCAATGATCCCTCAGGCATGAGTCATGAGAGACTTAACCTCCACAACTGAATGGACATCCTCATAAAAATCCAACTTCATGACAGATATAATATGAAATTTTATCAATCAATTAACTTGATAAAGAAAAAACATATAATCCACAAGGTCCAAAGCGGGTCCCCAGACATTGATACCAAATATACCATTCAATAAGTATCATCTTTCAATACACAGAGGATTCATTGATTACCGACTCATTTGCCAACTGGTTACTCTCATCATCGATGACTGTTAACGTCCTCGACTCCCTTCGCCCGAATAACAATACTAAATATACTATAAAAAAAAATACTAAAATGTAATCCCACCATGAAAATCAAATGTCGCTCTTGATAATATAAACACAGTCTCTTCCTACCTGTATAACTTGACGAAGATGCTCAACATAAATAGCTTCTGTATCAACAATCTCAAGGAGTACCCTCTCAACGGGATTGCGATGAGAATCACAATAACGAGGTCTATGGTGTAACGGAGACTCGACCTCGGTACTGTCTCTTCTTTGACTATCGCCATTGTTACCGATTCGACAATTAACATCAGAAACAGTAACGACTCCACTGTCGCCAGATCCTGTAAGAATAAAAGAAATCCATTAAAAATTCATTGACAAGACGAACAAGAATGAGTAACAGATCCACAAAGTGATCCGACATCCGGTTTATTTTTTTAACTAAAAATTACACCATAAACTTCCGCATTTCACGAACGTAACTCTAGAACGGTATTGCAATATTTGTATAATTTCGATTGTTATAGTTTACCTTGAGAACTGGCACAGGTATCGGCCAATGATTCTACCGAGGCTAAATAAGGATTGGCCGCACATGGATTTCCTTGATTGCTACATCCACTGGACGATGTACTCGAGGCTATGGAACTTCCTGAAAGAGGTCGTCCTCCGGGACGACATCTCCTGTTGTACCTCAACGGTGCCAGACCGTTTGCCTCACGTCGATACAAAGGTTTCTCATCGGCAGACTTGATGCTACGTCCATTTATCATCAAGGATCCTTCACACCGATCGTTTTCCCTCTTGGCAGTTTCCTTGGAGACAGTGATTTCTATCTTGTTGGAATTTTTCAGGATTCCTTGAGCTTCCGCGGCGTCCATTGTCTCCTCGCGTTGTGGTTTCGCGACTATGGATTCCGTGGAGCAAAGGGGACCAAATATGGAGCCACGATGGGAATGTGGTACCAGACTTAAGCGTTTCTGAATGGCAGCGGAGATGTTACAGGTAGACGGTAGAACATGATCGGAGTAGCCATTGCCTCTGCGTGCTAACTCGTCAAACATACCAAGAAGCTGTGGCACCAGATCGGTCGAAGTACCTTAAACAAAAATTTACAAGAGAATTCGTGAGTTGTCGGTATATCGTTCATAGAAATATAATATACTAAAGTCTTATATACCTATATATATTTTCAGGTAAGATTATATGCTATTACATTGCAGGGATCGTGTACTAGTATTTTTTTTTGTTTTTACCTACGGAGGAAGAACTGCCGAGGATACAGAATAATACCGATACTTCCGGATACGTTATAGGCGTTCAAAATAAAAATGAGAAATCCGATTCTCGAAAGTTCCTCAGGAACGTTTTATTATAACGCACGCGACTGTTACATCTGTATGTCGGTTAAACAAACAAACAACCAGCATGGTTTCCAATTTCCTTGGCGGCAGACGTGAAATCACGTCTGCCGCTTTACCCAACCCGCTTCCCGCTCGCATTCTGCATTCTCTGACTTCAGTTTCCTTTTACCGTGATATTATATTATCTCTTCTCACACAGGACTAATAAGTTTTAACGTACGTATGGCGATACAATGGATTTGATATATCGTGTAATTTTCTTCCTTTCTTTCCTTTTAATTTGTATCTATATCGTTTCAGAGAAACATATTTATACCTCTGTATAGAAACAGTTTCGAACTATCTTCGCTACGTCTTGCTGGTAACTTTGCTAATAATAGGACAACCCAGGACTTTCGTCTAAACTCATAATTATAACCTGCCAAGAGGTCTGACTCGACTAGAATTATAGAGGACGCCGTTACGGTGTAATATATTAAATGAAATATTGATACAAAGGAAATCAACGAAACGAAATTCGTCTCTGATAAGAGTAATCATGAAAAATGTTTTAACTCGAGTTAAACGACGATCGTATACAATAATCTGTCTGCAAGGAAATTGACTTATTTGACTCGATGACCGACCGATACATTTCCAAGTAATTGAACGTCGAGAAATACGTTAACAAGAATTCCAAGAGGCGATAAATCGATATTTTTATTGAAAGACGCAAAAGGGACTCGCAAAGTCATAAAAATTCGAAAAAAAAATTTAACACTACGTTTCACCCGCAATTAATGGTCTGTTTTAGTTTAAAATTTGGCCACCGTGGCGCCGTTGAACTCGATATGCACATACATCGTGTCCTGGACATGCATAGGTGCGTTGAACCCTCGACAGTTCTTAGTGAACAGTCGATATTTATACTTTTTATCGCCGGTAGCAGAGACGTTAGGATATAATAACGACGGCGTGGCTTACCGAAAATTCTACGAGACAAAACTTCGACTGGACGTGAACTCAGCCTATTTCTATTTTGACTGGCAGTCGTTTTTAATCGAACGATAAAAATATACGCTACTGCTCCACCAGAGCATCTTAAAGCTACCCGAGAGAAATGCATACTCGAAAGATTCGTCATACCGACCACGTGATATCCTTCGGTAATCAATTACTCATTTTGACATACAACCCAGTGCCTGTAATTTCAAAATTACATAATCGTCAGATTCCACGAATTTATGTCACGCGACTTAACGCACACCGAGTATATCCATACAGACTCTAAAAGTCGTCAACGCACAAAGCACGTGCGTCTCTCATAGAGATTAATTGAAAATTACGAATTCATTTGATACTTCAATGAAGCTTTCTTACATTCCCATATCAACTACATCTATGTCTATTATATTTATAAAACTTTTCGTTCGCTGCATAAGTAATCTCTCCTTTCCGAGTTACTCACTTCAATTACGTATATTTCAGGTTGAATGACAAAAAAATTATTTTTTTACGCTACCGGCGTCAATGGTTATATTATTATTATTATATTATGAGTATGTCAATCATCGTACAAAAAAAAAGGTAAAGGTGCGTCTGCATGTAAAATAAAAAAATGTCAGTAGTGCTACTGTACGATCATCAGATTCTATACGTGGAACAGAGAATCGGCATAATGGAAACAATTCACGGACGTTCGTAATGATCCGTTCGATGAAAATGACAGTTCGTGATGCGAGTCACTAGAATTCCAAGTCATTCCTAATGCAGGCCCTTCGCGCAATGACTAACCGATTTACCACACTATACATATACACATATAGTAATGGACATTAACGTCTAACTCTATCGCTTATTGGCGCCAGACACCAAGACGTAAATTTACTTGTTAGCCGTCGAGAAGTAGTCTTACGCCAAGAGAGATACGTTCCTTCATTGACGGAAGTCAACGACAAGGAACTTCAACTTGAAGTGGCAATGGCGCCCACGTCAAAGAATTTCAATGTAAGAAGTCTCTCACGATAGTGAATTCATGTTTGGATTATACGAGCCATACGTTAAATTATGTGTGAGGAGGTTGAAAATATTCTTCTGAATACCGGAAGTCGATCCCCCGAACTGCATATCTGCATCGTAGGTGCAGGCCAAAGTAAAAAAAAGAATTTCGACATTTCGTGTTTACGTGTGGATTGAAACTGTCAAAAGTAATTTTCGAAGTTGCAAATTGCAGTGGTCGTTATTTTTATTCGTAATAACTAAAGACAAGCCATTATTACGCAACACAGACGGTACACATATATTAGAAATTTTCGTTAAACTGACAAGATGAAAGACGGTTATTTTGGTAAGACGTTAATCGAACGTGACATTAGCTCCTCGTTATTCGTGACTCCGTCGTAGCAGCTAGGTAAAAACGTTAAACAACAGCGACAACCTAATTTCACTGTCCCGTTTAAGTAGTCTTGCTCGACTTTCTTGGAATCTTCATTATGCTACGTTCGGGGAAGGAAGCTTCGACTTCCGACGTTCGGACGTAGTCAGCTAACTCCTTGACAGTACTGATAACGTTCTATTTTCGTATTTCGAGTTTTAAGAACGGACGCCGAAGCTTCAACGGTTTAATGGGCTGTTGAAAAAAAATAATAAAAATACCAAAAATCATTTACCTATCTCGAAAGTATACAAGATGGTTATGGCCAACGATATGGACACATTCTTTTTAGTAATTATACTGGAGGGTTTTTCAAATTTCTCTTAATGATCCGTCCTTCGAATTCTAACCCTTTGACTGATAAGAATGTTTGACAGGAGCTATATGCACTTTTATATATCACTGTATACAAATATTCAAATATATATATATATAATAAGTTGCGAAAGAATTATCTCACTGAATACAGACTGCACGATCAAATAAGAATCTATTGCACAACACTTGGGTAAGTCGATTCCTCTCAAAGTTTGCGCACTGATAATTCCGAAATGTACAAATATTTGTTCACAGGTTGATCGAGGTTAACGAGCTGATATCGCGTTTGAAATAAGCGCGAGTTCTGTCCACAGAGAAATTAATGGAACGTACGTTCATGATGGAACAGCAGGTACTACTGGAGCCAGACATAAGAATGGAATAGAGCGTGTAGTGCGAGTCAGGCGGAATCCGAATGCCGAGAAGTATGTATAGATAGTGGAAGGGTAAGACCCCGTTCACACCGAAAAGAAAAGTGTGGCGACACAGGTTTTAGCTTTCTGCTTGAATGGCACGTAGTGTGTAGTGTATGCATATTAATCATAATAACTGGAGCTATGGTCTATCAATGTATGTACAATATAATCGATATAGAAAACGCGATGGTACTATAGTATAATAAATTAGGCATACTCTGAGCACGAATTAATTATTTTTGGTAACGTTAATGACAAATTGATAACAAATAATTTTTTAATAATTATCCAAAATCACAGTTATCTCACCATGTGTGTAACTGTTGAAAATTAATTAATCCTCAAAAAATAAATTACCACTGAGCAACATATATACATATATATAATGTAGATACAGATATAACGGGGATTTCGCGAAATTCATTATTCGCCAATTAGCTTGCTGCAAATTTCAGCGAGCGTCGCTCGTTGCGAACGCGTTCGTATAATTACGGTAGAGATTACAATTCTGATTGGTGCCGTTCTCTTTTACCGAGTGTTCCCTGGTACATTGGATTCTCCCATCCCTTTATTATCTTTCAGCTAACTACTTGAAGCCATTCAATTAATCGCGTACTGGTGAGCATCCGTTCGGTGTGAACAAAGCCATAGGATGGCGAAGGAGAAGGAGAGGGGAGAGCTCTCCAATCATCGCAATGAATTACAACGAGGCAGTCACTCTCGGTGACTCATTCTAGCTGCACTACGTCACGTCGACAAAGGATCCTTCGCGTTCGGAGAAAAATTGGCGAAAGATGGATTTTGAAAAATTTATTACAAATATTTTTTTACGTGTCTCACGACCAATATTCATCGAGATAATAACTTTTATAATATACATTTACACCATATGAAATTACACCTGTACGCAATCAGCTTAGAACAAATATAATTAAAGGGATTATTATATAGACTCAATGTGATTACAGGCGCTCCAATTGAATTTGCTTGAAATCATTAACAAAACCCAACTCGCCCACTTTGTAGTGAATAATGACGGTATATGCAGTAAATAATGCATTTCCTTTCAAACACCATTGCTGTCGTATACGCGAATACATTATCGCATTGTGTGAGTAATGCACGGTTTCTTTTAGACTTTTTCTTTTCCTTTGACATTTTTAAAATTACGTGTACGCGCCTCGTTAATTATAATAGGTGCGACAAATCCAACGAACTTGGCATGGTGCACTGTATATTACATACCTCGAGGATCCTCGACGTGGTTCTCGCGGACGGAGTAAGAAATTGCTCGGTTTCTTGCGCTGTTCAAATTTATTACAAACATATGTGGCGAATGAGCAGACACATAGATAATTTCAGTAGCAAAGCTGACCTTCGAGGATAAGTACGGTGACTTATGAAATTTCGAATTACGAAAGAAGATATATTTATAAAAAAAACTCGATAATTAAGTTTCTCAAAAATCCGAGTACTTTAATGCCACCGACTGTACTCAATGTAAAAGTACTTTCGCGCATCATTCGTCATATAATTTGATGATGCACTTAAAGAGAGGCATTACCCTATGGACACGTGTATACCAGGTACAGTTAACTACCGGGTAGCCACACTTGGCAGTACTCGTGGTACAAGCGGGGTCACCGATTACAGAGCTGGTTGGGTCATCTCCTCGTAAGTCGCAGGGGAACACACGAGGGCCATCTTGATAATTCACCAGGAGTCCCGCAGCCACCGGAAACTATCCAAAGAGAACGCTCGAAGTAGCCTTCGTAGGATCTCACGCGCGCATCTCGACGTAGTCATCTCGGTAGTCTCGTGAAAATACTCGTAGCGTAAGGCCTGAAGTAAGCAGCATATATGCACGGCACACAAGAAAGGTAAACACGAGAAAAGATTCACGCAAGTAAATAATCTCCTCGCCGCAACAAGAAACAGTCGTGAGCACCGACCCCCGGTGACTTTCTCGCGAGGGAATCGTGCAATGGAAATGCACCCAAGTGCACAGTGGTGCATTCGATGGCAGTGCTATATATAGGCAGCTAGGTAAACATAGGCAGGTAATCCTAATGCGTGAAGTTAGCTGCAGGCAATGACGAAAAATATTCGTACACGTTCAGTGGTTCTAACCAGATTCTAACCTTACTTTTTTTATTTCACCGAAAATATCGACGATCGATCCGAGTTGCATTTTGTTGCGCTACCGGATGCTGCACTTTTATCCGATTTTCCATCGATCCGTCAAGTTTTCTATGGTAGCCACGTAATATATCTTTTTATTATTTCTTTTATCTCTCACACGCCTTTCCCCTAACCTAAAATCTTTACCATCCTCGAATCTCACTTACGAATGCACTCCCGTACCTATGCGACATCCTGCATCCTGCGTATACCCTCTGCTGCCTCCTTCCGGTGCACCCTGGGACTCCTGGAAAGCGAAATTCAGGCAACGTCGTACGTCGATTATACGCTGGAAATAATGCGTGCAGTACGATGGCGCCAATATTCCTTCGCTCCGTACCCTCCCCGTCGGCCTTTACTCAGCGAGCTGCTGTCTCGGATGTCTGCCGGCGGCACGGCGGATCGTTTTTCCTTCGGAACGGCGCCTACGTCGGTTCCCCCGCTCGGCCGTCCCCCCCCCGACTGGTTTGCCCGTAAACCGAACGGAGATTCACAGCCACGGAGTGACCTTATATTGGATTACACGCCCATGCAATGAACAATCGATTGGTGACTTACTGAATGGAGCTATTGATCCAGCTTGGGATATCCGTTCTCAAAAAAAAAAGTCCATTATCACCAAGTATCGCCACGTGAAAAATTAATAATAATTTTGAAAAATGTTTAACCCCCCAATTTTTCTCTCTTGGTATGCAATAAACATAATACACTGCCATTTCGAAGTATCTTCTTGATGATTATAGATAACAGTCAGATAGGCGAAAGTGATTTCTCAGCCGTTGAGATAGCCCTGCGAATAACGACTTATTTACACAACGATGGCTTCTATGAAGTTTGATTTATCGAGCGAGGTCCAGCGACCCGGGAAGACCAAGAAATTCTCGTTACGACCAGGTAGACCGTATAGGTTAGGTATTGGTACTCATGCTGGTGGCACGTGTGGTATCCGATCATCAGGTGCGTCATTGTATATCATTTTTAAATACCCTTTTTATTCCCCTTTCCTTTGTCCCACCGTGAGAACATGCGGACTGGCTTGTCACCCGCACTGAAAATTCTATTCGAAATGCGAATTGGTCTTGGCGAACTGTCGTCCACCATCTTGAACGTGGCTAATAACGTTGACTGGCAATTGTCGCAATTAGAGTCCCGGAGTTTACCGCGAGAATCAGAGGCAGCTGTTCGCCACGTTTACATTGCTTGGAGTGTGCACATCGGCAAAACGAAAAAAGAATTTCGAAAAAAAAAATTATGCCCAACGAGCATCCCTTTACTTTGGTTGTTCGTAAAATCTTATACATTTTTTTAAATTATCAAAAATCAACTACCTTTGCTGATAACGATTCTTACTCGCTGCACGCGTGAGTCATGCCCAACTAATTTCACCATAAAAATGTTCTCTTTCCAAGAGAAATTCACAGACCGCGTCAAGAACCCGACATAATTATTTCAGTACCAACACCCTTATTCTCAGACATGACAAAAAAAACTATAATTTAATCTGACTAATAATATTATACGAAAATAAAAGGTAATTGAATAATAGCAATAATATTGAGCATGCGTACAGTGTTAAAATTCGTACAACAATTTCACGCAACAACATACACTTCATTTCTTTACGTCACCTCCATATAGAGTACTACTTGTTTCTTATCAGGTTGTAAAGCCAACTGATAACCTAAAGGCAGGTATATACGATGGCAATCTAAACGATAACATTGACGAGGACCCGTCGGTTAGATTTCAACAAAAAGGCGGTCACTCCGCGCAGCGAAGGAATACGATACTTTCAATGGGCATCATTATGAAGCTCCGCGCTAGAAAATTTCGAGCCAGCCGCTCGACTTGGCTCGTTATTATTGTCCCCGAGTAGCGATCTAAAAACACGTCTCGATTTGTCATGGGGAGAACCACTTTTCTAATAATATTAGATCCCATCGGCCACGCAGAACCGCGATACCCAACGTATCTCGAATCCTCTTACAACGTATATAGGCTACTACGCTAAGCATATTAATATCCACGTGAATTTTTCATTCAGATGCAAACAACGAGTCTACAGTTATACATATATCCTTTGTCACATTATACAGAGTCCGTGATATTTATACGTCACGACAATACCAATACAATAATATATAGCAGCGATATCCCTATATATAAATTCGTATAAATCTATCTCTCTCTTTCTCTCTTATATACATTACCAAGATAACATACATATTACGCGATACCAATAATCGATAGTAATACACCGTGTTACTAAATCTGATCAAAGTGCATCGAATCGTTCCATATATGGTAACCTGTATAAATTCGATATCGATGTTTTTAATATCCGCAATTATTTCGAGCATGTATAATTATACGGTGACCCAATAAAAAAAAATGAACATGTATTTTGATTAGAATTTTTTTCTCCTCTTTTCAAACAGTCCTTTACCTACTGTACTCGTCCTAACCTTCTCGACGACTCTCGGCACCGTAAAAAGTTCTTGCACAAGTAGGGATACGTTGCGCGCAATCATTCGAGTCCGAGTAGTAGATATTAGCTAAGCCGAGTATAGGTACATATATGGAGATGAAATAGCTTTGTTCACAAAGGCATTCCATTCCATCTTACGGTGCATGCATTAGCTTTGTACTACTATACATACGTCGCGTCGTGCTGGGACACAGGGAGGACCGTAAGTGGCAGTACTAAAATATTCACTTCTCGCAACACGAAGGGAGAGATGGCGAGAGGGAGGGTTAAGGTAAGAAGAGAGGAGAGAGAGAGAGAGAGAGTGACACGCGGACAATTGGAGAATTCGAGAATGCCCAGGAGCGTATAAGGTAAAGGAGGGCCCATGGGCAGGCGCAGCCATGTTGGACTCACCTAAAAAGAATTCGAGTGTGAAGTGGTTGAATTCCTGAAAGTGACTGGATGGCGGGCGCACGTGGAGTGAAAGAAAAAAAAGTTTAATTTTTTATAAATAAGCTACTATATACAGATATACATATAGAAGCCAATTAATAAACGATCCTCCACATTGCGGTTGGTTAGGAATTTAATTTGAAGCTCAAAAAAATATTGAACCGTTACTCAGAGTGATCTCGTCAACGATTTATTTTCTGGCATTAACGCGAAGCGTTAAATTAAATGATCCACATACGGAAGGGGAAGTCAATGACGCTAATCTATTTGAACGTCATTTATTTTCATTCGAGCGACCTTAAATACTTAACGACCAAACGGGGAAATTAATTACTAGACTAATTTCTATTTCGGTATTACTAAACGGCTAATTTTCTATAGAGGTAAGACGTGAGTAAAAGAGAAAGAGAGAGAGAGAGAGAGAGAGAGCGAAAAGAGCAAGGCTGCCTTATGGCCGATTTTATTAACTAATAGTAACGAATCAATCAATTATCATGACTTGAGTATATGTTTGTGTTTACGTTCTGATTGATGGATCATGATCATTAAAGGAAAAATCCCGTTTCCATATCGTCTTCCATAATCAGCCTGTTCACAAATTTCTCCTACGAGTCCACGACTCTACGAGGACCACGCAAGGCTTCTATTTATTATACAAATTAGTGACGTCTTCTTCTTTTTTTTTTTTTTTTTTCGAAAGACGAAACATCATCGTGACAAGAAGTGTGGACAAATGTCATCGGTGAATGATGTTTCTGACACGTATCGTGAAACTATACAAGAAAACCGGTAGAGCATGTAAGTACGATACAGGTGGGTTCAAAACAAGCGTAACAGTAATATATGCAACGCGTGAGAGCTGTGCTTCAAAAAAATATGCTTAGTAACGACCAAATACCCTGGCGGCAGCCATTGCATTTGTTAGAAAAGATTTTTCAGTAAGTCACGGAGTCACTTGTACTGGAAGTTCAGGGTGGGTCGAGTACCAGTATTGCGCAATGTGAAATGAAGAATGAATATTAACTGAATAAGTAATATATATAGCATTACTTACAACGTACGACATAATGTTTATAATACGTACAGAGAAGACACTCCCGAGCAACGTCAGTCGCGTTACTAATTTCAATTGCGTTTTGGATTAGAGTTCGCATAGCCGCTAATTACAAACGCGCCTTAAGAGTGGCTAACGCGACGGCAGAATCGAATGTATCTTATCTGTGAAAGTTATAAAGGCCGATATTAGACAATAAGATAGATACGGAGTGTTGGATAGAGTCGGTTGATAAGAACGTTTAATCGTCAATTCTCATGAGAGCGATACATCCTTGTTACTTCCTTTGCGTTATACATTATTCGCGAGGCGAATGATTTAATGTGGAATTGTTATTAAAAAAAAACATCATCATTGTCTGACGGAAGTAACGCGAGTGACATGCGGGTCGATTATTGGACACGTAAATGGGATGCACAAGGTCGTGATACGTAATAACGTTAAATAGGTGTTCGAATGCATTTTTAAAAAAGAAATAAAAGTCCTGCACGATGCAAGTCGCCGTCGCCTTGAGTTGTCGCCTACGGCTTTTACCAAACTCGTCGGGCTGTCAACGGAGTGAAGGAGCTGGAAGATTTTGCAATAGTCTTTTTAACAGGATTGCCAATCGACGTAAACACAAGCTGTGCCCGTAAGATTTTCATGTGAATGCAATCGCAGCTGAGTGGACAGGAGGGTAGAATTAATTTTTTTTAATCACAAACTCGCGACGAATATTGACAAATTATTTTGGTTCGTCCACGTGACTCAGAAGTATGAATAATTGATCGCGACTGAATCTAGAAAAATTTGGTAAGAGCAAAATGCAAGAGTAGTTTTGCGGTTATTAGATCGATGCTCGATTTATAAAAATATAAGTGCGTGGAATCTCGTACCGCGTTGAGTGAACAATGAAATCACCGGAAGTCTCCTACTCGCTTGTTTGTCTTCGTTAGTCTCATTGTTTGAAAGATACTACGTCTCCGTCCACCATGTATCCACACCCAGGAGGTTTGGTTCGGCAAGTCAAAAATTACCTGGCAACGCCATCAGTTTGACAAACGATTCCCAAACATAAGCCGGAGTTTGTTTTGTCTGGCGCGCTATGCCAGACGAAGAGGATTACGGTTGCGCAAGACGTTGAGAAAGGATTCCGCGTGGTTTCCCAATCTACTTGAATCCGTGTCGAAGTCAGGAATCGAGAATGAGCGTTCTTCGACAGAGACGACGAAAGAAATATAATTATCGGGTATAAGAGACGTCGATGAGTGTACCTGAACTATTCAGTCTCATGACTATTCAGGTTGCCCTACACCGCGAAGCACTGTACACATTAAGCCACGTTCACATACACCCGAAGACCTATCAGGATCATCTCGTAACTTCACTAGATAAGAATACGTGGTGGGAATCAAAGGGGCTGCTGCGGTCGAACAAATATTTTTCTATTCGGCTTACCTCCTGGCAGAAACCGGTCTCCGGGATCGTTCGAGACGGCAGTGCGAAACCGAAGTAAAGACAGTAGCAAGTAAGCAAGCAGCTGATCGTCTGGTCTGGCACCAGGAGTCACGACACAAACACGTCACTAAACTCTCGTTGCAGCCACGACACTGGATCGCACCGAAAGCATTGCCTCCCACGTGTAAGGTCCGAGGACAGAAATACCTTCGTCCCGAGTAAAAATCTCCGACTGGACGAAGGCCTGGAAGATCCCTGCGCCGAAAAGATCCCAGAGTCCAATGTATCAGGATGATATGACAGCCAGAGACGCGCGCCAGTCGAAATTCCACTAATGACTACAGGAGTCAGAAGCAGCAACTCCTACGCCTACGACCTTCCGCCGCCATTGTTACTCGGCTATGCCGTTCACTGTATCTCCTCTGTCTTACGCGGCGGGCCGCGTCTTAAAGAAGGACGGACGATGGACGAAACCCAGAATTTGTTCACGTTACGCGGCGCGCCTACTTCTAGCCTCGTTCGCTTCTGTTGCTGCTGCCGCGCACCCGACGACTCCTTCTAGACCCTTCGGCTCACGACGGCAGCCGATTGTTCAGATAGGAACGCTTGCCGCCGCCGTCTGCTATGATATCTTCCAAGAGTACTGGCTCCCTCCTGCTGCATTTCGAGCGGACATCGAAGCGCTCTAGCAATGGAAAGGAAAGGAAAGGAATAATATGCTAGACTCAACCTGACGATGTGGACGCTGCCTTGGCTAGCAGAAGGCAAACCTCTTAACCGTTAGTCTGCTGCTGATCTTACGTTAGGTTCTACACGGCACAAGCCTCCCACTCGACTATTCCTTAGAAACTTACAAACGGAAAATATCGAAAAGCTCTTGGAACGTCGATACAGAACAAGATAGTAATAAAAAGTCACTCGAGTCATTTAATCGACCAATTCACACTGGATTCACGATAAGTCTCAAATACCTCAGATTTTTTAATTAAAGCCGTTAATTTCTATCCTACACAACTCTATAGCTATATAAATTTTGAATTTTCTACAACTCGATGCTCAAGCCCAATTGAAATTTCGTAGACACCATCGGCTAATGTTCGTATTATGTGTACGGGCACGAACGTGTCTCGATTCCTCGAGCAGTGATATACGATTATCCCCAGAAGACGTTTTAACGACCCAAGACCCAACGAGAGTAATCGTAACAGTCACACAACACCTTCCATAAGGAATTCTTGGCAAAGCTCTCTTTGAAGCAAGATAAACCCTTCCTCGAACTGGACATTATATATATATACACACACACAACGTGGTGGTGACGCGTGTCCTGTAACACGTGCACAATGCACGGGTTACGTTATAATTGCAAACTGGTACCAGGCGGGTTCAGTGCACAATGCACATACGGTGCAGCATACGTACCTATATCCACTACACTGATTATTACCAAGAGATTATAAACTGAATCGAGATATTGGAGAGCTTACGATTTCACAGTGCATTCACACTTCTGCTATTTTATATTAAGAACAATTCTCGCTCGACTTCATTCCTGGTACGTGACTTTCCTTTGTTTCCGTTCGGGACAAATCGCACGGTACGACGGAATTAAACTCCATTGTCTGAATTAATCACATTTCTTTTTTTACAATTACCTTTATACGTTAACAAGGAACGTGTTACGCTCTTGACACACTTCCAGATCGGATCTCTATGATGAAACGTGATTCCTTCGTCATTGATTCGCGTACGGATATATATATATATATATATATATATATAGATACGTTCTTATCAGTCGACTCAACGACGTTCATTAGTCCATTTCTATATATGGCGGTTAAAGGGACTCACTGGATGCTCGCATGTGAACTGGACCGCAATCAGTTTTCAATGGGGCGAAAGTGTGTAAGGCGCACACGGTAGTTGCCGATAAACCGTTACGAACGTGGCAAAGAAAAATATATATGCACTCAAAAAAAATGTTCGCGTCGACCGCAACTGAGAGACCGCAAAGTAGCTTTCTGGGTTGCTGGACGATCGTTATCAGCGTATATAAATCTTATGAGCGATAAGCGACAAGATAATTAGGACGACTCGGCATATATATCGACGTATTAAACAAAATTAGTAAAAATTTGATTTTTAATAACAATGTTTTACGTTAAATAATATTTCCCGCTAATCGCATTTACTTTTCTAAATTGTATATTCAAGATGGCCGATTAACCGGATCCCACAAGTCTTAGCACGTAGTATGTGATACCGATGTCTAATGTTGTTAGTCGTTACGTTTCCCTTATACGTAATGTCGCGGCTCTGTGCGCCACGACGATCAGGATAAGGGCTCGTTTACACTCAGCGTCAATAGACGTGAGTCAGGATCGTTTTATCTTTTGATTCCGTAAAAGGATCAAGGCAAAAGATTCTCGTGTAGGGATTAGCAATAGATACGAGCATTAGCATTAATTCCTCTTGCAGCATCCCAGTTGATCTTTAGCTTTTCTAAGAATTCTTTTTTCATGGCTTCTATATACATATATATATTTTTAATCAGAATCTTGTAAAAGCAAGATTTATGGTCTTATCTAATAATTGCATCTTGTGATCTTGACTCATTTAGCTTTACGGGATTCACAATGCATCTACTGTACCTATCCTGTGTATAATTTTATATAGCAGAAGAATTTGCCTACAGGAAGCCACGCATGTACTATGGCAGCATAAGTCAGCGCGTGGGTGCTGAGAATCAAAACACTGGCAGCATGTCTGTGCGGGATAGTAAGACAAGCCGTAAATATCGGCGCGACGGGAGCGGAATAGAATCGATGGATCGGACATAGATAAAGGATGAGATACTTGTTACTATAACAATTTGAATTCCGTATAGAATTTACAAAGTTTTGGCTTTTCTCCAAAAATTTCAAAAAATATTATTTAACAAATTTCATAATTGTTTACCAAATCAGGTTCTTCCTCAGAATTTTAATAAACGGAATGTCAAAATAGTCGCTCTTCGGGATAAAGGTGTATTCATGGGACTGACGTTTGTCGTCTTTATTTTTTTTTTCTTGTCGCAACTTTAACCTATAACTGCGACCTGAGAGCGAAATTCCTGTTTGAAAAAAGAAAAAAATACAGGGGACCGACTCGCGTTTCTGCGACGCTTGCATATTTTCTTTTCAGAGCGTGTAACCTCGTTGCTGAGTTATGAACGCAGTCGGCACAGCGAGGCAAGTGTATATTTGAGACATTATACAAAATGTAAAAAAGAAGTTTCGAGAATGAAAAAAAATGCAACACGTTGTTTCAGACACCCATTTTCAGTGAGACATACTCTTTGGTATATTATATATAAGAGCATTGCTTGTACGATGTCACAGGAAGGTGTTAGAGCAATGGTAATTAAAAAAAAATATCAATTGATATTCCTGTTACGAAGACAAATCAGAAAACAACGAGGGTGAATGGCTAATTAAAGTGCTAGACGTAAAGCCGGCATTAGAAGATCACGTTTTCGTACCTGTTACCATAAAACAACCTGCTTTACATGAATGTCCCGAAGCTTTCACGTTTCCTTGCCAACAGTCGCTGTTACAAATGCAGCTGGAGAAGCCGTGATACGCCTACGCCTTACTAAAACCCACACGATCTATAGTCCGTACCTTTTAAAAGTCGGCCTACTAGACAAACCGGCTCTCTTTGTACTAAGAAATATCGATAAGCTCGTTTTGAGCTAACTTCATGTCATAACAACAAATTTACGTAATAAACTCTTGAAATTATACTATCTATATTTCCCAGATAATAGGATAAGTCGTGCTTGAAAAAACTGTATAATCACTGCTAGTTATTAATAGAACGTTAATAAACATAGGCTTAATGATTAATAAACGAAATGTATCGAGTCACAGATTCCTTCGAGAATTATTAAAATGCATTTTCATCTGTATATATTCAATATGTGCAACATTGCACTTTATATCACTTTATATGGACACGTGGTGGGTCCGGGTAAGTAACCCGTTGAACCGAATACGCCTCCCGACATCAAATAGCCGGGGGGATGAGTTATTGGGCAGGGGCGGGGGGGAGGTCTCCCTCGGTTACCGTTCAACTTTCATGAAACGCCTTGCCGTGAGTCAGATGATAAAAAAAGTTATTCACCTCCCTGTCACTCTTTGTGCACGATCCTGCGTCAGGATACGAAGGGGATTTATTAACCCTTCGCTGTCTCTGGGACAGCCGCTTAATGAGTATTCTGTCTAAAATACTTATAGCTACTTGCGTGCAGAAAAGTACTGACTCTTCGTAGAAGAAGAAGCTGATTCTCGAGAAAGACGTTCTCCCACGACACTAGCAAGACTGCGTAGCGAAAAGAGAAGCAGAAAATATTTAGAGGTTACGAAACGTGGATGTACAGTCTTATGAGTTTTGATAAATTAAATAAGAATAATACCCATAGCTCGAGTTTCGGGCGTGACACGTTGCGCTCAGTGTTTTGTGTGTGTATGTATATATATAAGTACATGCACGTGCACGCGTGCACGTGACCAAAGACGTAGGACAAGCCTCGAGGCTCTAAGTCTGCATCCGGCAGAGCGGGTGTTTTTTGTGTATCGTATCGTATCCTTAAGTTCTTCGCTTGTCTTGGAAGTTGGCTGCTACACGATGCCACGTCTCCTCGACAGACTGCAGAGCATTGTGGGTAAAACGCGATCGTTTTACCTAAACGCTGCGGAATACCGATTGCAAAAGAGTTCGAGTCCTCGTAGGAGGTGTATGAGGAGGTAGGTAGATAAGTAGGTGGTCGATGTCTATAGAGGAACAAAAATAAGGAATAAAAGGAGCGACTAAAAAAAATCTTTTTAACCTAGGAATTCGTAAGTCGATGTATGCACGTACCTACATAGGTAGATCCCAGTGGAGGCATTAAGTAGGCACTTAAATTTTGCAAAGAATAACGAAACGACCCTCGCTTTCACGAAGACTGGCAATCGAGTTGATTTCAACATTAAATGATAGCTCGCAGTGTCTCTTTATCTTTTTCAACATCCTCAATTCAGCTTGTTATTACTGAACCTCGATGTGGCTTAATCGCCACGTAATCTCGCCACCAAGTACATTTTCCAGGGCGCGAATCACGGCAATTTCTAATAGCAATTAGATCCTCCGTCTACCTAGCTGTAACGACGGGTTTATCACTACGTAAATAGACACTGACGAAGTCAGCCCGACTGTCGCTATGACGAAACTCCTTAGTTGATACTGACAAGAAAAAATTACGTGTAAAATGTATTCATAATTTTTTGAAATTAAACAGCTGAGCTGGGGATACATTCTAGCCGTATAAGTTAACTTGGTTAGGTTGTTGAGCTTTCGACGCCATATTTACTAAGTACCGCTAGGTAGGAACGGTGTAGTATCTACATCCATTCGAACATGGCAAGGGTCATCGAAGTGCCAAGTTCGATCAGTCTGATACCAGTTACTGAATACAATCCAGAGAAGCAAAAGAACTGGTACGAGTAGATACTAAGCAAAAAGTATCAGAGATTCTGATAAATAAAACTCAGTTTTGGACAGTCTAGATAACCTAAGAAAAAGCCATGTCTTGAAATTCATCCTAGTTCTGCCGCAATATTTCCTACTGTTATTGGAAACCGCCACAGGCGCTACATTGTAATATCTATTAGGCGAAGGATATCGGCTGGTCGAGATACACGTTTTATTCAGATCCCAGCCACCGTTTACGGAAGAAACGGCTGCAAGGCAGAGTCGATGGATGGCTCGTGCTTATAACGATTTACGATTATATTTCACGCCGCTTACGTGCCTTCTGTTATCCGCCATTATATTATTGTATAGATATACCTTCAGTCCCTTACGCCTGTAGTTATTTCATACCCGTCCAAACGTATTCAGCTGTTTATTTAATGTTCCGTGTATGCCACGACTCAACGGCACGTAACTACGTCTTTATCGTCGAGCGGAATTGCTACGTTCTTACAGAGAGCAATCCATCTGTTTACTATTTACATGCACGTAAGACAAATATTACCTTTTGTTACTAACTGCCAATGAACCCATGATACGGCTAAGAATGGATATGTTACGTGTAGTTAAATGACTTTTATTCTTTTTCTCTCGTTCACATGCTTTTCAAACTGAGTAACGATCCAGCCACTACGGAACTTTGAAACCGTAAACAGATTCCTCTTTTAATTACTCTCGATGGCACGTCGTTAAAGCACTATATTACCGGCTAATAAATCAGAAAAGTTTAACTGAGGAAAATCAAAGTACGAGATACCCCAAATACATCGCTAAATATATCGGTCAAGAAAATACAGTACAACCCGTACGTACAAAAACACAGTATTTATTTTACATCCAAAACTAACATAACCCTTTTATATTTTCAGTGACATCCAAAAGATCCATGCAAACTGTCATAGCCACAGTATTCTCGGTAACCTCTTGGCCGTCAATCGACAATCGATTAATTTACTCTGTTTCTTGAATGAAGAATAAGAAAAAAGACTCACCAAAAAAATCTTCCCAACTAACGGAGCCATCAGAATCGACAGCACTGGCAGCAGCAGCCTCTGCATCAGCCTCGCTCCCCATGACGTAAAGAAAATCCGCCAAACGTATTCCTTTTAAGCGACTTCCTGTCTTTTATGACTCTTGGAAGCACTCAGCACCACACTTATCACATGTCACTCTCGTCACAATTGACAGTACCTCCAGAAATAAGAATCTTTTACTTCACTTGGAGCAACGAGGTTTCGCGAGAGACAAACCAAGGAACCGACATCCCTTCGCCGCGAGGTCGCGAGACGGACTGAAGCATAGCGAAGCTTCGGGGCCAACTGAACTTAGGCAACACGCTCAAGTGCGACCGCTCTGATCAGCATCAGGTTCGATCACTGGCGACATTACTCTGTTACATATACTTATATATATTATAAGCATAACAAGTTATTCAGCAGCGCATCCTCTGCCGGCCATCACGCGTTTAATCCTGATTATCGTACATTGCCCGGTGCAACATTCTTCCATGGAAGTACAAAGGACACCAAAATTATATTCATATAGAAAATCATCTTTATATCCTTCACGCTGTAGAATTCACAGTAAAATATAAAATTTAGGTTTGATTTTTTCAACGCAGCTCAATTGAATTCAAATCCTTTTGGCGAATCAGGACTTTAATATATAGGATATGTGACTTTACTGTGTAATTAAGAATGCGAGTATTGGGAGTATGCGAGTAATACGTATCAAAGATATTGACTAATGGAGAATGATGATCCTGTTCCACTAGAAGTAACCCAGTTTGACTCTTAGAATTGTTATAGGTACTTCTTCGACGATAGAGTAGTGACGTAATGTACTTGACTATGCATAATTATACTTGCCCAATGAATAAGTCATAAGTTTAAGAATAGTGACTCATAGATTTCATATGTTACCGTGGGTAATATTTCTCGGGGTATTTACTTTAATAATCTAAGGAACTATTACGGATGTCTAGCCGTTAACTTGTTAACTTGTTTGGAAGACAATGTAATTATAGTATTAGCCTATTAACCTGTTTGCCACTTTTGCGCTCTCTAAGAATAAGACACTGCTCCTAATGGCGCCTTCAGATATGTGGCTACTAACATATTACCAGTAATATATATATATATAAATATTTGTCAGCCGTTAAACCAACATTAAAATTATCATGGAGTATGAAATTCACTATATTTCTTCACTGTACGTATTACTACAGTTTCCTAGTTCCGGGTATCTCAAAGTTAATAAACCTCACGATCTCGCTTGTTTATGTTTATTTCATCATAAAAGAAACATGCGGTATTCGGGCGAAGCGGCTAACCGATATTTCCTCTGTTAAATGACAACGTTTCAAATTTTTACGACTGGCGAGTGCGACGTGACCGAAACCGGCGTCCCTTTCGCCGCCACGACGGCTGCGTTTAGGACATAGCCAGACACAGCGGAGTCTCCAGACTGAATTCTGCTAAAAAAAAGTTGGTAATAACTGCAGAATTCTCAGACTCCAGTTCAATGTAAAATCCGTTACCTCCTACGTTCCTGTAATTACGCTAATCGGGAAAAGGAAACTTTACAACATAGGATTCTACGCCCGTACCCTTTGTCCTTTAGAAAATCCCAAGAACAAGATATCCGAGTATTACGAAAGAGCTTATAGTACAACGAGTACACAGTACGGTAGTAAAGCGCTAGTGGTACTTTAGTAGAATAAATTAATCCATAAACTGACGTGCCGATGGAGAGATTTTAATTTTTCATCTCCATTGCACTGCAATGCATAAGGATATGCTTTTACATGCTGACGTGACACGGTCGACACGGTCGACACGGTCGCATGCTTACTGCCTGGAGTTCAGCGTGAAAGTGACTTTACACGCTTCTTCAGCCCCCACGCACGATGCTTATTTTTTTTTTCCTTTACTATGCGTGAGCCGGGAATATATACACGCACGTATATTAGGGAGCGTGCAGCAAGCATATATGTCGACGGAATCGCCGTTCTATTATTAGACACGCAATGCCTGCCACTGCATCCAACAACGGGATGAATGGGGACTGCTTTCTGAGCATTAGACGGTTCGAATCTGGTAGTTATGGTCATTCTGCAATTTTACTGTCATTAATTTTTTTAAATTACGAAAAAAGAGCAGTAGCTAACCTTTTTCACATAAAATTATCGAAGCGCATAACGAGAGATGGTAATAAATGAATTATTGGCAAATCACATGATGGTTTTATATGTATATACGACACGGAGACACGTAGTGCACGCATCGTTTAATATCTAACCGCTCTGCATTTATATTTTGACTATTGATAAAACAAGAATATACAAAATAATCGTGACATATATCATTCTGTGGATACACATTCTGCGCTTAGGCTCAATGTTATATTTCATTAAAATCATTCTTCGTTTCTTTATACTTGATGATCGTAAAAGTATCACATTATTTAATTGAAGCGAGGTTCTCAAGTTAATACATTATACGCAACGAGCTGAACACTTATAATTGTGTTGCAGATGTACGCATGAACGGATATTAAGAATAAATTAGTAGAAAGACAATTGGAAAAAAAATTAAAGAAAGGATCAATTAATTTCAAACCTTAATGTTCCGTTCTAACGTATATTTATCTATGTACATACATGAATGGATAATTGAAAATAGAATGCTTTTCTTTTCCACAGAAGCGACATTCAATTACAAATTATCGTATAGAGCAATTTCTCGAGTACAAGTAATATAAAAAAAGATATTCCGCGATAACAATAATCATAATAAAAGTCGCGTCTTGTTGCAATAGCTTATAATTTATATATTTAATTGTAGTATTAAAAAAAACACTCTCGTACTTCAACTTGACGTCCGATTGGTCCACTCGGGTCCTGCTTTAGGAAGATGCAACTCATCAAAGGAGACTAACAATGATCACATTGTACGATAAAGTTATTAGTTGGAGGAAAAGTTATATATATAGGATATACTCTAATGTTCGTGAATTCGCTAAACCGTATTTGCAAACTAGAAGCATTATTTATTCGTACTTCTTCATTGTGGATAATCAAGATACCTTTACTGAGCTACGGTCACAATAGTTTAGACAAATTTTTAAGATCGTAGCCATGTAACTAAATTTTTTTTCACTCTTATACTATGCATTTACACATTTCACTAGCTCACTAATTGCAGAAGCATTAATCATCCAACAGGGACGAAAAGAAATTTCTTTTTAATATCAATTAGATTTATACCATCTTCGATATCTTTACAGATTAGCTTGATTGCTCAAACAATACAATTCACTCTTCGATCATCTCCTATATAATAGACAAACATAGTAAGTTTCACTATGGAGTCTAGGGTATTTTATACTGCATCAGTTATCTTATTGAAAATATAAGAAAAGAAAAATAGAAGACATTCCACAACATGAATATAACTTTATCGGGATATCTAATGGAAAATACGTCCAGAATACTCTGGTCGAGTTTTAAAGTATGGATATATGTATGCCATTACCTCGACCGCTCTGTAAACGTAATGATTTTATATCATAATTAATTGATACATATACCCACATCTATATTTGTTTATCGCAATTATTTCTTTAATGATATTAGATCTATTATGTAGCGCACTGTCCTAATGTTAACAAATACTAGAATTTGATTTTCAAACTTTCGTGTCATGAAATCATCCCTTCTGTCTCACAGAGAAGAAAAGATAAATCTAGTTTCTTCATTTTTTAAATGTATATCACTGCAAGTTTATATAAAATTTTATCATAATGGGAGATTTATTATTCGTAGAAATATTGCTATTTATCTTGTATAAGCGAGACGAAGACATCGTTATGGTATTGTTTTGTGAGTGACGATTTGATGAAATTATACAAATATACAAATTGATATCAACAGTAACAAAATGGATTTAAAAAATCTGTTACACGTCATAATACCGAATGTATCTTTTTCCTAATCATTTATCTAGTTCAATATATCATCTTTAATCAATACGTCGAGAGGGAAGAATTGCAAATGTTTATAATCCCTAACAGTGATATAATTCATTGTCATTAGATAGTAATTTTCGTAATAGAAAAAAAAGATTATAATTATTACTATTGTCACTATAACTAGTTGTTCAATGTATACAGCGCATTAAATGGTTCTCGTGTCAATTAATAAACGTTTTGCATTTAACGAACTGTGATGACAAAGCAGTCTTATTAAGATTGTGAGACAGATGTCACAAATGTCGCCTCACCTAATTGCCCGTCTAATGACTGACAAATTATTTAATTTAATCTAAAAATGTGGAAATCGTTAATAATTAATAATCAACGATATATCCGTAAATTTCGGTGACGCCCTGGCATTGAAAGACGTATTTAAAAAAATCAAAGTAAAAGTTCGATTAAACGTAATAGGATTAGTTTTTATTTAGATCCAAGCTCTTCCCTTTTTTATTTTCACTAGTTCCGTCTCTCGTGAATGACAGTTTCGGACTTTCTTTGGAGCGGTGGTGCTAGTGAGACCTATACATTAAAAAAAAAGAAAGTTGTTCCAAAACATAGTTGATACATTTTTGCATCGTACAGTAATAGCAGGTTTAACCGTGTATTTTGAAAAATCAACTATAGTTAAAAGTATTACTCACGTTTCAATTGTGCTGAGCGGGATCGGGTAAGTCGAGGGGAAAAGCATGGGGAAGAAATAAAATTGGATATTTCGATTGGCAACTGTGCTGTTTTTTTCCTAATTCGCGCCACCTCCTCCATGGCTGGTGTCATCCATTTTGGTTTTAGGTCGTTGCTACAAAATCGTCATTAAATTACAACATGCCTAAACCTACCTACACACTGAGTCTACAAACCCATGTACTATACTTACTCTTGAGATTTCAAAGACGTCTTATATTTAACGATTCCCATTTGACGGTCTTTCATCTTTTGGATGACTTGTAGCATAGCGTAAGTCGGCAAAGATGGCGGTGGTGGTGATGGGGGCGGCGTCAGAGGTGATGCCGGAGGCTGTACACTTATCTTAGCAAGTTTATCAGGATGCCGTGCGAGCACAGCTTCCCAGCTGAATTCTTTCCTTGGTGTTATTGGCTGAGTATTTCTTGTCATTCTTGCCTGTAAGAAATCAATGTTTTATATACGATGTAAAGTTAAGAAAAACACCCTCGATGATTCTTTCAATATTTATATCCACCTCGCCATTTACAGGTTTACAGGGTCTTCTCTCTCGTAGGTAGGGTCTCTTATCGAGTTTGTCAAATGACAAATTCTCATTAGAAGATCGTTTAATGAAAGGTAATGGCGCCATTGGTCCATCTCGCGTGATGCCGCGCGCGAACAGACATCGCAGGTAAGAATAATTTGGCCGCGTTTCGAATTTCAAGTCAGCAATATACTCCATGTACTGTGTAATGACCACTGCGCAAAGAGTAAGTTATTAGATTAAATTAATAATTTGTAATGTCTGGTGATTTTAAAACTACTTACCAGGTGGTTTCTTTTTATGTGGAAAACATTCGCGCATAAATAATGGGACGTCCGTCAATAGGATCTCCTTCTGGGCATGAATTTCCTCAGGATTAACAACAGCAGGCATACCGCCTTCTGGCTTTTCCCAAGGTAATCTTCCACAGAGCCATTGTAATAAATTATAGCCTAAAGTTTCTAGATCTCCTCGCCTTGAATGTGCTACGATTAATAGATTGAATGATAAAAGTAATAGAGCAATTATTAATATATTTTACATAGTTACTCTATCTTATTATATGTACACGTACTTCCGTGGTGAGCATCTCGTGAAGTGAATTCCAATGTCCCTTCGTGAGCTCTACGTTCGTCATGTACGAATGGCTTGTGAACACCGGATCTTGTTTGAAAACGGTACGCCAGGCCATAGTCTACCAAATATGCTTGAGGATGTTCAGCTCCAACATTGCGACCATTCAATTCAAACAAAATATTTGACCCTTTGACATCAGCATGAGCGTAACCGTGGCTGTGAACGTACTCCAATGCATCTAGCTATTAGACAAATTTAATAAAACGAAATAAATCATAGAAATAAATCTGGAAATGAACGTGAAATTTTATTATTCAACACTTTACTTACCATTTGTACAGCTAGTGAATAAACCAGTTTCGCTGGAAGTTTTCTACCATGTCCCAGAAACACTTTGCCAACGTCAATGCCATATCGCGGTATTACCAAGAATCTGTATCGTTGTCCTTGATACATGTGAGAACCTGAACCTTCATATGTGGGAATGCCTCTTCTGCGCATACCTTGTGATTTACACCAGCTTTCAACTGTAGGAAATATTAATGAGAATAAAGGCAGTCGATTATATTTTAATGTATGATGAATTAGTGATCGTATCTAACATACTCTTATGCTTGCGAGCTACTCGAATGTAAAAATTCATCTCGACAAACAATGGTCCATTATTATGAGGCTCGATCTTAATTACATATTTTGCATCTTGCCCAACGGGTTTCGTCGTATCGTTTGATGCTGTGAATATAAATTTTATATTTGAAAAATGTTGGAACAAAACTGAAAAAATGTGTGTGACATATGTACCAAGACTCACCTAAATATATGTCCCCAAATCCTCCACAGCCAATGGAGTCTCCTAGCATCCATTGATTTTGGGTGATGTCAGTAAGTATTTCTCCAGGAGGTAATCGTTCTGGTAAACGACAACCTGATGCTGCAATTCTTTTAAGAGGTATCTCTTCTGCTCGTCGTGGTGCCATTATTGACTTTCAGATTTTCATAATGTCTATAACATTCTGTTAATACATATTAAAAATTTATATAGATATATATATGACACATTGCATATTTATAAGCAGCTGACGTCAGAAATCTTGGATCAATTAAAAGAAAGATAAAATGGGCCTGACAATATCTTTATTTATATATTCTCCTAGTTTTTATAATTTTGTACACAATACTGTACAAATAAAATAATATAATTATATTTGTATCTTCAAAAATGATAGTACATAATATGACATAAATATGTAACGATGAATATCATGTTTTATAAGTAATATTTGTGCTTCATAATTTAGAGATCCTTGTATATAAAGGCATATCTTCATAGTTAACAACATATCCATAAATTATTATATTCATGATATGCAATTACTTAAATATTTTGAAGTAATAGATTGATAATGTAAATTAATGTGGAATTATTAGATAAGTAAATATATGTATAAATTTAGATTTGTATAGATACGAAGAAGAGGACATTCTTTCTTTGAAATTTGTTGTTTTCGTTATGAAATACTTACGTGTGCTTTTGTATGTTTATTATGACAATCAACAAAATTACTTCTGCAACACAATGTCATATTCATTGAGATGCAATAGCTATAAATAATATGAAATTAATGAAGCTCAATAAAATATTAAAACAATGATAATGTTTGAAACTATAACAAGGGGGTTAACAAAAACAAACTTTGGAGCATGATAACGATTGTAATGACAATCAATTAGCTAATCGATAAGACAACGATTTCATACATTATTGACGACAGCAATTGTCAAATAACTGAATTCTCGCGTAATCAAGATATTTCTGTCCGTAAGAAAACTGAAAATATCTTGTACGAACTGAAAATACAGAGGTTGAAAATCAAGAGGGAAATACAATGTAGGAAATATGCATTAAATGATGTATAAACGTATTTAATCGTCATATACCTTTACTGAGTAACATAAAATTGAACACAATTAGCAGCACTCGCACTGTGCAACTCGGTGCTTACGAAATGTTTATAATTTCCACTCTTTTACACTATTTTGCCAACGGCTTATTTAATCTGCCTATGCACTGCCATTTTATGAAACGGTTGCTTGGAGCGATCAGCTGAAGTAGACGTTCCTAAAGAAACATTATGTTACCAAAGGCTTTCGGAGCACAATAATTACTTTTAGTATATTACCGAATTTATACAAAATATCAGATGCTTAAAGCACGAATAGTACAATACATTTTACAAGTCAGGCGAAAAAGTTCCTTTTATATATTTTATATTTTAGTTCAATCTATAGTAGTATGATTTACTAACTTACCGAAGCGTCTTCAGCGCGTACACAGCCTTCTTGATTGATCAGTACGAAGCCACAATGGTGGCGAAGGGATAATTGGCATTGAGGTGCAGTTTGTTGTGTGTGGAACAGAATATCTCTGCGTTTTGAGGATTTTATTAAGATGACGTTACGTTTCCTACGGCGATGACTTATGCTGTGCTTATTGCAATAAGAAATTTACTATGTAAGTCCATATGAGCATTTATAATGACATTCTTATCCAGATTATTAATGGTTAGGTTTCTGTGGCCTCCATTGAAATTTTAGTCTGGCATCGTTTTCAACGTAACAGCCGCAACGACTATTTTCATATCATTCGTATGAATTAAAGAATATATTTGAAGAATATATGTGAGAGTTTCGTGTTACCATTTCTTTTTGGTTACCGGCGTGTTTAATTATTTGTATGAAATTAACAAGTAATGTCAAACTCTTGTCCTGTAGCTATAAGCAAAGTTGTCTGCATGCATTTGTACAAGTTCTATTTTTACAATTGTGCAAGATGTCTTATTAAATAATTTATTTTCAATAACAAAAGTATGTATTGCTTTTGAGATTTTTAAACAGGAATTAATAGTATATGGCATCATTGTGCGTTATGTCAAATGTAAAGTATTACTTACTATGACATGTGTTTTTACATCTTTTTTTATTATCAATCTATTTGCATGATTTCAGCATATTGTCTTGGTTATAAATAAGAGACAGAATGTCATACCCTGGACAGCCTCCCATGGGGATACCAGGGATGCCGCCTATGCCTTACATGGTTGGTGCTCCGCCACCCATTATAGGAGGTGTAATGCCTATGGCTCATGTAAGTATATTTGATACAATATTTTTCACTGCTTAACTTATTTAATGCTAGTAGGAAGTATATGTATAATAGCACTATATGTTTTATTATCGTATTAGGATTTAGAAATAATCATTAGAGTCATTGGCCCTTACTCATACCTCTCTTTTAGCGTTAAGAGATGTCTATTAGTCTCTCTTATCCTTTGTGTTTACCTACTAATAGACCTCTCTTAATGCTAAAAGAAAGGTATGAGTAAGGACCATTGAATAAATGTTTAACTTAATGTATGTCTTATGCAAAAAGTATGATATTCTCTATATTTTCATTTTATATCAATGGATATAGTTTTATTTTTTCATCGGTATACATATATTTTGTTATACAATGATTCCTATTTTTACAATGAAAATTTATAACAGCTATCCTGCAATTAAATTAGTCCACTTGAAAATTGTGATTGATAAACTTGCTTTTTATAACACACGCAATTCTGACTTTCAATTAAAATTTTGGCAAAAGCTTATTATACTAGTAAATTTATTTTATACTTACTTCAAGTAATGTTTTAATGTCTTACTATATATTTATTTGCTTGTTATAATACAACTTCAAAAAATTCACTATCCCATTGGCCAAAGATGACAGACGACACGTGAAACGATAATAAAACGTGGAGGCTGGGAGAGTGTAGGAAGACTCTATGGAATGCATGAGTAGAGATGCGCATTATTAAGATACTTACCATTTATAAAAACTAGATGATTCCAACACCCGTATCTGCGATGCAGACCTCAGCACCAGCTGTACGTTATGCACGCAACCAAGGCCGCCACGATAACAACCGACGTCGCGAGAGAGAATCCGGACCTCCCGTCACTGTGTTCGTTGGCAATATAATGGATCGAGCACCCGATGTCATGATTCGTCATATCCTGGGTGCTTGTGGACATGTTCTATCATGGAAGAGGGTCCAGGCATTTGGATTCTGCGAGTACGCAGGACCTGATGCTGGCTTGAGGGCTGTCAGACTGTTACACGATATGGAAATTGGTACGAAAAAGCTTGTTGTCAAAGTCGACGCCAAGACAAAGGTCGTTTTGGATCAGTTTAAAGGTACAGAAAAAAAAAGATGTTATATTCTAAGGATTATCATACATCTATTAACTTGATCGAAATTATGAATTCAACAATTCCACTGTCTGTATCGATGCGCATGTATAAATTTTTAGCTGAAAGACGAAAGAAGCTTAGAGGAGGTCAGTCGCCGTTACAGGACGAAACTCCTAGCGAAAGTATCGAAGGTGACGAAGGCGACGATTATATGGATGAGGGAATGAGAGTGGTAGACGCCGATGCACTTGCTCGCATTACTCAAATTATTACGGAACACGCTAACGAATTAGAAATGGCTCAAGTTGCTCCAGGTAAATGGACAATTTTTTTTAAAGCATTTTTTGTATCATTGCGGTTAAGTAATAATATATACATTGGTTTTTGTACGTGTCCTCAGAGGAGCATCAGACCAAAATGGTTGCAAAATCTTTGAACTTGGACGATGCCGAAATAGAAGAAAGTAAGCGAGACTTGATAACGCGGGAAATCGGAAAATTTCGAGAAGTCATGAAGGTAATTATTATCCACTTAATTACAATATTTTTCTTTTCATATAGTTATGGTAATTTCCTTCATATCCAATCTCTTATTGCTCTGTGGTCAAAAGTACTTATGGTACTTTATGGATCGGACAAGAGTGAATTATTAGCATAAGCTTATACATGCGATATCGACATGTTTTTATTCTGAATAGGAATTTCCACATCTTAGACAATTACATTGAACAACTAGTATGCTTTCTTTTAAATGTAATACACATTTTTCATATTCTCTTAACGAATATCATACTGCATTTGATTGATTTAAATTAATTAGTAGTTTTCATGATTATTATGGACTCTCGTATTAAGGAAGGATTATGAAAAATGTGCATTACAATATTTTCACTTGTGACAAAAGAATTTATTGAAATCACAATGATTGTAATGAAGATCATAACAATTCAATTAATTTGTTCATAAAACAGTGACAATTTAGAAATTCATTAGAACCATCCAAATGATTGACACGAGTAACGATATTGCGTGGGACTTGGACCTGCTTAGATAGAAGTATCTTACAAAATTTATGAAAAGAAATTTCAAAGTGTCAAAAAGTCATTTATTCCTCACTATTTATCGAATTACACAAACGTACGAAATATATTATCACAGCATAATCATTAGAAAGGCAATATATTTGTCTCCTTGTCAATACCAAGTACTTAAAAGATACAAAAACACAAATAATATCTTGAGACAAATCGTGTATCGCATGGCAGCAGGCAATATGGATATTTTGTTTTTTTTTCGAGGATAATGCAGCCCATTGGATTTTTTTTTTCAAAATGGTAAAGTAAATCGCGCCGAAGTGCGAACAATAAGAAAAAACGTCAAACTAACGTGTCCATCCTCCACGCAAGTTCATTATCAAATTCTGAAAGACAAAGTTTGCACTCGGCGCATGCTTGGAATATTCGGACAATTGATTGAGATAAATGAATGAATGGAATGACCGAATGACTGACTGGACTGTCAAGTATAACTGCTTACCGATAAACCATAGCAATTAAGTAATTAGTAGTGAGGTGCGTGTATGGTATGTTAGCTCTAAACAATTGGAGCCGTGACTCGTTGCTGTAATTATAATAACAGGCAGCGTGCGTCGCACACAGCAAACGCACACGCCTAGGAATGCTGTGTGTGGGGACCACCCTTTCATTCACTCATTGGCTCTGAAGGGAGTCAATCACAGCACAACCCTCGTATTTTCTCAGGCCAGCAGCAGCCTCGTCGGTAAGTCAGAGCATATCCAAACCAACAAAAACCATGAGCAAAGATATAAAAAAAAATAACCCGTTTAATAAAAACTAAAGTTAAACAGTCATCCTATTAATTGGAAACTCAATAAAGAATTAGATACGTTAGCTGCACATACTTGTCGCTTTTGCCGCGAATTTAGCAATGCATTTGGAATTTTAAAAGAGTTAGCGAAAGCAATAAACATTGTAGAATTGAGAGAGTACGCATATACGTACTTCTATGCAGTATACGATTATTCGAGTCTATTGCACCACTCGAAGATTGTTCTACCATGAGAATTAATTGAAATCATATAGACAGAACCACACGTTCAGGTGATACAATAGTTCTCTATAATCGTGTAATCGTACAATTGCCTTCAATTTCTCTTTGAGCGTCCATGTGCAACAAAGGGCGACGGATGTATCTTTGACGTTTAACTGTGAATATGAAATGCTTAATCAACGGGGCGCACTGTTACTTTAGCTATTCTTTCTAAGGATACCTTTATATGGATCGAGACCTTCTAAACGATATACACACTGAATTGATTCTGTTATCACAATGGCGACTGTTCAGTTGTTGTCTTTATTTTGTGTAAACAGCTTTCTGTCAGCGTCTCGATCAGACATGTACGTAGTACCTAGGTGCGCTCTCCTCCATTCTCCGGTACCACCACACTGACTGATCAAGTCAACTTCACACCGTGAGTAAACTCCACAACCATGAACCAACACAGTCAATCGGTTCTTGTAGTTTTCTTAGAAACAAAAAAAAATATATAAAAGATGCCCACCCGAATCCCTATGGGAATTATTTCCATAATCTTGAAAAGATCATTTCTCTCCTCACAATGTGCATCTACTTTCTCACGTGCACTTACTTGTTTTACTCTCGTTAGATTAAAGCAATGGGTTACTGTATGGAAGTGTCATTGATCGATCAATGTTTCATACTAAAGTTCCTGTTTCTCCTTTAGCGGTGTCAAGAGCATGCAACTATTGTACTCTTTGGGAAGATTTTAGTAAAGTTATTTTTTAAGCTCATTCATTTCGTTCGGTTTGAGGAAATGTCACTTTTACAGAAACTATTGGTCCGATATACCTTGGAGAAGAGAAAGATCCACATTCCAAACAGTAACCCACAATTCTAAAGGTTTACGTAAAACGTTATGAAGGTGAAACGTGTTATATTTGCAATTCTAAGGCGTCGTGTGAGTTTAATGAAAAGTAACGGATGGGCAAACTTTTGTGCATTTGATATTCAACAGTTTGCTGCATCAGCTGCCGCGTATAGCCATAGCCAGGTGGATACAATGTTGACAGACACAGTGACAGTTTCTTGGCAAATGCGAAAGATGTTTTGATGGATACCCTTCTGCGAGACGACTCCACTTCTGTGATTGGTATAATAATACTTTCTAATAATTCTTGAGTACCGTCAATACTACTAAATAATCAACCCCTTTCCAATGTTATGTCTCCATAGTTTTTAGACACTTGTCCATTTACAGGCACATTTGCAATGTTGTAAGTACATTGGGTGGCCTTCTATGATGCGTTTAATTAGTATTATGGTATCTAGTCTTAAGTTAAAGTTAAGGGATCCTTTATGTTTGTTTCCAAAGTTTGTACCTGCACTTAGGTACTTGATATGTTAGCGAGATATCGTGTAAGATGCTGCTGCCTCAGCATGCTCCAGCGGTGTGAGTATACAACAAAGCCACGAACAAATTTTTGCAGTACTTATGTATGACAATTCGATTATTGTGAAACTAGTAATCGTTCGTTGCTTCGTCACAGAGAGTAATATCAGTTTTGTTGTTGCATTTAGTATTCATTTACTCTTTGTTTAAATGACCGATCAATTTTAAGAAATAATAATTTCATGATGCCATTGTATTGTTTTGATCACGGACGATTCTTGTAATTGAATTTCTCAATTTGTATCTGCATTCAGTGCATCACGATACGCCTACGTTAATTCCGGATGTACTATACAAGAAATGTACGATTGCTAGTTCTTGAGTTTTGTTATGACAGCTAGCCCCCTTTGTAATTTCCATGGGACTTAACCTCGTTCCCCATCTTGTGTTTTATAGAAGCAGGAGGAGGAGAAGGCCCAAGTGAAGCGAAAAAAAGAAGCTGTGGAAAAGGAGGAGCGGGAGAAGCGAGAAAAGGAGCGGAAAGACAGAAGAGAGGATGATTCCGGTGCTAGGGATGATCAGGATGGCGAACCTGGAAGTCCTTCTGCGTCTCATAAGGGTCGCAGTGGTAGCACAGGAAGTAACAGAAGAGATAAGCGTCGCTCAAAGTCCAGGTGAGTACACTATTATCATTTCCTGGTTGCCACTGGGACAGTTCTGCAGATTCGCTTATTCTCTGTACACCAGGTCCAAGGAACGTGAAAGGGAGAGGGATCGTCCACGTAGCGAGAGGGATCGAGATCGCGATAGGGACCGTGAAAGAGAACGTGATCGGGATCGTGATCGTGACCGGGATCGGGATCGCGAGAGGGAACGGGAACGTGAACGGGAGCGTGAGCGTGATCGGGAACGAGAACGGGACCGTGACCGGGAGAGGGAGCGTGAAAGAGAAAGAGAAGAAGCTAGAAAAACTGAACGGGAGATAATGCGAGAAAGAGAAGAAGAAGAGGAAGCAAAAGAAAGGAAGAAAAATGAGAGACGTGCCAGGGAGAAGGAAGCTGTCTACCAGGAACGCCTTCGCACCTGGGAAACACGGGAACGTCGCAAGCAAAAGGAATACGAGAAGGAAGCTGAGAAAAGGAGAGGAAAACGGGAGGCGAGAGAACGAGAAGCTAAACGTCTGAAGGAGTTCCTTGAGGACTACGATGACGACCGGGACGATGCCAAGTATTACAAGGGCAAGGAACTCTCGCGGCGCCTCGAAGAACGTGCTCTGGAAGCCGAGGCTGACTCGCGCGACAGATGCGCCGAACGACAGGAACTCCAACGACTTCGCGATAAGCTCTATGCGGATGCGTCGCATCCTGATCCTGCCGCGGAGTTCGAACGGGTAAGGACGCCAGGATGATGAGTAGTCATTCTCGGTACGATGACAGATTAACACAAAGACTGTATATACTTTTAGCTCAAAGCCGAACGGGAGGAACAGTACAAGCCGAAGCCGGTGATCACGATTATCGACGAGGAGGACGAGAAGGTGATGAAAAAGGAAAAAGAGGTTATCATGCCACCAATAGAAACCGAGCCAATCGATAGCGATAGTGACGACGGAGTGCACTTCGATGACGCTTTGCAACCTGAAGTTCCATCGAGAACTCCGCCTCGACATCATCACCATCATCGGCGACATCATCGTCATCATCAGAATCATCATCGTGACGGAGAAGAGAGCGAAGATATTATAGAGGCTGACAGGGAAAGCTTGAAGGATAAAAGATCCTCGCCAACTCTAACTGCGGCCACACCGGCGCAATCACTGCCACCACATCATGACGAGGATTCTCGCATGTCTCTTGTCAGTGAACCCGAGAAAACCAGTAGCAGTAATTTTGTTCCATTTGCAATGGGCGGCGGTGGTAGTCGAGGTGGAGATCATGCAATAGGTAACAAAACACCTGCCAGTCCGACTGCCAGTGTCAATGTGAATTCTCAACAGTCAAATCAGCCAAGGAAAAAGGGTCGCATCGACGTCAAGGATGTTTTCAATAATGACGACGATGACGACGGTACCAATAATTCCAAGAGACGTAAACTCGTTCCTCTAGGTAGGTTTAGAAAAATATTTCCTACAGCGTATCTCATGATCTAGAAATATTATTAATGATCCCACAACTCTATTCTTTTCCTTCGTCAGATTATGGCGAAGACAAGAAGAAGAAGGGCGGCGAGGAAAGCGTTAAAGCCGGAAAGGAGGAAAGCACAAAGAGCCAGGAAGAGAAACGAAAACACATTAAATCTCTTATCGATAAAATTCCTACGGATAAGAATGCTCTGTTCGGCTATCAATTAGATTGGGCTGTAATCGATAACGTGAGTTCATTTAATAAGGCATTCGAGCGTCTCATATCTCTCGTCACTGTTATACCTTCCTTACTGTATTTACCATCGCTTTCAGATGTTAATGGAAAAGAGAATACGACCATGGATCAATAAAAAAATTATCGAATATATTGGAGAACCCGAACCGACGCTGGTTGACTTCATTTGTAGTAAGGTAATGGCCGGCAGCTCACCTCAGG
Source organism: Trachelus tabidus (assembly GCA_030142655.1). Taxonomy (NCBI): domain Eukaryota; kingdom Metazoa; phylum Arthropoda; class Insecta; order Hymenoptera; family Cephidae; genus Trachelus; species Trachelus tabidus. The sequence continues at coordinate 913,019 of JARQTI010000563.1, read as the reverse complement.
GTATCCTTGACGACGTACAAATGGTAATTTCTCGTTATTCATTATAAATAACATGCTTAATTGCACTACTATTATCTACTTTACGTCTGAAACAGGTCTTGGACGAGGAAGCTGAGGTGTTCGTAGTGAAAATGTGGAGGTTGTTAATTTACGAAGTCGAAGCGAAGAAAATGGGTTTAGTCAAATAAACGCAATTTAATGTCAAACGATAATCTGACTTACGATTTTCACAAAAAAAATTCTTATAAGGTGTAATGCTTAGGTTATACGTATATACATATACAATCACCTACGTATTATTAGTATGCATTTCCAATTAGTCAAGCACTATTGCGATATGCCGATCAACTGATGAGTGAACTATATGTGTAGCAGTTATGATGTTAAATACAATTTGTAATTATCATTTATAATATCCGTATGTTTTGTGTGTCTACTATGCGAGGCGACTGCTACGAGAGAGAAAGATGTTGAGTGTGCGTGTAATATGGGTTTGAAAGAGTGAAGAAGCGGAGGGACGAAGAGGAATTACGGTAGGCCGAAATATAAGAAATATAATTGTGCTTTTTAAAAAAAAATGTATATTACGTCTACAAATTTTACCATCCTCCGATGACAGAAGAGATCCGAAGAATTTTTCATTACGGTCCTACTGTACCGGATGGGGATGCTGTGTCGGGAAAGCACCACTGGCATATAAATTTCTAATGCTGCGCCGATAACGTGGAAAACGCATAGGCGTAATATGAAAATTTATTCGATGAAACAAGAACAGTAAAACGGTGGCACTTGCTATTGGATTTTTTTTAGATACTAACGTATCTCTTATAAATTAAATGAAATTTCATTCTGCTGTTATTTCGTAATAACATTCTTCTGCGAAAACTCTTTTCTTCTTCTGTCTTCAGCACGTGGGTTCTCTTTACATACATCTCTTGATATATATATACATATATATTTTTTATAATCTCAAACCAAAAAATAATTCTGTATTCTTTATAGTGTTGAGAAAAGTTCATTTTTTTAATACGTCAATACAGAAAGCAATAGATATAGATTTCTTTTTCATTACTTCCTTTAAAAATGCACTTATTGCCCAAAAGTATGTTTTGCATTGGTTGTAAATTATACATGTAATATTTCAATTCAACTAACGAGACACCTTCCGTATAATTTTACACTATTTAAGATAACCTGAGTTTATAAGAATTGATAAATTCAAAAATCGATTGCTCACTCGAGAGGAAGCTGCGCATTACAAAACGGTGGGTGCCATGGAAGTCGAAATCCGTATCGACGAATTAGTCGAATAAAACTTTATATATCAGCTATAAGAATATAAAATAAAGAGAAGTGAAATGTATTAACATTCGTACGATAAAAACTTACCAAACAGTCTTACATATTGCATGTGGCAGATATACATAATGACAATCTTTCTTGTGACGCGGCTGTGCACTCTTCCATGAAAATGTTAAAAATATGAAAGAATGCGCTATTCTAATCCAAAAAATCCCCTCCAATTACGAAAGAGCTTTTGGTACACGCTAATCCCTCTTCCTGTCTACTTAAGCTTTGACCTCAGCTCGGTTTCTGCGTTAAAGCGGATAGAATTTACGTGAAAGGTTTGCACACCCTCTTTGAAAAACCATGACAATTTAGTAAATAAATTGCGGTACTTCAAATGAGAAGATAAATCAAGTTTTATCTATTAAAAAAAATGTCCGTCGTATGCAATAGTTCATTGACCCTGAGAGACTGCACTCTAGCTGCAAATTGATTACTTCTGTTCCTTGTTCAGTTGTATGCACTTTTGTAATTATTCAAAAACGTCATTCATAAATTGATTAACCGTCAAACGAAGTTTGCCTTCGACCAATCGATTATAAGGTGCAGTCTAACGAGTCTAACCTGTCGACTGATCAGCTGTGTGGCAGGAGTGATAAAACAAATAGATTTGCATAGACGTTAAAGGGTCGCACGTAAAACGTTAAGGGACGGCGATTGGAATCCGTAAGAAAAAGGCGAGACTGCATCTCGGGACTACAAAGAATCCATAAAGGGTGGGTGGCGTTCAGAATAGTATCCGAGTAGACACTTTGCCACACTCGTCCTGACAATAACGCCCTGCTATTACCAAGCTTGTATTAAACACTTGAAAGGCTTTTATGCACTTAACAGCAAATAATATAACAAGTGGTGCTCTGACCATCCTTCAGAATTGTCCTAGAAAGATGCGAGTAACGACTAAAGTGACGGTTAAGGCGGGAAGAATGTGCAAACGAGAGAATATACTAAAGACGAAGAAGAAGGGAAAAGAAATCCATTCCACTCTTGAAAACCTTCTTGCGTTTGGAGACTAAAAGTAGTCAGACAGCCGACACTCGAGCTTAGGCAAAATATCAGCACTCAGGTTACCACATTTTACGTGGACGGATTTCAGATTGAAAAGCTCTCTCTAGAAATTATTATGGATCCCAGAAACTGCTTCGTTCGATAGCTCGGAATTTTTTATCGTCGATGTTCCTTGTGACAGAGGTACTTAAGGCTGTCGGGATCAATTAAATAATTAATATCGACTGTCTGTGGTCATATAGGTTTGACGAAACTAACGTCAGGGTGTGCTTGTCGACTACGCAGGTTAGAGTGAAAATGATGCATGGAAGTGACAGTGAGGTTTCGCAAGCCACGATAGACTCGAGAAAGAAAAATGTGCTTGGAGGTAGTTGGTGGTATCTACAGAGATAATGGCGTGTTTATATGAAGAAACGCACACGTGAAAATGGGTATAGAGGAGCATGGCAGTAGCGTAAGCGTGAAGATGAAGAAGCAATTATTCTAATGGAGGCTTTGGGAGGATTGTGGCTGAGACAAGTGAGGTAATCCATGAATAATACCTGTACCCCATCCCGGTTTGCCCGGCTGTTGTCCCCTACCTGCTAATATTATGCTAAACTCCGTAATCCTTAAATTCCACCCGAGCTCGTGCAGATACATTTTGAATATCTTGAATAGCAGCTAGTTATTCCTTTGGATTTCTACTGTCCGAATAGTTGAGGTAAATGCATATACGTACGTCCAACTTTGCATTTATCCAACGGTCATTCGTTTGAAGGTTAGAATCAAAATTCAAATCCTGCACAAAGTAATTGGTTGATCCTTAATTTATTTCAGGAGTCCAGGACACTGTTCCAGTGGACGAGCCGCTCGCGGTTTTATAAAGTTAATTTGTTTCACTGCTACTTTGTGGCAAAATGCAGACTGATGTTGCAATAGTTTAAAAATTCCAGGAGATGGTGCGACAGTAGCATTAGGACACCAGACACAGGGCTGAACCCGCGTTAACTTACGGCTGGTAAGTAAGAAAGACACAGTCAAATGAATTTGAGCGTCCAGTAATACCCTCGTGGATGATTCGCCAAGTGAAGATACAGCTGCACTACTTTATATTGCCATTCTTCGCGACACGGACCGCAATTTCTGCGTCTGGATAAAATCGGAAGTAATCACGACAAGTGGGGATCCCCAGGGAAGAGTGAAGAGACACGCCCTGGGTGCATCGTATCAAAGCTCGTACAACACTGAACCAAGCGGCTGACGATGCACTTAGCAATATTAGTAAAGCCTATACATAGAACGGAGGATGCACCTCTTCTCGAGGATGCTTTTAAACTTTTCATTCATATCGAGATAACGTTCTGCGATAATACATACAAACACGCCATTATAATTGGTTCATTGAAATACCATACAAGAAACCCAATATGGCTGACATGCTTGATCCTATTAATAGCTCTTGCTTGTATAAACTTACAAAGTTCTACTAAAAATATTCATCGATTAATATTTAATTCATTCACCTTCAGTTACTTAAACATCTTCAGAATCTCGTTAATTAAGAAAAATCCATTATCAAAATACTCGACAGTTTACCATAAGTTCAAGGGGTTCCTCGTCGCTCCAGGTAGTTACATAGAATTAAACTAGTTAGAGACTCCAGAGATCTCTCCCACAGTGTCATGTAGTAATCACATTTGATATTTGACCGGGCTATAAAGTTTCAATGTACTCTTCCCTCAGTGTAGAATGCCATTATGCTCTCGAGATCCCACCCTATTAGAATAATGACCGCTTTGTCAAACTGGAACCTAAGGACCAACGAAGGGGGGTGGTTTGGGAGGAGGAGAGACTAAGAATCTTACAGCGTGTTACACACCAAATGCAAATGCTCATTCATTGTCCTTGGCGGTGAGTCTTGAGCCCTGTATTAATTTGCAGACCCTCTCCTCCCCTCCCAATCCCTCCCGCTTTGCGGCCGTCGGTTTCACCAACCCAGTACGGATCTTTGGTCTTTTTTTGTCTTCCTTCAGTTCAAGTGCCTTCGAGGCGAACGCTACAGCTCCAACGAATAAAGTCTTTCTCTCGCGGCTTCGCGAAGCTCCGGATGCGAGAAAATGCTTTTGAACTTACTGGCAAATTTTTCGCTACCTTAACGCGTTACGATACTCCGTTGTATACGCGCATTTAACGATCCAGATGGTACTTTATGTACTTTGCGCCTTCTGGAGTCTCGCGATTCTCGAGGATGTTTATGATTAAAGAGCGGCGTAGTTGGGTCTTTGATATAATTAAACGAGTATACGGAAGTGGCATTTGGAAGCGTGAGAGAAGGGAAGAGAGAGAAAGCATATAGAGAGAACTTTGAGGCTGTGCTTGCAGAGTTTTAAAGGGTAAATCTAAATTGCCAAGTTTCATTTTAAGGTGATAATTATATTTGCGAGTTACCTAATTATACGTATCTCAATTGAAGTACTTTAAAGGAAGGTTGATTTTTGAGTGTCAATAAGAGATAACTAGTCTGCCGCAATATAGTTTCGAGTGGCGACCTTCTTTGGGAATCCTGAGAACGAGTCCTTGCATTGCTGAATCGTACTTGAGCGAGTGCTTTAAAGTTTGAACCGTAAGTATCAGTCAATATGAACTCTTAGTGGACCTACTTGAGAAGCCAATAATCGACTATTGTTTTATAATCATTCGTGCATATTGAATAAAGTTTTATATCTTACTTAGTCAAGTAATATTTTATGTCTAGAGACGCAGTTATGTCTAATTAAAAGTTTTGGCTAAAGTAGACATTTCTATTTTTAACACAGTCCAACTAAAGTAGCTTATATGAGATTTTAATTATTTTACAGACTTCACTGGTTCTACTATCACCGCGTATAATTTATTGATTGACTATTCGATTGGCCTATGGTATTTATATATACTGTCCAAGATATTATCACAATTTGAATGGCAACCCATGGGAATACGTGGGAGGTAAGAATATAAGGTAGTGTATGCTATGTATCTAGTATACGTAGCAGAGTGTATAGATATGCATGGAAGTAAGAAAAGCGCAGGCTGATGAGACCCAATTCGTATTCCTAGCGAAACTGCGACGAGTCTGAACTTCTTCCATGAGCTTCTTTGGAATTCAGTGCGGCTCCTGGAGATTAATATTGACAGGTACGTATATCCACTCGATACAGAAGAGAACAAATTTCATTTTTATATCCAGAGCTAGACGCTGTCTCCTTTTTCTGTTTCTTTTCTCTTTAGATTTTGCTTGTTCTGGACCAAGCCGCATCTTTGCTTGGGAAATGTAATGTATTTTTTTTTTATTAACTCGACAACGATAGCGAAAAATCCGAGAACGAACTATCTTCGTGAACCAACCTACGTTACCTTTGGCCGTCCACCCTTCGCTGATGCATTCGCAAGCCAGGCGGCCGCCAAACTGACGAGCCGGTATGAACTGGGAGTTGGGGTGGAACAGGCCCAACTCCACCAAAACTAGAGCTCTGACGGAGCCTATCAGATAATGCGATAACTTAACGGATCCTATAGATTTTTTGGGAACGCGTAAAATCGAGAAACGCAATCGTAGGTGGTGATCTTTGGGGTCGCGTAAAATCAACAAGCGCAACTGGAGGCACGAACGGGTGCGGACGGTTACGGAAGTGCACGGCCGCTCAGGCTGCTAGATTGAGGTAGAGAGGGTCGGAGTAAGAGTCAAGCAAACAGTGTGTGATACAGAGAGACGGTGACAGAACAAATCTGAACTATCTATCGAGATCCCTTCACCAATTAATAAATTCGGAGACTCACCGGAGCTGGTACAGCTAATCCGAGAAGGCTGAGAACCGTATCCAGAGGACACTCAGGTGGGCACTCCCACTATGGCACAGCATTACACCTCCGGAACGCTCACAGGAAATCCATAGAATTTCCTGAATATCGCGAGAGAAACACGAGAACAGCACGAGCGAGAACCTTCTATACCGTAGCGGAACACGGCTAGAAAAACTATCAGCAGATAGCACGGGAGCGCGAGGTAGCTCGTGACACCTCGGCCGGTGCCCCGAGACAGACTGATAACAGATTGCTTTGACAATAGCCAAATTCGAGAACTAATCATTCTGATTGGTCGAGATCCTTATAGCCAATAACTCTTCCATCTCTCTCGAGTCGTCCCTTTAAACCAAGGCGAGAGCGTTCGTTAGCGAATCGTAACCTGTCACAGTAATTATGAAAATTTGCTGCGGCACGCCGATGTCGACGCTAAGGATAAAACAACAGGCTGGATGAATAAATTAACCGAGCGTCACAGCCCAGACAAATCCTTGAACCTCCTTCAAATTCATCCATTTCGTCATTGGATTGGTCGAGAAGAGTTCCCTTGGTTTTTTCGCTTCTTGTCTTTCCATTTGAAAAAGAACACAAAAGTATTAGTTTTGTCTATAGCAATTTTTCTACGATTTTACAGGTCTTGGGCTGCTATGCTGTCCTACGGTATGACAGTCACGTAGATGGTGTTGCTGTGAAGTATTTATAAGAAATAAGAAAAAACTGTAAAAGTGCTCGAGACGCCCCGAGGACGCATAGTAAATTGCATCTGGGTAAGAATGAACCGTGAGGCCGTTTGTCATGCAAATCCATTGATATTGGTGAGAGAGACAGGATGTGAGGGTAATTTGAAAAATAAATGATCCTCCCTGTAATTTATCTGAAACGTGTGGAGAGGCTGATTCGACCCACGTGAAGCGTAACGTGGTAGTGTAGTAGGTAATAGCCATTAGTGGGTTGGAGGCTGAGAAATACCATGACTAGCAAGAAGTCTTGGCTTAATTACATGAATAATTAAATAAAACAAATAACAAAAATCACATTCCCAATTAAATTATTTCCCGTAAGAGAGGAGGACGCACTTTGGATGTAGAATGCGGCGTCCGAGATGTGTACAGGGGAATCCCCGAATAAAGGACGTAAAAAATTACCCGAACGTGCCACGTATCGAGAGACGGGTGAAAGAACAAAATTCAACTATGTATACCGACAGAGTAAATAGAGGGAGTGAGAGAGAGCATCAAAGTGTTACAAGCATGGTCGTATCGGAAGAGAAGAGAGAGAAGATGGAGGTTAGTGTAAGAAGGGGGTAGATGAGGTCAAGGGGTAAAGTAGATCGAGTTGATTAACGAGCGCCTTTCATCGTTACCCTCTCGGGCGCATCCTTACGCGCGTTAAAGGACCGAAGCATCTCTGGATCCTTGCTCCACTGCTAAATGGGTGCCTGTACTGACTGAATCAATGTCAGATCGTCCTTCCCTTCATTTATCATGCCACTTTCCTGCCTTGCTTTTGCTCTTCCGCTGCAGACTCGACGCAGCCCCCATTACTCGGGGCGTCCCTTTATCTTTGATTTTATTTTTAAATCGCGCGCCGCTTGAACTTGCAGTGTTACAAAAATCTGAAGCTGCCCGCCATAGCCTAGAAACGATTGAGGAAATGATTAATTGATGAAATTGAGGTTACACTATATTTTGCATTATTTGGAAATACGTACGCTTTTCTGTGGTTTCAGCAATGCTGCTCTGTGTACTTCGTGAAATTTGTATCGTTCAACAATTACGAACGGAATGGATGAATTACTGCAACTTCCTCAAATCCTGACAATGAGAAAGCAAGGTAGAGCTAAATGGATATTTGAGGGTGAGTCGGATGTGGAGTAACGAATAAATCGGATGATAAGATTTGCATATTAGTAGCGATGCCTGTCTGCGTTCACGGATGGAGAAAGCTCGCCGCCCATTTCGTGTTGCCATTTCAGCTCCCTGTTATTCATTCAGTTTGAGTCTCTGCTGGGATGTTTGATATCAACGAGAGTGACGGTGAAAATAAAAATAAAGAAAAGAATACCTGGTTAATTTTTCTTTCACTCTTCATCTTATTACCTCGCTGATGTGCCGCGATGTCTCGTGTAGTTACTCTGACTTGATTTTCTAGCACGGATAAACACTCTCTCGAAATTTGGGTCACACCTCTATAGAGGTAACGTCAAGCGGAAACGCAAGCAGTTTTATTTTTGCAACTGCGGAGCCGGAGACATTGATAGCCCCACAAAAAGTAGCAAAGATTGAATCGCTCCTACGGGACGTCCTGTCGTCTGTGGAAAGGTACCGAACGAAGGTAGAAGATGAAGGAGGAAAAATAAGAGAAAAGAAGGAAGGAAAATGGAAAAACGCAGAAAGGAATGAAACCGAGGAAGAGCGTAAAGGAGTATCAGGTTGAATTGGGATAAGTGACGTACCTTATCCCTGGATGGATGAAAGTGTCGTGGCGGACTGGTTATATCGTACAATTTCAAAAACTATATATCCATGAAATTTCATCCTGCCATCTTTAACTGCAAGTAGAAAAGGTATTAAATGTATTCGAATTCTATTTAAAGATCTTTCATGACTGTAGAAAATTTCAATTTCAGATTATATTTCTAGTAGAGTAGTATCACAGGTTTTCCGTCGTCAATAAGTGGCGCTATGGGTGCTTAAATTTCAATTGGTTTCAGTTTACTAGCTTCTGGAGGGCAGCTCTTATTCGACTTGCAGACAAATGTCGGCCATTCAACATGTTCATTGTGACATGTTACCGTTCAAAGATGAGACTACCTTGGAATTGAACGGTATAAGGTGTTACAACATTCCTTACGAGAATGCTTGGACTTTTTTTTTTCCTTCCACCAACGTACTGGCTGTATTATATCCATGACGAGGGTTTTACAGTCTGCTGCAACGCCGTCTTCCAGTTAACCTCAAAACTGAAATCCTATCGAGTAAGAATGGCTTAGTTCACATAGTTTCACTTAAATATTTATTCCTAATTTAGATAATAATTTGCAGATAGTATCCAGTAGTACATAGAAATTTTGAACGACCTGCTATTGAAAGACGGCATGAAGCGTGAAATATGAATCAGCACGTCCATCTTTCCCTTCTCATCAATGGAATAACATCTCGTCCGTAATATTTCTTTACGTCATACTGAAATTCGATGACTCTCCGTTTTCCCTGCTCCAATTCAGCCCTCAGTCGTAATCGACGAGCAGAGACCAACAGTGATCTGCTATTTATTTCCCAGCCTCGTGTCACCAGTGAGTTTTCTTTTCTAGCCAAGTTGAAATGTTAAATTGAATTTCGCCGGGAAATTCAAAATGAATCTATTTTGATCTATTTGAAGATAGACCACAGCAGACACGTCTGAGAGAAGAGTCAAGCCGGGTCGAAGTGGCTGGAAGTGAAAGAGAGACTGAAGATGGGGGATGAAAAAAGGGAAGAAAAAAATAGAAAAGATCGAGTTGTATAACCAGGGGGATAACGTATTGGGGTGGTGTGTGGATATCGATTGACAAGGTAAGGCAGTTCGAGAAACTAGAAGGACATAAAGGAGATTGGACGAGGAGGCGCGGCACGCACTTAAACCCTACACGTATATATATCCACCACCTACTCTGTAACAGCTAGGGTGTCGCAGGAATGACATCTATATCTATACACTACGTCTATATACCCTGTATACACTGGTATGTATTACATACATCTAAAATATCGGAAGCCGAACATAGTCAACTAGGACTTACGGTAAGAAATATTCATTTTGACGTTTTCATTGGGCGTATAAAGTGAATCTTGACAGAAAAAAAGGTCAAATAATATAATGTATAGATAACCAGGCTTGAAACGTTAAAGCTTTATACGCGTATGGCCGCTGCTCGTAAAGTTTCCTGGATCTGGGTCGCACTCGTGTTACACGCCCACGATAACAGCGAGAACGGCTGGCTTTTTTTTCTGAGTGCCAAACGCGACAGTGCGAAAACCTTTTTTCGTTTTAGATACAATGGAGAAGAAGCATCTTCCTTAAGCTTTGGGGGGAAGAGGCTGTAGGAGACCGATAATGGATCTTGGAAATTACTAAGTATGTAATATTCAGTGTTTACGCAGCTGTTACTTTTTCTTTTTTTTTTACAGTTCATAACCTTAGCATCACCGATAAGAGGAAAATGTGTTGAGAGGGCACTGTTCTTGCTGACGGATATGATTTGCAGGATATATATATATATATAGGTACATAGACACAACAGCAAATTATGTAGGTGGTTTGTAGAAATACAAACAGGGAGTCCATGTTTGAATAATCGAGCGGATGTACTCCGTAATTTGTTACAGTTGGGGTAAGAAAACGTGATTTACGTATTTTGGTCGCGAGGGTAAAAGGTTATATTTTGGGTTACGGTGGTTTTCGAGATGGCGCAGATGGAGAAGGGTAAGAAGAGGAGGCAGTTGCAAAAAAAGATAAAAGAAAGGTCAATGCGTTACTCTCACTGAGGGATTAACCAATCGTGACATATTCGTATCAGGAGCTCAAAAGAGAAAAAAAAAACAAAGAGCATCACTGATCTTTTTTTGGAGAAAAATACTTTGCGAAAAATACCCAAAAGTGCCTTTGCTCCACTTCAAACGATTCTGAGTTAATGAGAAAAAAGTAGTAGGGAAAAACCCAGAGAAAAAAATATAGAGTAGCAAGGAAGGTACAGGTTATAAAGAGGGAAATGATATTACCATAAGAGACCTCGAGAGAGCGGTTATGATTTTAATTTCTAAAATCCTTAAACAAGGATTACATTTAATATTGACTGACAAGTGTTCGTTTTGTATTGCCAAGGGGAATACACTGTGTGCTGGTGATGGATATACTTTGTGGTCATTTGTTCAATAACGTTTAAATACCGGAATACCAAAATGCCGGTTTTGAACTGAACTATTTACTAGTTGGTTTGGGTCGGGTTAAAGCTAGAGAATCACTTTACCTGTACACTTAACGCTTACAGCTTCACTCGGGTTGAAACCTTGATGCATTTTAGGTCACCATTGGAATTCTCCGTGCGTTTGAAACATCCACGCACAAAGCTCAGCCACCGGGTACTGCGATATTACAAGCTAACACTGGATACGTCAAAGACACGTGTTGCCGCTGTCACTCTGGTTTGTGTAGTTTGCGGAAATTCCTAATAGTGCGTGCACATAGGCCTGACAGGTCTATGCTTCTGTGTATGGCTCAATCGCATTCTGGGACTTTGATGAGGAAGGCATATTGTAATAAACGAATTGATTCAATTTTGACTCAGGCTTCAAGGAAGAAGGGAGAACCATAGATGATGCTATGGATATAGATATTAATTCAATAAATTTATGGTGAGTAGTTGTTAATAAAAAATATTCTGAAACTTTTTTGTGCGTAAAATGCGTTTTCTGGAAGGTCAATATATATTTGTAGATTAATCGATGTCGATGCGTGAAAGAAGTGATCGGTGGACGTTGCTAAATGGGAAGTCAACACTGTCGCAGGTATGAATATTCGTCAAGTGGCGTCTACGTTGAGAAGACAAAATGCTGCCCAGGAGATATGCGTCGTTTAATGAATAGAATCCATCCAACACTGTTGTAAGAGCCCAACTCAAAGGCCGACAAGATGAATAATCGCGCGCGTCAAAACATTTCATTTTCTCCCCTAGCCAAACCAAAACCACCTCGACCCGGCTTCATGTCCAGCCTAACCAATCCCGAGCGTTAGGACGTGCCAAGGGATTGCAGCGAAAGGAGATAAAGCCCTCGTCCCTAAACAATTAATTAAAGTATGCGGCCGGGTAAAAGTTGTGTTTCGTTTGGGAAAAGTAACTGGATGGAGAATCATTGTTGCTTTTTTCAAAGAGAGTTGGTGAAAAAAATGTGAAAGACCAAGAAGATCGTATAACCTGTAATCTCACGAAGAGGATTCTCGATCGGAAAAGGCCTTTGCTTGACTTTTTCCATCTTACACGTGTTTTATATATACGAGGAGAAAAGTTTTCCATAGGCGATGGTTAAATAGTGTGACATCTGACCTGGAGGATCAGAAAGTTTTCAACTGCTGACGAGAATTCTTTGGGGATCGCGAAATGAGAACTTGCGGTTCGACTTCGTTCGGCTTTGCCCGGAACTTGGCTCGGTTCACGATCGGCTCAACTTCGCTTGGTTTACTCTGACAATCTATAAACGCAGCTCGTGGAATTTCATTAGCATCGAGCAGAACGGGTGAACTGTCCAAGTCCACAGTGCGTCCTAGGACTTCTTTGCGGTACGGAAAATCCCCCCGTCAACTGGAATGCTTGTCTCAGGGCGGAGCAAACATTTTTAACTGGAGCGATAGACACACCCGAACGAAGTAGCTGCTACCTCGGAAGTGGAAAATTCGAACTGGCTGAAAGTGGGCGGGATGGTAGGTGGTCAATCGATTCTTCGAGAACGAAGGAGAGGGATCGTTTATTGGAAATATGCGTTTGCTGGTAAATTGGCAGCGTCAAGATTTTCCAATAGTTTTCAGACAAGGTTATGTCTGGTAAGTATTTAACTTACATATGATAATAATCTGTAGACACGTCTGATAATCAAAACTTGTTCGATTATTGGATTTTCTAGACGGTTTGGTAGATACATTGCGTTAAGCTCTTTGCAAGTGGTCAGTGCGAATGCGAAGATCCAATTTGCCGACGGGCAGGATTGTGGCCGGCAAACGTTCGCTAACGTCCCTCATTCCAAAGTCCATTACGGATTCCGTGGAATTATGCCGATTAGCTGGGATCTCGGAATTTACAGAAGACTAACGCCCATCATCATGAAATTTCATCTCATGAAAATAATTAAAACCCATATCTTTCTGTCAGTCGTTCCTAAACTCCCACATGACACCAGTAAGCCCTGGACAGAATTACCTTCAGTCAAAACAGACATTGGTCCATTGAATAACGTTAAAAATACCAACTAAGCGATTTAAGAGCAAAAGGCGCAATAATATCCTAATTAAAATTATCCTATTTTATTCCACAGAAGTGGATCAGCAATTCCAACATACTTTTCACCCTACGCGGTGCATGTTAAACACGGTACTTTATAATGTGAATATAATACAGTGATAATTATAAAATAATTCTCACACCAGTTTTATTTTGCTAAATCAAATCTATTATTATTTGACTTGCTCCTACGAATTAAAAAATGTTAACTCTTACACGGTACTTGTTTCGCAATTGCAGAAATTATTCATCTGTTTGGACAATGGCAATAAATATTAAATTCACCATACCTGGCACAGCTTGTCAACCACTGACTATGGACTTTAACCTGGTGCTTGTTGCTGGTTATTCGGCTGGATCTCTGATGATTTTACAGCATCGCTCTGGATATCACGAAAATGTTATTATACTATTTTGCTAATGTTATTGTTGTATTACAACTTCCAATTAGCAATGCGGTGAACACGCCGGAGGCCCCTAACAAAGACCGATACTAACTAAATTTATATGGTTCCACTGTGTGACCAATATGCACGTCCTGTCATAAAGCAACTTGACGATCGAGCGTGATCTACGTGTTTATGGCGGTATGTTTATCCATTGGAAAATAACGATTCGGTATTATCATCTAGTAAAGTAATGCTTACAAATGTTATTTTTAGATAGGAGTTCTCGCGAATCAATGAAATTTATTCACTGCCACGTAACAACGACGCGTTTACTTTTACGAGTGACGGAAGTAGGCAAAAAAGAAGAAAATCCTGCCAATCCTTCTGAATCATTTGAGTAAATCGAGACGTTTCTCTCGTGCCAAAATTTCCCTGCGGAGCAGAGCAGCCGTATAACCTAAATCTACGTGAAACCACAATACACAATGATATAAGACATTTTCCAAATAACGGCTATTATATTCAGCAACGGAGGTAAGACGTGACTAACGTTGATAACGTGTTATTTTACGCAGCTTGTAAATTTCTTTCCAGCCTTGAACGTGCGTCACGACCCCTTGGATTATACAGGCTGTTGCTTTATGAGTTTGCACGTTTGTGAAGATTCGCCATAGAACTCCAAGCGTCGGAACGGCTTCTGCTCCTTGATCCCTTACAGAAGGATGTGTAAATATCTCTATATCAAATCCAGATATACATATCTTCCATAACTAATTTTCATTCTTCTGGAGTTCAAGACTCTGGATAATTGTATACTTAGCTTCATAGCTACCAGTGGTTGTTCTATTTACTGTAGTCAAAGATCAAGATACAGACTATAATATATAAATATATGGTACAGGATCAGACGAAAATCCATGGATTGTTGTTTGCCGCTACAAAGTTTATCAGTTTCTCAGCGATTTCTCAAAGTTCCTCTTAGGTTCCTGATTTGGCTAAAGCCAAGAACCGAGGACTCGCCTCTCTCTCTCACTCTCTCTCTGATCCCCCTGGAATTCCTTTGGGAACTTTCCGATATTCATATCTGCTCGCTACTACATCAAAAATTCCAAGCTCGCCTCTTCCCATCCTTGGCTCCTCCAGTTATAAAGGATTCGCAGCCACTTACAATATCAGCAGAATCCCCCTTCTCTTACTTGCCGCTAGGATCCCTCTCTGCTACGACGCTGACGCCCTTGATATGGTGCTGCGGATCGCTCTGATCCTACCGTCCAATTGCCATTTCTTTTTTGGCTTCCGGCGTCCTGACGCTTCTATGGATTAACCAGTTATAAGCTGTTTGGTTCCTATCGACTACTTGACTTTATTACCACTTTTAGTTTTCACTTCCATTCACAGAAAGTAACCACCTCCTCCTTCTCCCTTTCAGTCTGGCTTCCATACCTCAGCCGACAAGTACCAAGAAGTCAACAATTTTTTGATGCTTGTCTAACTATGCCCATCTACGTGCATTCACATTCTGAATACTTGAGTAGGCGGATAATTGAGGTTTTCGAAAGTGGGCAAGTTGCGGTGCGAACGTCACGATTTACCGAGCTTCCAGAATGGGCCATTAACTTGAATAATCATTGTGGTCATATTTGTGGGAAAGGGTTTGCACAGATGCAGTTTATACGTAGGACCACTAATGTATCTGGGACAGCTATCGCGCGGGGTCAGCCATGCGGATTTAGCTTGGCAGAACTATTATCTCCACCCTAGGAATCACATGGGCACTCCAGCACGTGATGTATTCTTTTCCTCGTAAGGCTCGATTGTCACAGGCTGTTCCAAAAGGAACATTTTATCAAGAGCTTGTACACTCTAGTAGACATATTACATATACGTTTATATATAGTATACGTATATACTGACCACTCGAATCTAACAATTGTCTCAGGACTCAATAATTCAAGGAGCAAGGTGGGAAGATGTCCAATTTATTTTTCAAAAAAATATATATAGGATATAGGTTTCACCTTTGGCCTTTACCTGTATACATAGTATGCATAAGGTATTACTCCATGTATTTACTTTACCCAACATATCGTGCGTGGATTTGCGTGACAAATGTTTCCAGAATGTCATCACTTTCAGAGTCCGTGTACGCCACGTTGTCACGTGACCCGTCACCTACTGCGTATACCAAACTAACTCGTACGTAACTAGGGAGGCACACAAAAATATGTATAAAGTAAATAATACTCACATGAAAATCACACGTATATCTCTTTCCTTTCTTTTTTATTTAGGTATTATTTGTTTGTTTCTCCCATTTTTTCCTTTTTTTTTTTCAGCAGCTCGGTAGTCTCTTCGATTAGGTACAAGTTCGTTTCGGAGTGATTACAAGGGGGACAATAATTAATGACATATATGTATGATTATTGTACAGTGTGCGAAATGCGCCGTTTACTAGTGCTGCGTTTATAATTGTCAACTAGATGCTTCGTATGTGTAAGGGTTGATGATAATATTCACAATAGGTCCTGTAATTTTCACATATGTAATTAACGTTGAACTGCCAGTCTCCATTATGACTAGTATTGTTATAGATACACACGGTACAAAATATCAGTTAGGCCACCGGTACAATGGTAATTTTGCATAATATTTTGTCCAATAGTACTTGTGCCTCCAGGTCATTAATTCTTTTAAATTATATTTGCTTTTCTCTGTCCTCGTCCTCGCTGTTATTATTTAAACGATAAATTATTCGTATCGATAATCTAGGAAAAAAAAAGATGTCTGCCTTCGAGCTCTTTAATGATTTGGATTGTACCGCGAGTATTGACAGTTGAAAATGGAAATTGGAAACTAAAAGTGTTCACGTAATGAGCAGATTAATTGCATGGAAATTCACCTTCAGATTTAGAGAAACGAAAGACCTATCCCTTCCGCTTGTCAATGCGCAATAGTTTAATTGCACACTTCTCGTTAGAACTTCATACCTTTTTCAAAGCAAAAAATACGCTTCAATAAAATTGTGCCTATTTTTATTCGCTACCAATTCATCCGTCGACATGGGATTTTTCTCTAATTTAGATATGTTGCTCTGGAACGTCACCGTTGAAAAAGCTTTTTTTGAAATTTCGATTTCGCGTATCAGTTTTCAAAGGGCGAGATTAGACAAACGCTAGAGTTTGAAAATCTTTTTTTTTTCTTTTGTTTTTCACAAATCTCCGTTTTCTTTCCTTAATACAGATTACAAATAGATTTCTGAACTACAACACTTTCTCGTTCAAATCGTCGGTTGACTAAAAGCTAGCGTATTGACTGTTTCTTTTTAGATTTTCTTCTGGAAAAAAATTATCAACAATTCGTAACGACTTAACGAAGAATAAAGTACGACTGCTGAAGAATCGTTCACCGGAATTAGCGTAAAGTATTTTCATTGATACTTTGATTGTTGATAACGTATGGGCGTCACATATTATTATTGTTAGCGTTATTATTATTATAACCTTCGTAAATAGCTACATTCAACAATTCAGTAACTTTAATATCGCTCGAGTCCTATGCCGTATTTTACAATCTACACATAAATATATCCTCATTTACATTAATATTTAATATCGCGTTATTCCTTCTTCCTAATCTCTAACAGTCGTTGATTCAATCGTTAATCAACAGAACAATATCTACCACGTAAACCATACGATTCACTTGGGCCTGCACAATCTATACGTAAAAGGAAATTACGCAAACGCCATAATTCCAAAGATACAAGAACGCTCTTCACTCTGAATGGGAAATTTTTAATATTCGTGTGAATTAAAAAAAAAATACAAAAACAAATTGTATAAAACAGCGCGACACTTCCTGTTTGAATTTACAACAACATTTGGCACGACTTAATAATTGTCACCAGACTCTTTACACGGTGCAAAATATCCTAAATGACGAAGCAGACAAAAATGATAATCTTCAAAATTTCAACTGGCCTGACCTCACCAAAGTTCACATGAAAATGATAACTCGCATGGTATAGCACAATGAACTGAAATGAAATGAGCTCCTTTCACGTGCACGCATATATCAATACTGATTTACATTGAATCTTCGCTTCCTCATCCGTTACCACAATCAATGACAGTCTCACTGAGATTAACAATCAGTGAGTAAATATAAAGGTGCGCTGGACATTGCCTAAGTTTTCCTATTCTCTCATTCACATGTAATCACACGACAAGTAATGCGCACAAAGGTGAAGATTCATTGTCAAAAAAGATTGCGCGTATAACACGTAGATAAGAAAATTTCAGTCGCGTATGAGAAAACATCCTCATCGATAATCCTATCGTCTTATCTACAATCATGATATGGCCGTGTCACTTTCTAGATATGCATAAACTTATTGACAAACGTGTACGTAGTTGGATATGGCTTCTTCCACTTGATATCCTTATCCAATTGTTATATGCATATTATTTATAATTATATATAATTCCATTATCCCCTGGCAATCCCATAGGACGATTCTTAAGGGTTGGTAAAATGGTGAAAGTCATACGTACAAAAGATCAATTACAACGAGTGTCACGAAGTCAGGTATTTACATACATAAAGCATCATCGTCCTCGAAATCACGTATATTATATCCTAGTATTCCTGGCCATGCATAATCCCATATCCTTAATATTCGCCTGCATGGCTATTGACTGTGAATCCTGTGAATTTCGATCCTGGAGCTTGTTGATCTTCTTGCCAATTTAAGAACGAATACAAGTGGCTGTACCCAGGTGAAATATGAACTTTGATACGTACAGATCTTCACATTTTTACCGGACACAAGAGTAGTCGGATCCTGAAGAAGACATAAAGAAAAGGTAGAGGCTTCTTGGATGGTTACCATACTCACCACCAGACACGATCGTCATCAGGATATCCCATATAGTTCCTTTTGGGATATTAAAAAATTTAAGACAATCACCAGGTAGGTAGTAGACCAATTTCTGGATGGTTCTCGTTTGAACGATCCTTTCAGACGCCATTAGAGATCCCTTTGCCATCGCCCATGCTTTTTCTTTGTGTACCTTCAGCCGGAATATATTTACATCTCATATATAATGGACTTAATGCACAGCGGCAGCTGACAAGGAGAGAATCCAAGGTGATGATGGTTGGAGGAGGACGTGGAGGATCTGAAGTTAAAAGTGTAGTCAGTTCAGGAACGAAGGATCTGGTATAAAAATGTAGAAGAGACAGTAACGAAGTTGAACCATTATCAGATAACGTGGAACGCAATCATACATCAAGGTAGGTTACGACAGGTCTTTCTTTCAGAAGGTAGAGAGACGCAGCTTCGTAACAAGACATAGAGGATGGTCTTTAAGGTAGCGTTTCTATGCTTAAGTCAGTGTCGCTGCGCGTTAAATCCACTTAAACAATATCGAGTAACACGGTCGTTACGGTCGAAACGCAAAAGTGACTTCAGACAAGTGGCGAACTAAGGTGTAGCAGCTATCCTGCTAGTCGGCTAGGTGATAGCTGGAGCGGTACCAGGTAAATGTGAATTAGGTCCTGAAGTGACTCCGATGTCTCGACCGTGGCGAACAAGCTCGTAAGAAACACTATATACACTGGTGATTTAAGCATAAGCAATGGTTATTACGAAGTGTCTTGTACTCATGAGTAAACTGTGAGGTCTGATCGTTTGTGAACTCTGCACTGTTTGCATATCATCATACGTACATAAGGACGCGTCCATATATGCTTTAAGTTTGGAAGTAACTGTAGCCACGTATTCACTTGCTTAGAAATTACCATTAGGGTTAACCAGGATCACCCTGAGGGTACTATTGGATGTTCTTCGCGCCGTGTAAACATCGCCATGCCTGGTGAACGTAGGCGGCGCACTTGACCCGATTGATATTTCCTAATGGTTAAGCTATCGAGCCGACAGTGGCGATAATCGGATATTCGAAGAGGCCCCGGTGGAGCATCAGGGCCGTCGCGACTCAACATCAGCCGTCCAAGAGCAACCAGGCGCTCTGACTCGAGCAAGCTAACGGGAGGATTGAATTGCTACGTGGGCTGTTAGTAAATCTATGACAATCTAGCGATACTCATCTGCATATTCATCTGTATTAACGTGACTATGAACCGAGTGAGAGAGACAAGGACAAGAGAGATGAAGAGACTTCTCACTCATCCAAATGTAAATCTTGGTTGGACCTGCATCGAGTCTTATCAATTTACATGCGCCTGATTGCTTTCAGAATCAACCGTCAATTAATATCGTGACAAATTGTACAGATGGTTGTCGAGGACGCCCGTTGCAGAAGGTCCATTAAATTTCGTTAAACGATCCCAAAGGAAATGACGTCATTCCAATCGACGAGGACAACTTTCACATTGCTTACGAGTAGACGGACAGGTGATAAGAGATGATCAGTAGCATAAAGACAGCTGGGGGTTGAATCTTCTCGGACGCTATTGCCGTCGCGACGTCACCGCCGTCTCCAGGCGTCTGCGACGTCGAAGCTGTCTCTCTCAGTGATCCTTGGTACACGTGATTCAGTCTGTTATTCTGGTCCCTCTCGCCCATGCCGTCCGTCAGGTCGTCGTAGCCCAAACGGTCTCCATTTTTCTTGGAGTGCTTCGGCAGTTCCATATCTATAATTAATATAGAAAAGAAAGACCATGGTACGTTATCTGTCGACAGTGAATAAGGCTGATTGCTTCTTATCGGTAGAGCAACGGTAATTGTTATTCCGATAGTAGATTACAAGACCCCCCCTTAACCCCTGAAATTGTTTTTGTCACTTTCTTGCCGCTCCGATAGGAATCACGAGTATTTTCACGCTCGGGCTAACACGGCAAGCAAGAATTCCGGCTTTGACGTGGAATCCAGCTGGTAGATTCAATTTATCGTGTATCCCCGCAAATCGGCACGACGCAGAAAGGAACGGGAGAGACGAGGTGGACCAGCGGCGGCGTCGACGTCGGCAGGAGGAGGAGCTCGCCGAAATAGCAGTTTAGCACTGATAACACTTGGCGGACTTTTATCGATCATGTCTGGCAACAGATGGCTCACCCAATTCCGGGCTCCGCGTTTTGTCTGGCTGGTTGCCTGATAAACGATAACTAATACGGGAGGATATTGTTTCGCGGACTTTTAGCGGCCGACGAGGCTGACGTGACGTGGCGCAATACCCACAGCCTTCCGCCACGTACGTCCTCCACGCCCCCCTCGGCCGACCTCCATCATCCTTTGCTTCCCCCGGTCCATATATCTACTGCCATCCTCTTCTTCATCTTATATCTTCTATCTTCTTCTCTTTCACACTTGTACCAACTACCATCAGGCCCATTACGGACGTCACCACTGGTACACTATGTGTCATCCTGGCTCCCTGTTCACCACGTTCTCAGCTTCCTTCTGATTCTGCTGCTCCTCCCCCTGGTCCGCTTATACCTTCGGTTTAACGTTTAATCCTTGGAGCTTATCCGATCGCGTGACTTCTATGCCTCGTGCACGAACCAAACACTCGGCTAGGGACCTTCGGAAGGATAGGGGATGTAGAGAGATAAATTCAAGTGATTTAAGTCAGCCTTATCTTTTCTCTCTCTCTCTCTCTCTCTCTTCAGGGTTATCAAGAGTATTGGAATTTTTCAATGACAGACAGACTCACCGTAGAGCCGAATATTGCCTTCAGCATCCCCAATGGAATTTTTCGAGATGCACTTGTACCCTCCCATGTCCTGTTTCTGGAGGTTCTTGATGATCAGCCTCATCTGTACGCTGTACACGGAAATCTTGATCTCTGACATAGTGTACTTGTGGTTGCCTATTATCATCTCTCCTAAAAATATAACAAAGTATTGTTCTCCGTTAAGTTTTTACTCTTATTCTCCTTGTAGGACCACCCTCTTATTTAGGCAGAATCCACATCGGGTGTCGGATAAAGGCATATTCTTACCTGTCTCACGGGTCCAGTAGTTGATCGCCTTTGGTGAAGCTTCAACGTGACAGACTAACGTCACGTCCGTACCCGCCGGGGCGCCCACTAACTGATTCGGCACTTGGATCATCGGATGAACTGTAACGTTTGACAATAATCCTTTGATCGGGCAGCATCCCACATTGAAGGAGCGGATGGGAAAGCTTCGCGGTCGTAAGGAGCTTATAAAAAGGTAAAGCCTACGTCGCCCACGCGGATGGACGATGAGATTTTTCTCGGTTGAGAACGTTTCAAAATTCGTTCGAGGGTTGGGATGGCTACGGGGGAGCGTTGTAAAAGGGCAAAACACTTGAGGGATCAAGACGCAACGAGCCGCTGGAGAAGGCTTATAGGGTTAGAGAGTGAGATTGGGAATGGAGGAATGAACGTGGACCAGAGAGAGAAAGAGAGGATATGGGGGAGAACAAAAATATATTCGAGTTAGTCGAACTTGAACATGATCCCAAGCGCTATTCATCTCTAAGCAAGCCCTCCAGATTTAACGGGCGCTCACTGAGAGAGGCGATAGGAAAAAAAAAATATTGCCAAGCAATTAAAACTTTCTAGCCGCAGCGCTAAGGCAGAACAAGGAATATAAATCAATCATATTGCAAACGCAATTTGAGTGAAATTTTTTTTTTCCTCAGTTTCCTTGGTCCCTTACAAAAAGTCTCTCTAGAGTCAATTAATCCATAGATATTTGCATAACTTATTTTTCTAGAAAATTGTGCAACAGTGACAGTCACTTGCACGAAGCAATAAATAAGTTCTGACTCGACCGCAATGAAAATCTTTCTACTGGATTTAACGTGAAGAAAATTGTTTGACAAGTAAAATAATTACTTATGACGAAGTTCGATTTCAGGAATCGGATTGGGACAATATTTGGTGATAACAGGAACGACAGGGTCGTCGACTTTTTCGACCGTAGTGATAATAGTCGGGAAATGCTTGAGGATTGCCGATGTGTCGAAAAGCAGGGTTCTGAGCTGGACTAAATGCCTCGTGAAATAAATCATTCAAATTGGGAACTGAAATCCCTGGGCTAATAGGTTAGGATCCTAGTTCGGTTGATGCGATTGCGGTATGAAATAAGCCTGTAAGGAGAAACACTAGGGAAACGTAATAGGTTTCTGGGATTGGTTGACTGTACATACATATATATATGTTGCAGTCTGTGGTTTGAAGTTGGGGGGGGGGGGGGCATGCTTTCGGCCGTTAGAAACGGGGCTTGAGGAAAGTTATTCTAGCCTGAAGGAAAGGAAGAAAAGACAGGCAGATACTGTTGCGGTGATAAGGTAATGCTCGATCCGTCTCTACATTACCACCCACTCTTCAGGGATGGTCTGCGGTTACGACTTTCTTCCACTTTCTCTCGAAGGTGGTCTTGGACATTTTACAGGGATTTGACTAAAAAAAAAAAAAAACAAGGAAAGCAATGTACAAACAAGCTTTCCTCTCTTTATCATTACATCACTTTAATGCCTGGGAGAATATTAAGGTGGTGAGGATGCTCGTCGCTTGTGAAAGCACCGTGAGGGGCCTGGGAAAGATCCGCGGGGGGGGGGGTTGCCTCCAGGCGTCCCTTAATGAAAGGAAGCCTTTAGCAACTTTCTCTATTATTCGGATCATTGCCTAGCTATTCGCATTTTCATGGACCAGTTTACTCTCTCAGGTTGGTAGAACTGACATTATAAGATGCCAAGACGAGTACATGAAACCGGAAGGACTCAAAGAGTATCGCTCGTGAATACAAATTATTTGACATTAAGAGGATACGGAAAGGAATAATCTCGATCGGCACAAGCAGAGAAGAAGGTCATACCGGGTGTACGATTTCAATTGTAAAATTGCACATTATCTTAAACACGTTAAACGTCGCTAGACGGCAACTCGTCCACGTGTTAAGAAGGATATACCGCGACAGGGACTTTAATAGAAT
The DNA here is from genome assembly GCA_030142655.1 of Trachelus tabidus. Classification (NCBI taxonomy): domain Eukaryota; kingdom Metazoa; phylum Arthropoda; class Insecta; order Hymenoptera; family Cephidae; genus Trachelus; species Trachelus tabidus. Next base: position 889,499 of record JARQTI010000563.1, on the reverse strand, counting down.
TCGATTATCCTGCAGGATCTAATTACGGCCAGCAAGGAGGCACACGATGGCGTGACCGAATATCCAATTTCCGTAGAAGAATTATCTATTGCGGATCTAGAGAGTCCGTGGGTCACAACCGCGACTTAAGCTCGAGGGCTTGAAGAGCCGGTTGCCTGGTTTGGTGTTAACCCTGTAGCGAAGGTAGAGGTAGAAGTAGGTAGGTATATCGCCCCAAGTGTAATTTTATTATCTCTCTTTTCAACGCTCTCCCTCCCCCCACCCTAAGTTCACACTGTTATTTAAGCAGTATTTTACTTTAATTTTTTGCTTCTTTTCTTCTCTCTCTCTCTCTCTCTCTCTCTCCCTCTCCCTCTCTTTACCCCCAACCCCACTATTTCTACAGTATAACGCCAAGAAGCCATTGCCCCTTTACTGGCTCGACTCTCCTTTTGCTACGGCGAAATTATGCAAAGAAGGAGACGATGGCTATCTCTACGATGCTGCCGCTACAGTCCTTCCTCTGTCTATTCCATTGGGATGCGGGACCTTAAGCCCGTTTCGCACAGATAAATGCTCAGGATAGGCGTTACACGCCGCTCGAGCGTAATTGCATCGGAAGAACGTGCACCAGTAGATAGGAGTTGTCAGTCAAGTCGTGCAGTCCTACTACAGTAATGTTTAGCCCCAGCTCCATTCGCTGATCCACTCTAGTTCTCCGCATCCACGTCTGGACCACAATGTCCAACGTCAAGTCGTCCGGCTTGAAAAGGACGAAAGCATTGCTCTCTCGACGAAGGCTCTACTCACAATGAACGTGAAGCATCATTCGCTTGCTGACTGTCGGCGGGACCCCGTTACTCGCGACACACAGATAAGCGCCCATCTCGCTTCTGGTTACCTTTGATAAGGTCAGCGTCTCACCCTCGGCTGTAATAACTGTGAACAGCAGATACGTTCTTGAGAAATTGTATTCTTTCGCCATATTCCCTCATGGCGGTGGTAATTCTATATTTGATGAAGATAACACAAGACACTCTGAAGAATCGCAGGTGCCGGTACGTAAATTGATGAATGACAGACCATAGTAAATATATATAGTATTAGGTTAGTCCTTACGTCTGATCTTGCCGCCAGATGCGCCGTCTCTTGCTATTATCTCACCTCCGTCCTCCCGGCGCCATGCGATGTCTGGTTTCGGATAACCACGAGCTTTGCAGACGAGCTTCGCCGAGCCACCCTCCGGCACCATAAGATCCCCGGATGTCTCCTCGTAAATAATGTCCGGTGGAATGACCACTTCCAGATACGCGCTCTGTCAATTGAACGTGAACAACGTTAGGCGATATTCCCTATACCAAATCGAGGAACTCGTATCAATAAAAATAGTTATTTAATCCAATTCGATCAATTATCGATGAGTGTTTTTTTTTTTTTATAAATCTGGATTCATCATTCTTACGATACTTTGTTTCGTTGGTTCGATGTAGAACGCGGTAACGAAAGACTCACCTGGCTTTTCATGGGATACGTGTTAACTTGGCACATGTAAAGACCACGATCCTCGCGTCTGGCGCCTTTGATGTTTAACGTCCAAGTATTGTAATCACTATGAGTGACGGAGAGACGTGCATTGTTCGTAATGACGTGATCGTGAATCGCCAGGACTGCCTTGGTGTCAGCTTTGATCCATGCCACCTAACCTCACCAACACGCATCAGTGAATATTAGTAAATGATAACAATTCGACACGGTGTAACGAAGCTATCCTAACGCGACGTGATTTAAAGGCCTTTGCAAAATCCCTTGCACTTTGACCCATCGTAATAATCCTCGATAGTTAAATACGTCGGTTAACCTTATCTCCATCGAATTCGCAAGTCAATTTCTCACATGACTAGCTCGAGGGATAACTAAGAGAGCGCGAATATTATTGGCACGAAATTGAAGCCTGACTATATCGAATGTTTGACCTCTTCTCGGCCTGAAAGGTTCTATCTATCGTGCAACAAAGAGGCACGCAGGGTTCTTATCGATATCTCAAAAGCTGAGTGTATAGAATTCAAGGAGGGAGACCGAGTGTTTGGTAGTGACGGCCCTGTGAGTGCCTCCACTTATAATACATTACAGGGATGCTAACCCCTTTTCCTTTTGCCACCCTTAATCTTACGCTTCTGCCCTCTGACCCCACTGAATCTTCCTCCTTTGCTCGGAGAGTACCGACGGATGTCGGTAACACAAGGACAGTCGACGTAACCTCAAATCGCAAATCCTCTACTATTGGCTGTGTACTCGCCACGATATCTTTTTATCGCCCTTATCTCTTTGTACTCACTTTCTTTTGTTACCTTTAACCTCTTTCATCCCTCTTTCGTATTATATTGTCTCAGCGGTGGTCGAAACCATCCAGCAAAATTCACCAGGTTATCTTACAGTCTGCTGTAACGGAAACTCGATTGCTCGTTCGTTAAACGCCCGGAAAAACTAAACGGGCGATCGACCGATCGCATCGCTCAATACGATTCCATTCGTTTTACCGTCGGTAAAGTAATCACGTCGGTAACGAGCTATCAATCGCTATTGGTTTTTAGATATCTGAGATTTCTTTACCCTACCTCGGCGCAATAATCTCCAGAGACTTTTTTTCTGGGGGAATTTCCTACAATTAAGTATCGCTACGAAATAACATTCTGTATTGATTTTATAAGGCGTGCATGGTGTTATCCATACTTTCTTCTGCGTTTTCTTTTCTTTTTTTTTTTCCACAAAACTCAAACTTACGAGCTTCTGCCTTTGGAAGAATGACAGATATAACGTTATACCTACGTACTACACCTATCTCTCCCTCTATTCTCCAGGTCTTTCATATGCAAACCATCTCGGAGCTCTATTGTGGTTCATTGTGAGCTCACGTTCCTGGATCCAGTCTACCACACCTCGTTTATTTCTCACTTTTCGCCATTTTTTCCCCCCACCACTATTCATCTTCAGTCTCATCTTTGAATTCCCAACGTCGAGATACGGGCTGTTCCCTTTCAGTGCGATAGATATGGATAAATAGTCAAGAGCCCTAATTAAAATTTCTCTAAAACTACTCTTCCAATATTTTTTTGTTGCAATTAAAAAGTAAAAAATCGTTATCTACTCCTTATCCTTACTAAATTAAACTGACCCTCCCCTTTCCCAAAGTATTTCCCCTACCTCAATGAATATCCACGTTTAGAGTCCCTATATCAGAATAACGTGGATGAACTTTCAGCCTCAAAATTTTGTTAGCCATTTACTCATACAACCTATTCACTGCTAACAGAGACCAGGTTAAAGATTGACGCTCCGACACAATCGATTTCTTATCTTTATTAACCTACGTGTGGTTACTTAAAAAAAAAAAAACATGCTCATGCAACCTCCAATTTCCTCGATTAATATTCATGCATCATTGGCATGCCTCAGATATAAATTTATCGACATGGCATATATATCTATATATATATATATATGTGTCATATGTATTACGTATTCAACTAGACTTTACATGGTGCTTTAATTGTCCTGAACATTTTCCGAATACCTATCGATATTCGATATGTATTTGCAATATGTCAATTTCATATGACACAGTAGTCCAGATACTAGTACAAATAAAATGACAGTCTTGGATTGTTTTATATCTCATCACTGTTAAGGCTTATTCAATTGATGCTAATTATATATTCTTATAATTAACAAATTTCGCGTTCTACCACTGAACTCCAAGATTCCTCTCTCGTCCACGTAGTCGAGTTTCGATCGAAAGATTTGTCGAAGAGCGAAAAGAAAAGAAAAAAAGTACGTGGACGATAACTTCGCAACCCCTCGGCGTCGGATCCCCTTTTTCTGGTTTCGTGCCGATTTACGGTGATGTTTAATACAATAAATTTAAGTGGCTATGGGCTATCAATACGGTATTTATAAGCCATTACATATTACTACGGGCCATTACTTCATAGCTGTATAATTCAAATCTCACGCTTTTGCTTTACGTTCAAAATTCATAACTCGTTAATTCTCACACTACTGGGGGGTTTCACGTGGTGCTTTGCCGTAAAAGCGTTTAAAGCCTATATATATGTATATATGTGTGTGTATATCTAAAAAGCCAAAAAGCCAGGTCGATCAATTTTCCACGTCCCATATCGTTATCGGTGTGACCTTTGAATTAATTTTTTTTTCTTATCAATTACAAAATTACCGCTTTTAACTCCTCTACCTTACTCGTCTTGTACAACAGTCAATTTTTGTAGCTTAACACTAATTAGTGATCGACAATAATAATATTGAAAATTTGCACGATTTTGATTAATTTATATATTTTTGTCTGCATCATTTTTTTAATCTGAATTTCCGCTTAATCGTCTCTGGACCATCGAAGCATGTGTACTGGTTGATAATCTTGTGAATGATTTTGAGAATTTTTTTGGAAAGTTTTAACAACATATATGGCCATTAGTTTATATTTGAGCAGTGCAGTATTGTTACCTATAGTCAGATGTTTGATATTCGTTTGGAGCGAAGGTATGAAAATTTGGACAGAGAAAAAGGGAAATACGCGTTTCTTTTTTTTGAGCTTACGGTACACGGTTTTAGGAATTTGGGTACTCGGGAATTGCGTATTTATTTGCGTATCCGATGATGCGCGAATGCAGGAGTTTTTATAAGCGGGGAAAGAACGCTTTCGGGTTTTATTATTCTCCACGATTCGCCGACGTTGTACGACCGCACCATATATGTATATACTGTTTGGTACGATTCCACGTAATTCTTGAATTCTTAAACGAATCTACTAGAATATATACGGAATATGGAGATCAAGAATTTCCTCTCTTCATTGACGATCCATACCTTTGTCAATTAATAATATGATCGGTTGATTTTTATTATAGGGAATATATTAAGTAGCGAATATCGCGCAAAGATTGTTCTATCAGGATGACATAAATAATTGAAAAAAATTAATTTAAAGAAAAATATATTCAGAATAGGTTCGTATACGAGGGATTAAGAATTATTAAGGACAGGTAGAAAAATTTCAGTCCGAAATAATAATCATGTAGATTTCCATTTCCGGAATATTTTCGCACAAGATCTACGAAAAAGAATTTTTAGCAAATGAAAACGACCTATTTCACTCTTGTGTTTTACGTAACTCGTGTAACCGAGAAAAAGATTAATAACGAGATAAAATAAAACAATTTCGTTTACACGAAATTGAGAGAAAGAGAAGGTACCGGAAGTAGCGGGAGCATATGATGTGATCCGCAGGTAAATTTGCTCGTCTAATTTCTCAAATATTATGACTGAACAGTGATCAGCGTCACATCGTGTCGCGTCTAATTTCAGCAGACCGAGAGATTGGTAGACACTGGGAAATTGAAAAGACACTTTCGTATATTTACGAAGGTACGTTTCAACGCTCACGCCCATCCAGAAAGAGGCTGGTTGCGCGAGGAACGCATACTGCGAGTGGCGTTTCCACTTTGCGAAATTACTTTTTGAAACCGCGTGTCCTTTGGCGAAGATTGCTTTGCGCGTCTAACCTACTTAAAAATCCAATTATTGGAAAACAAGCTAACCTAAATAAAGATGCCTGATGGTCACGACCCGTCGAAATTTGTTTATCTTGAAAACAAAAAAGAAATATTTTTTTGCGATTAGTCTCTTAAAGCAGAAGTACGCAAGTGTCGTCCAGGCGATACACAGGCAACTGCCATTGATTAAAGAGCGTATGAAATTTAAAAAAAAATCCTATCGCTACAAAAATGTAATTCAGTAGAACTGGTCAACAAACCATCAGACAAGTTCACGTGGTCCGTGACACTCCCTGGATAAGATTAGAATCCCGTCGTTATCCAGCATGCATATATCATTAGCCCGATACGTAGCTTCGTGGAAGTGAGGAAGGCGGGAAATTCAAAAAGACCGTGGCCGTAGGAAAAATAAATGTGAAAAAAAAGAACGAATACGATAGGTGGAATGAATAAAAAGTTGTCATGGTTACGCGAGCGATTGCTCTTTCCAGTAAAAACTACCCCGATCCCTCTAAAGAAAGAAAACATATGGCCACTTTGTTAAACTAAGAGACAGCCACCGCTAACCTAAGTAGCAAAAGATAGAAACCCCCTTCGACTTGATCAACCGAACCCAAAATCAACCCCCACTGCCCTCAAGGATGAGTAAATTTTTACCTCCAAAAATACACACTACTAAATATAACGCAGAATACAAAAAAGAAAATAATGATCAAGACGAGTAAAAAAAAAAAAAGAATTATCCGTAATCAAAATTAAACGATCAACAATAATGATCGTGATTATGTGATGATTCAGATAATACAGCAGCCTCGAAAAGTCCAGTGCTCCAGTGAGTGCGTGCGACGTGCACAGAAGGCAAGAGATATAGAGATAGAGAGATAGAGAGAGAGAGAAAGAGAAAGTGAGAGAGTTATATACAATGTGTATATATATACATATACATGTATATATTGAAAAAGAGAGACATACGAATGTCCTTATATATATACACACAATTACAATATAACATCGTGATGTAAATCAGGTCTCGATCTGAATAATTAAACGACTCAAGTCAAGTTCAAGTGTGAATCTTATGACGCACACTGCAGGTAGGTTCTCATAGCAGCAGTAGTGCATGAATGCAGTGCTGAGGTGCAGGCACGCGCAGAGTGCAGATTAGGTAAGTAGTTCCTTTAGGCGGACACGTAATGGTAAGATAGTTACCCGGGCCTTGGCGCCACCGTGATCTCCACTCGCGGAAGAGGAAGGACTCACCCGGTATCCACCGAGGTTGTTCACCACACAGGTGAAGGTAGCGTCTCGTCCCTGCGGGATCGTTACGTTTTCCAGCGGGTAAAGGAAGTCTGGCTCCAGTCCCGTCACTGAGAACAACCAAAGAACACACAAGTTGTACTTATACTGCACGTAGAAAGGTAGGTGGAGCATGAACGAAGTATGCTCGAATTCCCTAGATTTGGTACGTTAGTGACAGTGAATCGGTACAGCTGTTACTGGGGATCTTGGAAAGAAATTTTGTAATTTTAGTGAGAACAAAAAAAAATGGAACTGGCAACCATGCAAATTGTACGGTCGATTCGATGGGATACGTGCGTTCCTGTTTATCTACGTAAGAACGACGAATGTATTGAATTTGAATTTACAACGCGCAAAGATTGAGGATATCCTATTCTGGCTCGTGGCTTGGCATCAGGGTAAGCAAGACTCGCGGGGTGAATTTTACGAGGGTATTTACATGAGCGCAATATTTTATAGGGCACTTAATGCTAGGTCACGTTCCGTCCCGTAGCCCGAGCGAGGCGGGACCTACCTACATGAATCAAGGTGCGCTTTAAAGATTTCTTTCTTTCTTATGTGTATGTGGTTATGTGTGCTTATGGATATCCCTGCAATATGGCTGATAAGGAACTCTCACTTGGGAGCTCAAAATACTTTTTTTGGAAAATGAAACTACTGGCGTTCTTCGCTTTGCCGGATCTACCTGAACGCGTGAAAAATTTACAGGGGCTCGTGCGATCTCACGTGCTGGGGATCATACTCGAGCTGTGGATGCTGTGGGAGAAATGTTGGAGTACGAAGATTTTATAGAGATTTTATAGAGCTAGAATGTAAATGGATGTGGGTCAAGTTGGTAGGTGTGGCGTATTTTTGAAATTAAAAAATTGCATAATGTATAAATTTAATTAATATGATTTAATTGAGATCGATTTAACTGTGAGTCTTATCAATTACATTGACCACAATCATCAACCACGTGATTCAATTGAAATTGATCAGTTTGGTAATTAATCGAGAAGGTGAAACGATACGGTGTTATATACAGTTATAACTAAAGGGGTCTCGCGGTCTTGAACTTTTATTCTAGTCTCAGGGAAATAACTTCTACTTTCAAAGGCAATCAAACCCCTTGCGGATCGAGTTGGTCTTCTGATTTATAAAAGTGAAAAAAAGTATGGAACGACATTTCCTTGAAAACAAACGAGAAGGAACAAAAGTCAATAGAGTGGGTACGCCGAAGTAGATGGGCTTATATGGTAGAAGTATTTTTACTTATTCCAGTGAAAAACTTTTGAAACGTATAAAGGACCGTGGGAAAACTTAGTCAAGTGTACCCAGGCACTCCTTTCGTCATTGAGGATCCTGAATTTCATTGGTTTTGCGTGTCCCGCCAATGGCGTCGACTTCACGTTTGAATAACTTCTCTCCAGCCAGCTAGTGGAAAATAAAATATCAGAGAAGTCAATATCAACCTGGATACTAATTTCCGAGTGTCATTTGCAGCCAGACATTTTTTTTCCAATATTTCATTCCGTTTATGAGTACGCTATACGTGCAATATATCACTGGAAATCCAAGTGTGTTATTTTTACATTTAAATATCTGGGAGTAACAACACACTTCGATTTTCAGTGGTAACTGCAAAACTGTCTTATGTAATTGACCGTTATAATTTACCTACAATTCAAATATTCAGTCCAAGTGTAATGCAAGCCATGCGCAATCGACTACACTCGAATGCACTTTCAGGCGAGAAATCCATTGGTAATAAGTTAGAAATCCAATCGTGCATAATTTCCCTTGTGGATACGGCACCAAAGTAGGATTTAACATTTTATCAATAACTTATGCGTTTCGCCGTGTACACTGTGTCAAGAATTTTATAGCGATACACGGTAATTCAATATATCCGAGAGTCCTGTCACATTAGCCCGTTCTCACGGAAGACACATAACCTTAAAGAAATAAAAGCTTACAGAGAAAATACGTTACATCTATATCTATGAAATGATATGACAGAGAATAGAGAGAGAGCCAAAGTCTTCGAAGATACTGATCGCATCCAGAAAAGGTGTCACTGGAGTTTGCTCCCATGGAATCCTGGAATCGTCCAGGACATATGTGTGTGTGTGTGTAAGGCGAAGTAGAAGTAGAACCGGCGTATACGCCAGACTGGAGACGGAGGGATGAGAATGAAGTAAGAAGAAAGTGGACTGATCGGTGGCTATCCCAATGTTACTAGGTATTGCTCGTGTTCGGTGGTGTTCCCTGTGGTGATCCTGGTGTTAGTAGATATCCCATGGGAGACGTAGGATGGTACGTTATACGGTACGACCCCTTATACCCGACGACCTTCTTGACCCACGACCCCTCGAGCCTCCCTCGACTCAGTCACGATCAGCAGTGATGGCTTTGAACGGAGTCTTTCTCTCATTTTTTTTTCTCTCCTATCCTTTTTCTTCCCTTGTCAAAGCTTCGACTAGCGATCGCAGCAAGCTCTCCTTGAACAGTATAGGAGGTTAGAAAGATAAGAGGATAGCGAACCAAGTATAACAGTATAAAATAATGTAACATGCGAGAATCCAAGTTGACCTGGTCACACGTGTCATCCCAGTAGCCAAATCCTGACCAGGACTCTTCGTAAACCATTGATTTCACAACTGATAAGACTTATCCGGATCCGCAACGTGTTGCAGTATCCCCGTGATACTGTCACCCAGTGCATCCTGAATCTCGTTGACAGCTGCTTCCTAGTGACGGTCACGCTTGTAAAAAAGAGACGAAGAATCCTACGGAGCGACGGCGTCGTCATTCCCTTAAAGCTGACATCCCTTGGTCCAGGAACATCCCCTGGAGTAAACAGAAGGTTGATTCCTCGTGGGGTCACTCGTCTTCCATGCCGTAGAAATTAGACGCAGAGTGCGACGGATGGTCATTGAAATTAGCCAAACGTCCGTTCGTTTCAAGGAGGACGAAGAGGACGTCGCGACGTCTGCCGTCCGAACGTGGCCCGTCGGGGAATCAGTCTCCACAGCGAAAATTCCTCGAAAAACAGACTCTCGACGTGGTCCTTGCGGTAGCGAGGTACATCGGAGTTTGGCTATGTTGAAGATCGTCCTCTCTCTGTCTCTCTCTCTCTCTCGACGTGTAGGTACTCCAGGTACACCCTCCTCTTCAAGGGATGCTGTGAGAGAACGTGCAGGGGTGAGTCTGTCTGTTCGTTGGCCCGTGGAGGAGATGGAGGGTAGTAGAGAAAAGGGCGAGGAAGCGGGTTCCGGCTTCAGAGAAATATATATATATAAGGCACCCTTCCACATATAACCACTCTACTACCCTCGAACAAGTCCACTGTATACATACGAGTTTCTGACGATATGGATCTTCTATCCTTGTTGATGCTACCTATGTGTGTAATATATATGTGTGTATATATATATGATCCATATATGGACATTCTAGAGATGTATTACATACATATATACCGTGGCGCGAAGGGTATGGCACCAGGGGAATAGAGACTCCGTATAAGGTCCGAGTTGATTGGGTGTGAGCAAACAGGAGCTCTCTGCTGCAAATCCTCCACTTCTGCGTGTCCAGGCATCACCTTCTACGTGCCGTGCGGCTGCAGGTTCTAGACCATGGTGTGCGGTGTCTTACGAGATATCTCCCCTTTATTCTATTTTTGAGACTTCACTATGATTATGGTAGATTTACAAATGTATATAGTATAGGTGTACCGTAGAAAGTTTTTCCCCCTGGTAAAGTACTGCCTGCATACTTAGTACGTACCTATATGATTTTGTAGAGGTTACGTTAGATTCTCTCAATTCACTGACGACGGTAGAGAGAAAGCTTTTCACGAAACGTTACATGCTGCCTCTCGAATTCAATCTGTGATTTGTGGATACGAATGAGATTCCTTTTTCTACAGTCGACGACCTTACTGTACCTGTTTTTTTTACCTTTTTCTCAGAATTATCGTCGTCTGGAAGGATTCATTCACCGTTGACCGAGTTTCCTGACTCACTGTTAAAAGGCAGAGGGGATCTACCCGGTGTCAATAAACTAACCTGAGTTACTTGTATTTATAAGTTATATGGGTACCTCATTACGAACTTTATTGTTAATTTGACGTGTAACGTAATTAGATTATGGGCTTATTTCAAAATTGTACTGCGTCTTTGTTTAGCTAAATACGTTTAACCGATACGGAAAGATACCTGCGGTGGATCCGAACACACGCAGTTTCGAACTGCTTGAAGTTGGCTACTGACATTCTCAGGGCGGGATTTTCAAACGGGACGTCGTTTAACACGAGATGAAATAAAAGAAGAAAGCTGCAAATGGGAAGTGTACGAAAGACCTGACGGGAGCTCAAGGAGCGTGGAAAAATTTGACGAGTCTTTGAAGTTTCCTACTCGACAAGCAGTAGAGAGATTATGAAACCGCAAGTGGATATGGAACCGAGCGGGAAGTAGGAGGATATGGAAATGCTCAGTGGCACGTGTTTCCGGTATTTGGAAGAAAATGGAAGAGTAGGAAAAAAAAGGAAACAGAGATGAGGGTGGACGAAGAACCAGTGAGAGTGAATAGAAAGGGATGAGAGACAGGGAGGGGGTTGCTCGAGGGGCTGGAGACTGGGCGAGGGACAGGAGGGCACCGGCAATATAAAGTAACGCGAAACAGTCCTGCATTATTCACAGCATGAATTATTGATGAGCGTCGCGTAAAATATGAACGCCGCGAGTCGTTATCAACGGACCGCAGGTTGTGCTCGCCGCTACGCGGCGCTGTTTCGCGGCTACGAACGGACAGATGTGACGGGACATGGGACAGACGACACTGCACATATTGTATTACGTCACATCCTGCCACGCGGCGGCTCGTACTCTCATTATTCTCTCCTCGAACCTGACATCCGCCGCCCCTACCCTAATCCTACAATCACCCTTCGCGCCTTTTGAACATCCACGCACCTCCAGCTTCTCTCTGGGTTTACAACTACTGAAATAACCTCTGAAAATTATCTTTCTCTAACCGATTGGCTTTTTTTTTTTCTTTTGACACGTCTTGTGTTAAAGCCGTGAAGAATTTTGTCGAACATGTTTGTTGTACACTTAATGGTCTATTTGTAGTCCAGGATGATCCTGGAGTACTTTTTAGACTTTGGAATGCATTACGAATTCATTAAAGGTAGAAATCGATTCCAGTGGGTCACGTCTCTTCCGTCTACAAATTGATCCGATAGGTCAGTGTGCGTTAACTCTGAGACTTGGAGTATTTCCGGAACGGGATACAATGTCCACGTGGTACTCTTGAGATGGAGGAACGAATAAATTAGATTCTCGCGTTAGAATGTCTTTTTGGAGTTTCGATCAAGTCGAGAGCTCTTGCTTCCTGATCGCATACCAATATAAAGTGTATAAGCACTCTTAGCCCGAAGTACTTGGAGCATTCTGGTTCCTCGATACACAATTCGCTCCCGTGCTGATCCTCTTTGCAAGAGACGAGGTTCCCTAAGATCGCTTCGGCTTCCTGTCGCCTCAAGATTGTTTATAAAACTCGGCTGGCTGTCAGCTTCTTCGAAAGCTCCTACAGGAGAAGCAGACAACGAGCCAAGGGTTGTATGTATAACCCGAGCTGTCTGGTGCACGCTTCTTCTTCTTCTTCTTCTTCTATTCTCAGAGTCACCCTCCTTCTTTCCTACTCTTTCTTGCTTCATCTACATCTTCCACGTTTACTCCAACCCCTCCGACTCTTCTTCCCTTCGTCGCAACTCCGTCCTCTGGATCCTCTAGTCCAGGACCAAGAAGCTGCTGCCTGATGCTCGCCCATCACAGCACATTCGAATAAAACATTCCTCCCCATCCGGTAGCCACGGAAGTGGATTTCTCCCTAGTAGCCAGAGTCAAGGTCCACCAGAAATTTGGTCCGATGTTCACGTGAAGCCCCTGCGAAATTTTGCGAACATAGTATATCTCCAGAGTGATTCTTGGAATGTGTCTGAGATATCGCAGACATATATGAACAGGATAAGGTGACGGGGGGTTGAAATATTATCGACAAGGCTTGTCACGTCTTATCGACATTAGAAGAGAAGCGCGTGGCCCGCCATCTGTCGAGACTAAAATGCTGGTGTCTTGACATTCTTCAATTAAATTCAAGATCAAGGTAATACCCTGCTACTCCTCTTGGTCGTCTTCCTCCTCATCTTCTGTATCCTTCCCTTGGCCAAAATGTTGAGCGATTAATTAAATTCTCCAAGATCATCGACTCGTCTCAGTTATTTCATTCGGATAAGTGGCCTCCAAGATAAACCATGTTGGAATCTGAAAAGTCGATCAAACGTTCCATCGCCTCTTGAATCCACCCTACAATAATGAGATCCATCTGAGTAAATAACATCCTCGAGCGTCAACCCTTGGAAAGGAAAAAGGATTTAGGCATCAAGCCAACCGTGAGTGACAAGACGATAAGATTTTGGCTCGCGGCACACTCTAATAGATTCCCACTTTGTTTTTCAATGACGTCGCCATCTTGAAAGCTCCTAGCGGCTAAAACTTCAACTACGGAACTACGGAGTCTACATGACTCGACTGAATTTTTCTCTTTTTTTACACTCTTATCTTATTACTATCTTTTTGAAAGTTTACTCGTGAATCGTTATCGATTTCAATAATTCCAATAATTACTATCGGTTGGTACTACAAAAGAGGCTGACATGGCAAAAGCCAGTTGCCTAATTTGGCTCTGCTGTCAATAACGCAGGGCACCCTAGGTGCGTAATTGATACGGTAACTAATTGGTTTGCGCGTTTTAAATTGATTTCGGTTAATTACATCGCAATGCCGATCCGTTTCAATTATTATGGACTCGACAGGCAGCCGCCTACCATACATATTCTAGATATTCACAATCAGGAATTAAATGATCAAAGCGAGGAGGAGAGCGTCGGGTACTCGAACGTGGGTCGTTGGATTCGTTTGCCTTCGTGAAATTCGTTGAATTCTCAAAACCCAGTCAGTCAGCACGGATTAGCATTAACGGGCTAATCTTGCTGCCGCGTCGATGGACTTTAAACTCGAAAGGCAATTTAATGCGAGATGGATAACGAATTTCTGAAGCTTCTCTGATCTCCAGGATTCTCTTTGACGTACAATTCTTCCACGACCATAGATACGTCTATACTGTACAGTTAGCTAGTCTATGGTCAAGGTTGATTGCTAAAGGCAATGGTATAACCTGCACATAAATTTCGTTAAAATCAATCAACCTGAAATTATTGACAACGCGTCCTACAATCGTGACAGTGATAGTCGCATTAAATTATTTAATAACGTTATCAATATCATCCTGATTTGGCAGATGAAGCGTCGGTCCATGACCAAAGTACTGTATTTACCTAAAACCACCAAACCTTATTGAGATGCGAATGGTAAATTATTGGTATTTGAGAAGCATCGGAAACTCACGTAATGGGAAGGGGTCAATTGAGAAAGCGAAGAAAGTTTCCAGAAAAGGAGCATATATCTATATCTTGACATGCAAGTTTAACTATCAAAGTCAAGATACTTGAAGCGATTCCCTAGTTTCTCTTAAAATTATCATCTACAAATTAGGCGTTCCCATCGTGTCACGTTTAAACGGCACTCGGATTCCAGAAGTTTGGCCAAAGGTGAAATAGAGATAAAATTTAGTAAGCTGCAAGAGGGAGCATGAGTTCGTCTTTAATCTGACTACTTTGATCTTCTCCAGTCGGTATTTCCTTTCGCCTTGTTCGCGAAAGCGGCGCAAAACTTGGTCAAGTTCTTTCCACAAAAGCTGACTTACCTAACGAATGTAGTTTCTTGATTTTTCTTTTTTTTTTTTTTTCTTCAGGGATCGCAAGTCGCGCTCGTGCTTAACCTCTAAAGAACTCAATTGAGTTCTGGACCGTAGTTATCCGATTATCGCTCTCGGCTCCGGTCAGATACATCCGTGAAGGAAGCGGCCGATTAATCACGTTTACCAGACTCGAGTCGTGCCAACCAATTTCTTCGAATAGGGACGTTGTTTCCAGATAAGAGTGAGAACAATCGACATTCTGGTGCAACCGTTTGCGAATAGACAAACAATTCTGTCTTGTAATGCGCTTCCTTGAGTTTACCCTTAGATCGGTATTAACTGTGCCACCCAGTATATTAATGGTTTTTAGTTTTACTACATAAAAGCCTATGTATGTATATATGCATATCCATCGTATAGTCCAGTATAGATATACCGAGGTAAAATCTGTAAAAAAAAAAAATGTACGGATCGATGTACAGCACTTTGTGAGATAATGCTTATCCAAATATAAACGAGTCGTATGAAAGTAATTCCAGTGACTTTCGTAAGACGTACATAAATGTGGGTTGTTACAAAACTTTGGAATTACTCAACTTTTATACGTAGATTGTCATAGAAATTATTCATCCTTTATAACATCCCTATGTACCGATTAGGGACTTTCGCTACGTCGTCCTAGACTGCTCCATGTATTATCCTTAATCCAAAAGCATTATCAAAAATCAGCTGTTTATACTTATTTATATTTCTCAAGGAAACTTATTTAAGTATAGAATAGAATTTTGGTTGATATATACGTCTAGGGGGTGATCGTCCTGGATTTCCAGTAGTGGTGGTAAATTAATTTGGATGACAAGTGCAGACTCGACCATATAAACATCCAGGCCAGAAGTTGACCATCCACGATATTCAGCCTCCGTAATCTGCCGTACTTACAATATACCTATATGCACCTATTTTCTATAGTCCTGTATTTGGCACACTTCTACGTCACGTCTGCCAGTGACACAACGACGGGTACGAGCATTACGTATACGATTCTAGGAGATAGTCAATTTTTAATCTCGATGACGATAAAAATTGGGTGATAAAGAAAAAAGTAAAGTAAAATACAACGAGTGACTCACCGATTGGCACGTTGACGACAAACAGTATGATAAAGATGTGATGGAAAAGCATCGTGCACCGCAGGAGAGCCAAGAGGAAAATCTCGTGATGGTCCCTGTGATGCTGTCTACCTACTTAACTCCATCGTCTTCCACTGGACCCCCTGTTTCGCGTTGACTGCTGTGCAGCATGCCTGTAAATGACAGGTCGAAGGGTTACACAACCTCCATAGGAGACAGTGACAGATCGAAGTACGTGAGGTATCTGTGATACATTTTGAGGCTATCTTAACGGCACGAATACCTCGTTGCATGGATCGAAATAATTTTGTAGATTCTATTGGAATATTGATAACGAAATCTATATTTATGGAGAAGCCATACCGTTAACAGTGTTGGTACGTGCAGGAATATCTCTGTCGGATATTTCAACAGAATGAACAGCAGTTCGTTACCGACAAGGTAAAAGCCGATCCATCGCAATGCTGCAGCCGACTCCCCCTCCCCGCCCCCGAGACGAGAACAAAAAGAGGCTGATGGGGTTAACTGTAATTTGCATTCGTCTATCCGCTATCTTCTCTCCCACTCTAACCGACCCCTTTATTCAGCCCCGAGCCTTCCGGCTGTTCACGAGCTATTCGCGAAACGCAAAACAGATAGTAGAGCGTCAGCAAGCCGAGAAACGTAGTGAGGTTATGTATGGGTTAGGGTGGACTTCGCTATGATACCGAACGAGACTGTATGTATTGGGCCACGTGGAAATACGTAAACGAGAATGTTCTATTTCCTTTTATTCTTTTCTTTTTTTTATTTCGTTCTTTCTTTTGTGCCCCACGTCCTTCCGGAGACTCGAAACTTGCGCGAACTGCCCGGGTCAGGCAGTGCCAGTAGCACCAACCGCAAATACAATGCTTCCCCTAGCACTTTTTAGGAAACCTCAACGGCACACAGGGGTCTCGCACCATTGGCAATACTGAAACGAAGGTTGGCAATAGTCGAGATAAGCGGTGTATCTTCGGAAGAAATGTTTTGCATCCGTGGAAAATGATTCGATTGAAATTCGTCAATTGACTTTGTGTTTGACAATCGTTTCAGCTGGACAGCTGGCTGTCCATGCTCTTTACGTTTATCCGGTACGTGTGTTTAGCGTTCGTCTCTCTACAAAATCCTGAATAGTAACTCCAGTTAATGCCTTTGTGTCCGTTCTGGCTTTTATGAATTTTTCTACGGGGAAAAATAACGTTTGCGGAATTTCGATCGATTCAACTCATATTTTTACATGGCTTCTGTGTAGGTAAATACGCACGTATGCAGATGCACACGTTCCGATGTATTGTATAACGTTATAACCCCCATTATCGATACACGTATGTGTATACGTACGTATACATAGTTTCCAGTATGCAGTCACTTTCTAAAATGGAACACGCATAGAATTTTATATATATTTTTATCATATTCCTTTGAACAAACGTCTCCTTTTATTCTGTAAAACCAGTACCTATCATCGTCATATACTTTCCTCTTCTGCATTGTACTATAACCTAACATTCGCTATCTAATGCTTTCACGCAGTAATGTTCGTACAGTATACTGGGTTATTTGTTATCAGTCCACCAGTTTACACGCTTACGATCCACATAAATGTTATTTCAGTTCATGCGCGTTCGATTCACGTCACAATTTCTCTTAAGTAGAGGTTATTAGCCGTGTGACTATACAAATAGGAATTTAGATACACTTTATCGCACTGAGATAAGAAAAGAAAAAATGTCAGGCTTGATGGTAAAGCAAAAAAATAAAAAAAAGAGCAAATAGTCTAGTATCTTCGCGCGTCCTGTGTCAAAGTGAAAATTGCACTTTTCGCGAGGAAGATTCCGGATGCTTATTGAATGTAAGTTGATGTTACGTAAGTCAATAATTGCGAATAATAAGGAGGTTAACGAACGCCGATAGCAGGCGAGAGGTCTTTAGAAAAGTTCATTTGGTCGGCAGACATTTTACGAAGTCTGCAGGAGACAAAATAGATTACCAGGAAGTGAGGGGCACGCGGATGAGGCAGCAGCGGGTCGCAAAAGGTGCCTTCCAGTAGGTACTCCAGGAGGAGGGTAGCCATGGGGCGTTGGACTGTCACCAGGAGAAAGAGACAGAGAGAGACAAGCACAAGACAGCGATCTGTCGATACCGTGACGTGACGCCTGGTTTTTTTTTACGCCCACTCCATTAACATCTCATTATAAACACTTGGCTGGCTCGTCTTCGTTCAAGCAAATATCTTAAGTTCAAAGTTCCATTAAAATATTTGCCAGGACGACGGGGTCGACTTGGTCCTTTCGACCACGAAGCTCAATCTTGACTCTCAGGTTTCATCCTCATTGGAATCATTAAAGGTAGACTCCTGACTTCATTTTATTTATTTCGCTTTTCTTGCCTTTGACATTATCCTTTCTTATTTCTTCTAGGAAATTCCTGATGAAGATGGCATTATCCAAATACGAGAACGCGATACACGTTTTATCCTATTAATATGATACCAATTGTCATTAATTGTAGGATATATTTCTAACATTCTAAATAAGTGAAACAAGCAATTTTACAAGCTGACGCACGTATGTGACGCTGGTAACGAACGGGTTAAATTTCTGGAGAAGAAGTTCCAAGCGACAGCTATATATATACAGGCACACACACACACACACACACACAGATATATATAAAATTTAGAATGACTATCCACCCTTGAATATCAATAGCAATAAGAAGTTTACGATCTTGCCGCAAGAGCCTTTTGAATATTGAGAACGCCACGCGAACACCTGCGCAAATTGAATGCGTTACGTTCCTTGGAAATTGCTCGAGCTCCTTGCGACATAGTTATTTCCAAGGCCTGCAAGTCTTTATGAGCATCATTTCACACATGGAAATCTATCCTAGATAAACCTATGTGCATTAATGTAATAGGTGAATCTATTACAAAATAATGACATACAGAGTCATTCACGGCAAATGTACCGTCTGAAATTAGCCTGTTCATCTGATTTATATGGTGGGACTAACTTAATTGTGGCTTTATCGATAACCCTACATATAATGCTACGGTCATGCTCACATACTATACAAGGTGTTCTATAAAAAATATAGCAACAATTGAGAATAGACTACTACTCAGTGTTCAGTATTCAGCAAAAGATTCGCTACTATAATTATCTCACTGTCTAGATTCTGGAGAATTGTTGATACTTCATCACGAACTTTTCGCATTTCAGGAACGTTCCTGGAACGTCATTTTAGCGAGTTTCTACGACGGGGTTAAACTAATTTCCGCGGAAGCCGCATTTACCTTCGACATTTCCGTCGATATGGGTCTTCTGGAGTATAGCGCGCAGAGAACATACAGTGGATTATATAATACAGGAAGTAATTGTCGGGGTAAGGTTACTTGTATTGAGTCAGTGGTTATTTCATGGAAAATTTTTAGCTCTTCGCCATTGAATGAAAAAGAAATAACGAGGAGACGCGCTTTTAACGTCACGATTTATTAGCACCAACGTGACGGACATTAATTTTGTATTACGATGGCAGAACGCCGAGTTTACGGTGGGCCTACCCTGTGATTTCCGTCACGAACGGTACTAAAGAACTTTATTAGCAGTGTCTCGAGATTGGCCTTTCATGACGACCTGGAGATCCTCCTGGTCGGGGCGATATGACGAATTGAGATTGAAGTGTCCATTGGACACAGGAGACGATTTTCTTTATTACATATTTTTCGACGTTAAAATTGTATGAGGGACGTTAAGGACACCCTGGATTATTGATACTTCGGATAGCATTGTTATGTCAATTATTCAATGCAAAGCATTCATTGAGTACGGGAATGGATTGGCTTGATAAATTCTGATAAGAGAGTGTCTCTGGTCCCTTCTTCTTTCTTGATCCTGTAGCATCTCTAATTGTAAGCACGGCCTTATTAGAAACCCCGGTAACGTTTGGGCGTTTTAATATTAATAAATTTTGTGACTCCTAAAGTACGGGTTGCTACTCGACGTTACATAGCTTCATTAACCGTAACTATCTGAGCCCAAAGTATTCCCAGGAGAGTGGAAGGGAATGAGAGGGTGAGAGAAGGAAACACGATAGTAATCTGTACAAAAGGATAAAATCTTCTGAGATATTACGGTCTGACGTAATAGAAATTATTAGAAAAATATTTATATGCAAGCGTTGATCACATTAATGTTTGGGTATGCAGAATATTCATTTACTTTAATTGCCGTCGCGGCCCTGCTGGTGTCCCATCTGTTTAACTATTCATTGAAAATATTCTAGAAAGACTATATTTTCAGTAATATTCAGGCTGGACGCTGACACTGTCCAAATATAACACCAATTCAATTGAGTTAGACTGGATAGGACAAAATGTATATTTATGTATAGGCTGTTCAAAATGAAATTTATTTAAGATTTCCAGGAGCAAAATGTAAAGAGTCCCAAGAGCTCGAAAGAACGTTACCGATGTTATCGTACGGGGTAGCTCGACGATCGAATGTCTCCATAGCAGCCCTCGTCAAAGTGACGTTACCAAGGGTGTCCCAATTCATTCGTTCTGATTTATTCGAACTAAGTACTTGTATCGTGAGGATTACTTTCTCTCTCCCCCCTCACTCTCTCTTTTTCAGTCGCCGTATAAGAATGAAAGTTGGAGGGCTGGTACCAAAAGATTCAGAAAGATTCTGATAGCCCAAGAGAAGGTATCGCACCAGGGAAGGATATCAGCAAGGCACGAGTCAGTCTAAAGGGAGAAACGAAAAGTCTAGGGGATGCAGAGGGGAGGAGATCTGCTTTGTTCACCTGACGTCGTGATGGAATGTGTCCCGTAACTTCTGCCAAGGAAATTGGAGAAGTATTGTGATGCAGGATGGAAGCTGTCAGGCGGGAAAACCGAAGAGACTTCAAAACCCTTTGAAAAGGCTGGTTCGATTATAGACTCAGCATCTAGGATATCTATGTACGGGCGATGCTCATGATACTGGCACATGGTTATGTACTGATAAGAGTGTGCTCATGGCGAGTTACCGATTTATCAGATTATCGAATATTGATGCTTTACAATTTTTCTTTTTGAAGCTTGTCATTTAAAATTGTTATCTGAAGAAAGGAATATTTGTATTTTTCACTGTATCGATGATCGCGTGATATGCGACGGAATATACGTTGACAAATCTTTGTCTGATATTTTTTTCTTTTTATTGCGAGGCTTACAGTTAAGTCACGACGATTTCGATTCCAACTAAATGCGGATAAACTTCTCTTGGGATGAAGAGAAAAAAATGGCTGAGACTCTATACACATCGGACAAAGGATCCAAGACCATTAAGATGGGAATTACAAACTCTGGCACCAGACACATTCTGAATAGTGTGTAATGCATTTATTCTAGACAATTTAACATGTTTCGCCATTTGCACGAAACAGCGAAACTTTTCGCAGAGCTTTACATATTATACTTAAGTGTTACAGTGTCTGATAACGTGGCGCAATTTTTACAAACGAGCAAAGGTATTCACCGATAAGAAGTTTCAATTGCGAGAACCATCCACAAGGAAGTTTCATTAGCATCTCGAATTTCTGTTTGGAAAAGTGGAGCCCCAGGTATCCGAATACCAAGGATACCTATAGGTTTATGTAGGCAGTGAGCCGATAGATTGGTACATGTCCACCTGGAATCGAGAAAGTCTCGAGAAACGCAATTGACGCTTTATCCGACCTTTGACACAACTTCAGCCACTTCGTTCCACATCTCATGCTTGAATTTCCCTGGGTGAGCATCTTGCAGTATCCTTTTCCATCTTTTATCTAGCCCACAATAATTCCATCTTCTAACCTCACGAGCTGTCCTAAGAGGATAGGATATCGTATCCTGAAAATACATATACTCTGTCTCAGGGAATGAATCGAGTGGCCGGAAATCGTCGACCGTCAACCATTCCAAATTGGCATTATTCCCGAAACTGATAATATCTCCTATCTATTTCAGAGGCTACAGGCTCATTCTAGGCAAGGAGATAAACTCGGCATTGTCTCACTAATGTAGCAACTCTATGTGCTATACGTACCTAGAAATATAGCTACGGTACTTGGTTTCATCCTATACCCTGGTTCCTTCAGTTGGTTAGGTTGGTACCAGCACTAGGAACGCGTTACGTGCGTATACTGCATAGCAAGACCTGTATAAGTGGCAGAGTAGCAAGAAGACGGCAATAGAGGTTAGAATCTCTAGGGAGGCGTCGCTGACGTCGGTAGGTACGCGTCGCGACGCGTCAGACATACATAACGCAATATTACGTCAGGTAGACGGATGCAGTTAGCTAGAAGGTACCTTAGGAAAAAGGCTGGGCGTCATCGGCTAACTTCGAGGTTGCAAAACTTTAGCCTATACGACTCTTTCGTGTCTCCTGAAATTTTTAGGCTTTCGATCCCCTTACGCCTTATTTTTCTACCCTCTTCGGTCTCGCTGTCTATGAGCTCCTCGAGTCTAGTCTTCGACTGTGGGACCAGAGTGGATTCATGAGATTTACGAGGAAACAGCCGGAAACCGTGGGAGCGAAAGAACGGAAGACTCCTCGGTTTTGCAGACTAAGATACTTTTATTTTTTCTTTTTTAGGGGGTGAAGAAGAGCTTCGACAGGGAAACCCTAGGACAGTCGGTTTGAATTTTTGACTTTTCTACCGCTAAACGCCATTGGGCTGTCTGACTGTCTACTTCCCGGCTAAACTTATTGCTAGAAGGAGTTTAGTTCACTATTCAGGACTCCGTAGCACTGGGTTATTCGAATCTGCTGCTGACTTCAAGGGGAAGACTAAAGGTATCCATTTTCAATACGATCAAAAGTTTTACCCAGATTGCAAAATTTATAAGAGGGATGAACCCGAAGGACTTTGATATTTTATATCAATGGCGCCATTTGTTAGCTGCCTAGTTACAAGACGTTTCAAAGGATACATACTGCTACTGGAAATACTTTCGGGTTAAATTTCACGAGGTACGATTCTACCTCCAGATTTATACTATGTAAAAGAATTCATTTTCTTTTCAGCTCAAGAGCCTCGACGAACAAGTGGTACTTGGAAACGCCAATGCATCAAAGGCAACGCTTATATTTGAAACAGGAGCAAAATACCTTTCTACCTCTGATAAGAGAAACCGTTTCTACATTGTTACACGCACCAGGTAGCTTTTCACTTTATAAAATCACTTCTCCATATCGGTTGTCAGATTGAGCATTAAATTACCCAAGAGATACATAAGCACCCGCTTACCGGGTTCCTCCTCGGCAATTAAACCAAGTCCATTGAACCTTATCAAAGTTCCGGCCACGTGCCTCTAACAACATTTTCACGTCCATGGTCGGTCGAGTAAAAAAATTGATGATCTAGGGAAATTTTAGGTGGCACGTATGTACGTAGTGAAATCCAAAGAAAAAGTTTAGTTCGTCAGCACAGCCTGACGAGATAGGTGATATTAGGTACAGCAGAATGACAGAGAAGGGAGGAAAGCTAGACGCCTAGAATAGCTAGGGGATGAAATAAGGGTATTCCACACAGACTGGCATAGAGAAGGGGTGGTTTAGAGGCGGACCACGTAGCCGCGGGAGTCGGTGGATTGCGGGGTACAGCGGTCAGCAGAATCAGAATGCTTAGACCCCCATATAACGGACACTCAACTGAGCTAAAACTATCCCCCTACGTACTAACCGTACTACCTGCTAGGTAAAAGGCATGTAGCCTACGTACCCCAGATAGATATCTAGTTAGCCGACTAGACTAGAAATCTTCTGGATAAACTCAAATGTCTACACACGTACAGCCTGGATCGGTCTCCGCAGAATTTCTTTATAATTTTTTATACCCACATCCGTCTAAAGCTTTAAGCCAGTTTGCCTAAATTCAATTTAATCCCGTATCGAGTCTTTTCTTAGAGTTACATAAAAAAAGATCTTACGTTGGACTCGAGTATCCGTGTACCCCAGAGATACTGTCGTCTTCTCTGTATCCTTATCACGTAATACCGAGATAACTTATATAGCCTATCTATTTTACAGATAACCGATGCCGTCCGCTAGCAGTAACCCGAGAAGACCGAGCGAAAGGTTCTCCGCTTTCCAACAGTCTCAAATGAGCGGTTATAGCTAATTAGGGTGATTATCTCGAGTGCATTATTTTAATTATGTAGATGACCCGTAATCTCGTTAGAGTCAAGCGTGGATGGAATAATTATACGCTAGGCAAGTTCGAGTAGATATCTCGATCTGTATGTGCGAATTATTATTCTGCATATAGAAAGCATTGTTAACGGCAGGACAAGGCAAATTCCACGGACTAGCCTAACCGTTGTCAAACTGTTATAAAATGTATCTGTATAAGAAAAAAGAAAATTCTTATCAAAGAAATCCAAGGAAGGAACGAAATTCCCTCGGCAGTATCCGGCGCCTCTTCCATAGGAAGGTAGCAATAAAGAAAAGCGGATATTTCCGGATTTCCGTATTCACCCGTGTTATCCCGATATACAGTATAACACATGGCACATACTTGTTTCCCTATTGTCCTGAAATCGTATGTAAAGAGTATCAGATACCTAACGTATCCAGTCTGTACTGTATTTTATGTATATTGCATATATATATATATATGATAAAGTTACATATGTTATAATATATATTTTATACTCAGAAGTCAATATCACATTTCAGTAGTACGTCTCTTGCTGTCATACCGTAACTCTCCTGCACGCGTCACAGGAGGCGAATGAGATTTTCGGAAATAACGTGGGTTATTTACCAGAGCGTAAAGTCCTGCCGTTAGAGCGCGAGGAAATTTCGGAAGCACGAAACTAAAGTAGTAGTGAAAATCCGACACGGTCAGACAAGTAAAGGAGTCACGTCCGCACATATCAGGCGCATTTGTCGCTGACCATTAGGAACCATCATGCATCCTCCCTCTTACGTAGATATATGATATATTAATACCCATGATGCATGTATCCATAGGTATAATCCCATATGAGAAGCGTTGATCAAAACTTAGCGTTATTTCCGGCACCGAGCACATCTAATTTCGCACTCGAACGAAATCCCGTTGCTAGCGCAGATTTCAATGCGGCAACGTTACACCGAGGAGGCAGTAAGGGCAACGCACCCCTAGAATAATCTATATATACACACAAACACGCTAGAATGTATAGATGTTCGTAGTATATGTAGAGTCACATGCAATTCCTGTACTCGAGGGGTAAGAGGGACCAGGGTTGATACTCAACGAACGATATCCCGAGGCGTGAATATTCTCTACCCTTGAGTCGAGGGTAGCAATAACAGGGTGCGAGGAGAGAACTTGTACTGGGAGGTCGAGGCTGGAGGATGAGCTTGACGATATCGTTCTATAGCTGCCACGCGACATATCCATGATAGCGACACTGTATATATACCAATGTATCTTCTTCATGGAAGGCTGCTTAAGGGTAAACAGTGGTTGTCTGGGCTGTTGCAACAACCGTTGTCGGCGTCGCTCTAGCGTGTATTGTTTTCCCAGGATGATATGAGATTTTGCTCTGAGCCTGTACAGAGAGAGGGGGAGAGGGAGTGGGCGAGGGAGTGTGTGTGCGCGAGAGAGAAAGGATGAGAGGGGGAAAGAAAGGTCGGAAACCCTCTCTGTGGTTCGCATACTTTTTAAATTGATGGCTGACTGGCTAAACGTGAAAGAATGTAATATACGAGCGTTTTCTGCTTCCACACTGGGACTAAACTCTGTTTCTCTCTCTCTCTCTCTCTCGCTCTCGCTCCTTTGGTTATTGTTTCTCACTCACTCACTGCACAGTCGCATGTACGTCATACGGTAGTCGCGTTCGGTACAATAATTGTACCGGCAAACCACTTTGATGTTGATGCATTAACCCTCCATGTGCCTCTGCCACCCGTTGCAGCTTCAACCCTTCTCACGTCAATCCCTTCCCTCTCGTTTATTCATATATGTATCTAGTAACACACACGAGGCACTAACCCTTCCTATTGAAAGCTCCAGCGCCATACAAGGACCTCAGCCTTCCTTGATGTCTACTGTGTGCTATACATATTACATGGACATTGCATGTATCCAAATCTATGTGCTGAAGGATTCCTGGGTAATCCTGATGATACTATGAAACTGTCAGAAGATTCGGGTAGAGGTGGACCTTTGTGAAGAGGGTTTGCATGAAATGATCAGGATGACTCGAGAAATCTCTAGTGGCTTCAGTTTTGGGTAAGCTGCCTCCATTTTTTTTTCAATTCATGCATTTATTTTCTTTTTTTATTATAATACTTTGGTTAATGTTGCAGTAGCTAACGGCAGTACCTGGGGAGACCTTCGCGTCTTCGTCTTTATGATCCCAGGATGGTCTGAACCACCTATGGAAGATATCAAGATTGGAGAAAATGGTCTCGTTGATTTTTCTGACTCTTGTGACGTTGCGTCCACGTGTTCGCAAAGGATTGCGTTAATGGCCGAGCAATTTTGTAGCCACGTCACTCACTGTTTGATGACGTAGTTATCGGCAGGAGGATACACCGGGTAATGCGTTGGGTGTGTGTATATATATATATATATATATATTTGCGTATTTGTATGTTCGTATATGTATATCCGGCTAACACAAGGTGGTTCCGTAATATTCGCGGGTAGACTGGCCAGTGCTGGCTAAACCAAACAATCAATCAATCAATCCATCAATCGGTACGTCAACCAGTCCTGTTTCTGGACTGCGGGGGTCTTGACAGTGAACCGACGGGTTTTGCTGTTATTACAAGCAGCTTTTGCTACAATGCTTATAGAAAAGAGAGAGAGAGAGAGAGAGAGCAACCCGTTCGGCAGTGTTACTGGGAAACTCTAACAACCGCACCACCCTGCCGACCCTCTCTACCCCTTCGTCTCTGTTAACCCTTCTAAATTCTCTGCATAGTTTTCACTTTGTAACCAATGAGCATCACCCCGGGGCTTCTGAAGGGATTACACAAATGGCGAATCTGCAGGAAAGCATAATCGATGACTCTGACACTTCCGGTTGTTACTGTCGAAGGGCTCGGTAAACTATTGCTCGAAATTTACGTCAATTGGCAGCCAATTGAATTTTGTTCGTACGATAATTGGATTGACGTTATTACGTTAAACGGGGATTGGTAGAATAAAAATTGACGCGAAGGAGAATTAATGATCGAAAGAAGCTTTAACTTTTATCGCTTCGAATAAAAGTCAAAGTACGATCGCGAGGACATTTAAAAATGATTTAATGCTCGGTACTTCGTAGAACGGAAGGGATGGAGGCGTCGGAAGGGATGGAAGGGATGGAAGCGCCGCGGTGCCAGGAGTTTCGCTAGGGAAGGCAACTTGTTGCATATCGGTGGCGACGCACAACGACCCTTATACGAACCACGACTATCCAAAGGCTTGAGGTGTTTGTCGCGAGTTAATACGTTTTCCGGAAGTTTCGATGAAAATGCACCGTTAGGAGGTATCCACGCGAAGAATCTACACTCTGGAAATAGTTCAACTGTAAAATCGTCTCATCTCTCCGATGCAGATAGTTGCACTCAGTCAGGTTAATGGCACGTTACGTTCATTTGGATAACCTGGAGCACGTGGGGAACGCGAAGAACGCTATAGAGGGAGTCTAATTGTTTCTGCGGATAATTAGTGGTAAATTAAGAATTTTTATTTTTCGTTACATTAAGTATACGCTTCAATTGCTGGGTATTGTAGCTGTAACTGTTGTATTCGCGTAGAAACGAAATAACGGTGTTTGAAAGTATCAATAAATCAATTCTTTTCGTCTACACACAGGGTACCCATATATAACAGGTCGTTATCAATTCTGGAATACGAAAACAACCCAGCTCTACCTATTCGATGGTGACATCAAGTATTTTGAAGGTCTATTAAAATTTCATGAAAATTATGCAGCTGGATGATTGCATCACAAATTCAATTTCTACGGAGGATAAAGAGGTAATCAAAGAAAAATGGTATAACGATTTTACTAAGTTTTATGAAATAGCAAAAAAACATGTCTGTTCTTAGAATTACTGAAGAATTAAGTAACACGATATGTCGCGAATATGCATCGTCATGTTTAATTAATCGATGTTCGATTCTTTCAGGGTGACATGTCAGAGGTCAAACTAATTTGTCTACCCAGCGTCATCGACACGCGTATAAAAGAAGAAAACCCGTAAAAAAAGCGTAATAGAGAATTCCGAAAGGATATTAAAGTTTCGTGAAATGTCTTTGAAGCGGTAAAGTCGATTCATGGGAACTACCACCGATCCAATAACTAAAGTCCGCGTCAGGTTCGAACTACTTAACAAGTCCAATGAGTAAGCGCATGCGCAGATTCATTCGTACGCGTAATTCAATAAGTGTGTTTCTATTTGTCGAGTAAATTACCGTAGGACGCACCAGTGTTAACTCGCCTATATGTAAAACGTGTTACCATCCACTTTAGTTCACTTCGTAAATGGTAAATCGGCAAATCGTTTAGTTTCGCGCATGCGCATTCGAACGTTAACAACATTCAAAATAATTAAACAGACCAATTGTAAGTCGGCCTTATTAATCGCGGCATTATAATTTTATATCCTCTGACGTATCAAGCATTGTGACGCGTAGATAGATAAATGTAAGTGTAGGAGTTACGCAGGGGATGGTTATTCAGCGAGAATAACCCTCTCCGAGATAATGCGGGTTAATGCCAAACAAAGTCAAGCATTCGACGCGAAGAGACTTGGGCTTCAAAGTTTGCGACAAGACCCACCGCGGTGAAAGCTTTAGAATATTTACAAGCTTCAGGCTTTCCGCTAAGGTATCTACGTGCAATAGTGTTCGGCGGAGACCCTAAGGGGATAGGAGAAAGGGTGGAGGGGAGGAGAGAGAGAAAGAGAGAGTAACTGGTTATTCCTCACTGAAAAGAGTTTCCAAGAGAGACTGGGACAAAAGAGCGAGAATAGGATAATCCTTTCTAAAGAAGTTTAGTTAGCGTCTAAGAAGTAAAAGAGTTGTTGAAACTTTTTTGACGCCCTATATAGATTTATACCTGCGTATACATATATGTATATAAAAAATCTTATCGCAGCCTTTGGTATTGGTGGTTTTGTAGGTTAAGTTAGGGTGCCGTTCTAATTCGACATTGCGGAAGGTTCCAATTTGCGTTTACTACCGATAAGTTTCCCGGATGGGCTGGTTGGTGCGAGAGGTCGTAACCGGAAGTCAAATCAAATAAGGAGTCAGAGAGAGAGAGAGAGAGAGAGAGAGCAAGAGAAGGAGCGTTTAACTCTCGTACCGTTATTATCTTGGCCGGTGTATGAAATTAACGTTGGAATATTGCCGTCCTGATTGAAACTCAATGACACGGCAAAGACAATGCCAGGGTAAAAGCGACGGCCACGTTGTAGGATGAGCCAAGCTGTACCTAAATCTTGGCTAATAGTTTCGTCTCTCAGGGTGGGCTCCCGTGTAATTTAGCTTCATAGCCTCATCTACGTACCTACCTACCTACCTACCTACCTAGGAGCCCCAAACCCTTACCTCTTCACCATCAGCCTAGTCAACCTCCCCTTCAACATCTACAAACCCTGGGGCCCACCTCGTATTTCTGTCTTACGAGAACTAGAGTGATGGTGGGAGGGGGGGGGGGGTCCCGACGGCAATGTTCACTATATTAACACCTCCAGCCACCCTTAATGAATCCTGCAGTCTATGTTGGGACGCAGACGTCACCTTGAACTACCCATTGCTTGATTCTGCTACATTCTGCTACCTGTACTATACATACTCTATACTGTACCGCATCACGTATACTTTAGCATGATGCGGTACACCATCTTCTTGTACGCTATGACCCGTGACAAAAACGTCTATTGAGTATGCTCACATGCTAAGAGGAGATACCTTGACTTATTTAGATATTTAATAACGTCTTTTATACCGAAGTGATATGGTATTGATAAGATTAATCAATTTGTTAATCATTGATTATGTTTCTAGGTTTTTGCCTTGCTTGGTATTGGGGGGCATCGTGTATGAAATATACATTGAGGAACGCATGGCGTAAGCTCAGGACTGTCTGACGCTTGGAAAAGCAGACGTACAATTTTCAGGTAGTATTATACGAGTAGAAAATATTTTTTTTGTTTCTTTTGTAAAAATATTTTCTCTTTTTCTTTTAGGTTTTTACTGGAACCACAATCCGTATGCAGGTGCCTGTCTGTTCCTGGGAATGCCTGAGTATTATTGTGTTGCCTATAAAACGTACATCCACTTATGATTCTTTTGCGAGTCGGACCGTACGGCATGTGTGCTGCTTCTATCTAGTACTCGTACGAGTAGACAGAGTGAGGAGAAAGGGAGTATAGAGAAGAGAGAAAGAGAGAAAGAGAGAGAGAGAGAGAGAGAGAGAGAGAGAGAGAGAGAGAGAGAGAGAGAGAGAGAGAGA